>JAPPVO010000003.1:18990335-19312152 GCA_030407325.1 Camellia japonica
TCTGTCTGGCTTTTGGACTGGGCCAATGTAGAACTTTCTCAATTTTCCTTTAGATCCTTTTGGTACTGAGTGTACCTCCGTTGCATCTTCCTCCTTTGGGACCTGGAGATTACTAGAACCATATTTGGTTCCTTTGTTTTTGGGTGCTTTAATAATACCCAATTATTTGGAGCCACCAAGGGAGGTTTAATCATTCTGCCCTGGTCTCCAAAGACACTCTTCTGTGCAGGTGTATCTTTAGGCTTGTTCTGCATGACAAACTAGTCTGCAACCCCAGGTACCCTTGAAGTCACTAGTTCAGTTGCTGAACTAGCTCTTTCTGCCTTCGAAGCCAACTTCAAAGATGCCTGTGGAGGCCATTGCTTGGCTCTGATCCCCCTATCTTGAGCCTATTTCAGGCGTTTTGTCAAGGTGGTTACCTTCCATCTTGTTCAAGGTTAATCTTGAAAGCCAATCTTTGGCTTTGATTCCATAACTTGAGCCCACTTCAGGCCTCCTCTCAAGATAATTACCTTCCATCCTGTAGTAGTTGGGTGGTCTGAACTCATGCAGAGATCTCTTACCCTTGGGATACACTCTAGTGGTTGGTGGTCCAGCCAAGAATAGCTGCTGTCTGGGACCAGTTGGGTATGGCCTCTTGTTGTAGGTACTGGTTGGTTTAGGGTGTCTCTGCACATCCTTATAATAATTTTTTCATCAATTGGGAGACCTTTCAACCATTTATAACTTAACCTGCATCTGGGACACATCCTTTGCATGACAGCTGCCTCTATAGAGTCATCATCTAATGTCTCCTTACTAGAGTCCTCCTTTTGGTCCGTAAAGCTCTGTTCATTTGCTGGTGAACTTCTGATATCTTTCTTAAAAGCATCTGGTTGGCAACTTGCATCTGCACATTAACCTCCTCAAATTCCTTCAAGGATAGGTTTTGGAAGTCTAGCACACCAACATTGGTTGTAGCTTCCCCAATCTCTAGGAATGGGTTAGTATCAATCTCCATAGCTTT
This sequence comes from Camellia japonica, assembly GCA_030407325.1. Taxonomy (NCBI): domain Eukaryota; kingdom Viridiplantae; phylum Streptophyta; class Magnoliopsida; order Ericales; family Theaceae; genus Camellia; species Camellia japonica. The sequence continues at coordinate 18,991,342 of JAPPVO010000003.1, forward strand.
CTCTGCTTTGATTGGGAACTTTAAACTCCCCTTTCGAATATGTTCTTGGATCCTGTCCCAAAAAATAATACAATTTTTAGTTAAATAAGACCAAGAATTGTGCCATTTACAATATATTTTTCCTTTAAGTTCTTCTAGGAAAGGGATTTTTAACTCCCTTTGGTAACTTTAGAAAATTTGCTGCAAGAAAATGATCGAGAATATCATTTGCCTTTGTTAAATCAAAAGAGTGTTTCCTATGAAGGTCTTTCTTTTTAAACTACTGGTCTATTGTAATATCTTTATGAATTAACGCCTCACAGGTCATAGGCTCTTTCCTTACGATCTCTGCTGTATCAATTTCGTAATTAGGGTCTCTATAATAAGTCTTGTATGATGCATTACTTCGATCTTGTTCTTCCTCAAGTAATGATTCATATCTAGACACCTTATAGGTTAATTCCACTAAGTGTCGAAACTCAGCTGAGTCGAACTTCTTTTGAAGCCTAAACTCTAAACCATTTTGAGCCAATCTTATAAATTCAAGCTCTGGCAGAATGACCCTACACTTGTTTCGTGCTCTTATGAATCTGGTAATAAATTGAACAGCTTTCTCATCAGGCCTTTGACTCAACCTTGCCAAATCTTCCATGGAAACTTCTGGCTCTGTTTGGAAGAATTAGGCATGAATGCCTCTTTCATTTGCTGCCAAGTTTGGATAGAGCCAGGTGTAAGGTTAATATATCATGCAAAGGTTGCCCCAGTTAAAGAATTTGGAAAGAGCCTCAACTTCATATAATCATTATTGGTAAATTCACCACATTGGGCTGCGAACCTAGGAATGTGTTCTACTGTTGACTAGTTTCCATTTCCATAAAAGAGAGCAAAATCTGGTATTCTAAACCCCCTTGGGTATTCAAGCACCCTGTCCACCTATTTTGGGTATGACTTTCTATGCACAGGAGTTTGAACCCCCCAAGCCATAGGTCCACACATTTCTCTGACAATATCAACAATTTGGTCCATAGAAATGATATTTTGTACTTGTTGGACTACCACTGGAGGAACAAACACGGGATTTGGTAGAAACCCTTGTGCTTGAGGCCCTTTTGGTCCATAGAGAGGTATGTTTGGGACTGGCTGTCCCTGTGATACTAGCTGCTATTGAGGGTATGGTTGAACTCTCTGAGTCTATCCTGCGAAAAGACCTGCGAAAGGTGCTGCAATAGAAGGAACAGGTGTTATTTCTCTCCCAACTGCAGGAAACCCTTCCAACTCCTCGGGTGTGAATTCTAACAGAGGATTAGTGAACCCCCTTGTGCCATGTATGGCTTCGAACATGGGATTTGGAAACATTCTCATGCCATTTTCTAGTGTTGGTCCAGATCCACTGATTTGTATGGCTTCGCCATTAGGTAATGAGATATTTTGGTTTACCACAGGCCTCGAAAGAGGCTCATACCATGATTGAGGTATAGGTGATGGTCTTTCATAATTTTGATTACTAGTATGACCATTAGTATGTCCACTACTTTGCATAGGTTATTTATCTCTAGCCAATCTTTGCTAAAGAACATTTGGGCTCTGTTTGGAACGATTTTCAAACAAGTTTTCTACTCCCACATTTGAATATGATGTTTGGATAGAGTTATAGAATTAATTTTCACAACTCTGCAGAACACTTTGTTTGAGAGCGTGATTTTCAAAAAAAAAAATTTTCCGAAATTTGACCTAACCGGTCGTCCCACCGATCGTCCGGCTGGTTGACCGGAACAGTGCAATTTTTTTTTTGGTGCAATTGATATGTTAATTTTTATATATTCGAAAAAAATATTTTTCAAAATTTTTTTATGTGCTTTAATAGAATTTTGAGTTGTATGTTTGGTTATGAGTTGTAAGTTTTTGTATCAAATATCAAATGTCACATCAAAAATTTCCCACTCAATTCAAAACTCTTTTCAAAACTATTTTCAAAACTCTTTCACCAAACAAATTTTCCATACTCAAATCATAATTCCAAAACTCACAAACTCAAAATACAATTCATACTTTCAATCATAGTTACAAAGCTCTACCAAACGCAACCTTGAATTTTCTTCCATATGCCTTATGATAGTTGGTTGATGGAAATTCATTCGATCCATGAAGGATGTTGCCTATCTTTCCATTGTATACATTAACTGCTATCCCATGACATCTACTAAGCCTCTCTACGGATTCATTAGCTGGGTAGATGAAATAATGCATGGTCTAATTCCATGGCCTCGTCCAATATTTTAAACATGTGGTGCATGTTCTGATGTGCTGGTCTGTTCAACCATGGGTTCTGATGAGATAGGTGCTTCCATAGGATGTGTTACCACATTATCCTTTGGATCAGGTATTTCTACCTCTCCCTCCATACCTTCTTCCAAGTGTTCATTTTCTCATTGTCTCCTACATCTAGCCATTTTAGTGTCCCACTGAGTGTGCCAAAAATATATGTTGGCCTTTTGGCTTTTGAAGGTTAATTATATAATTTAAAACGTACCAACAAAGATCAATTAGTCCTTACAGAATATTGATTGCCAACCAATTATCAAAGGATTGTGTTATAGTTCTCTCAACCTCAATGAAGAGGACTTTTACTGGTGGCTTGTTTAGGAGAATTTAGTAAATAACAACAAATGAAGAATCAATTTCAGAATCTGAATTTCAGTAAGCAGAATGAAAAACTTACAATGATCTGACCCAATCTCGTAGAGGTTTACAACAACAAACTATTTGAAACTACTCCTAGGAATTGAAGTGCAATACAGGAATTGGAGTGTAAAAATATAAAGAATTGTAAAAACTAGAAGGAAAAACGAAGTAAATAAACTGGTTTTTTGATTTGAGTCTGGGTCCTTCATTCTGGGGTCTTATCTGCTATTTATATTTTTCAATGATAACTGTCAAAGTGGGTTTTCAACCATCAAAATGTCCTCCCATGATTGCTGAACATGCTCTCTCACAGTCTGTCCAACTACGCCCCTCTTACAGTTAGGCTTCCCTCCTGATTTTGAATTTAAACTTTGTGAATAACTGTTAGGCCATATCACCTTATATCCCTCGATTGTTCCAGTGCTACGCAGATCCATCATTACCAATACAGACTGACACGTGTTTGACTTTGGTTGGCAACTTGTATTAACTCCCTAATTTGCCCTCTTTGTGCCATGTGTTGAATTGTGATTAGCTTTTACAAATTATACAGCCAACAAACTCCAAATGACTATTGAAAAAGATTTGCAGGACATCCATATTTATGTGAGTTTAAATAACTCCAAATGACTATTGAAAGAGATTTGCAAGACACCCCATATTTATGTGATGTGATATTTTTATATGATTCTCTTGTTTAACAGCTTATGTAAATCAATTGCTTATGCAAAACATAAAATTTAAAATATAACAATATCGTATCATGAAGGTATTTAAGATAGATTAAAATAAACATCTTAAATTAAAGTGGTTAATAAAATAAAATATTATATCACATCACTTTTTTTTTAAATATTTTTTATACATATTTTTATAAAAAAAATTAATTAAAATAATTTATTCCCAAATAAAACCATATATATGTATTAAATTTTATTTTAACCTTAACCGAATTAAACCATTTACACCTTACACTCGGAACAAATTATCAAAATTGGTCGTACCCTCTAGAGAGGTCTAATTAGCATTCCTACTTGAATTGTATTTATCTATGATAGTTGCCATTACCCACATTGTTAGCTGTCATAAAATTTATTTCTCACCTTGTGTATATATATTTATATTTTCATAAATGCCTCGTAGCTCGATTTATTGAGGTTTGAGTGGCCCGAAGTGTTCTCTCTCCTCTCCTCTCTATCTCTATCTTTGTTCTCATCTCCTCTCATCTCTAATTATTCTCTCTTCTTTTTTCTCTATCTCTGTTTTGTTCTTATCTCCTCTCCTTTCTAAGGGTTTGTGAGAGAGGAAAGGGGAGAAAGGGAGAGAGAGAGAGAGAGATGGTCACGAGCGATGTTGATAGTGGCTCTAGTGGGTGGAGGGGTTTGCAACGGTAATGGCGCGACCCTCCTCTGTATTTGCTGTCGTTGACATCGTGACCCCCCTCGTCTTCGCCCAACACTACAGCGACGCAATAAACAATTTCCGCAACACCATAGTCTACACCTTTAGAGAATGCATGAAAGACCTTTCTCACTCCAATTGCGACCTCTATTTCGCCCAAATCAAAACCCAGATCCTTCGTTGCCTTCATTTCCAACGTTTGATTCGTAGTGGTCAATTGTTCTACGATGGGTGTTACTTGAGGTACGACAATTACATGTTCTTCAACGAAAGTTTAAGTGGATTGGATTGAACTGTGTGTGGGTCGAGTGGGTTTGTGGATGGGAATGTGACTCTATTTCGAGAAAATATTAGTGATTTGGTGAGGAATTTGAGCTTGGAAGGTGTTAACAATGGTGGATTTAATGTTGGGTCTATGAGTATAGGGAATTTAACGGTTTATGGGTTGGCTCAGTGTTGGGAATTCGCTATTGGGTCTGTGAGTAGATCTGTCTCCTTCTCTTCTTCTCTCTCTCTCTGTGTTGTTTTTTTTGTTTTGTTCATCAATGGATTCTCTTTCCTCTCTCTCTAGAAAAAAAAAAGTGCCAAAATGACGTTTTGGTACCTCGAGCCAGCTCATTTTCGAGCTACGTAGCAGAGTTGTTATATTTTTATGTAAGGAGTCCTCACTTTATATATAGTATGTACAATTAAGGGTGTTGTCACGACCCAAACCTACCTCTATAGGTTTAGCATCATAACCGATCAATAATCTTGGGATTACCCAAGACCTCTAAATAAATTAACATATAATAAGGGACTAGCGCAAGTAATAGTAAACATATAACGTCCATAGAGCTATGTTGATATACATGGGACTGCAATTTTTAAAACTTAACTTACATAGTTAAGAGGTCATACCTACGTCACCATTCATACGTACAGACAAACAAAAGGCTTGTTCAAACCTAACAAGGAAATACAAAAAATCTTTAACATGATTCCAAAACTAGGCCACTGCAAAAAGGAAACCTCCTCAAGAGGCACTGTAGCTGGATGACAAACAGAACTCCAGGCAATCAACTTTAAGCTTGGTCACACGCCTGGTCACCTACATACAAAAATAATACGGTGAGCTAAAGCTTAGTGAATAACAACAGAATAAAGGATTTATGAATGATGTCCAAACAGTTTCAAAAATCATAATTCATATCAAAAACAAATTCAGATTCATATCCGTAACAAAAAATCATAAGCAATCATATGTGATACATCCATTAGCTATCATATCATCTTGGTCCTGGGACCCATATGCATAGTTAGTACCGATGACCCCAAAGGTTCATATCTTGTGCACAAGTAGTCATGGTATCGTTTCCCCCAGGCAAGGGCCATGTATAAACCACGGTATTGTTTCCCCCAAATAAAAGCCATATGATCATAAGCCACGGTATTGTTTTCCCCGAGCGAGGGCCATATAAACATATGCCACGGTATTGTTTCCCTAGGCGAGGGTCATGTGAATTAAGGATGCCACAAATACATTTCATAAAATTAGACATTCATTCACTATTCATAAAATAGCGTTTCATAAAATAGTTAATATCTTATAATTATGAAAATATTTATAATCAAACATAGCTTTACAGAATTGTTACTCACAGATAGCTTCGATAGCAAAACAGATAAAGCGGACGGATTGGATAGTCTATGGCGCGTTACCTACACAACACATAGTAGATTCATATTGAAATGCATACTCGGAATTCATTTACTTCATTTCTTTTTTGTTTGGGTGTGTTTCTAATCTTTGTCTTCACTACTATATCTTAATTAGGGCTTAAGAATGCCTAAGATGCAATGAGGATACCAAAATATGCCTTAGAACACTTAGTCAAATTTTCAAAAACAAGGCAGTCCGCTCGAGCGCAACATTGGTTGCTCGAGCTGCTTGCAAAGTCTATAAAAGTACTGGTTGCATGATTTTTTCGTTCAACGAACACTCGACAGTCACTCAAGCCAAAGACTGAGTAAAAAGGGTCTTCTATCAAGCACAACTTCCTATGCTCGAGCAATTTATAAAAGCCTATAAAACTTCTGGGAGCTCTCATTTTACGCTCAAGCGCAACTTTGGTCGCTCGAGCAGAAGGTCAAAAAAATAACTGTGGCCGCTCGACCGCAGATTCTGCCGCTCGAGCCAACCCCAAACTCTATAAAAGTACTGAGAGCTCGTATTCTTCGCTCGAGTGCAGACTCCACCACTCGAGCAGAGGTTGCAAATTCTAAAATTTTCATATTGATGTTCAAGCTTGAAAACTCAAATTCAAACCAACAAAACACATCATTTTGTGCCCAAAACTTGAGGAAACATATGTAAACTCATAGAACTTCATGATTTGAAAGCCTTTTCGCAAAATCAAAGCCCAAAAGCATGCCAATTATTCAAAAACAAACTTGAATTGTATGTAATATGCATTTATTGTCTTGGCTCCAAAGCTTACAGAACATGATCAAATGAGGTTCAATGGTGAGAAATGTTGTGAATTCTTAAAACCATGCTAGAATTACCACATGCATGAGAGAAATCATTGGCAACAACTTTAAAACTTCATGAAATGCACATGCATGCATGAATTGATTCTCAATTCCATTCTTTAGCTCAATTCTCATGTTAATTTACCTATCTCACTTGATTCCATGCATTAACCAACTAAATTACAAAACTAGTGGCTAGAATTCTTACCTGAGGTTCTAAATTCCTTAGGTAGCGTTTGATAACTTTTACGCTTTTTGGTTTATGTTTACAAAAATTTTATAAAATTATTTTTGTTTATTTTTAGAAAAACATAAACTAGAAACCCGTTTGGTTTGAACAAAATGTTTGAAATTTTTTAAAAATATAAACTAAAAAAATATGTTTGTTCAGGCCTAAAATATTTATATTTATTTTTTATTATTTCTAACAATGTGATCATACACATTATAATTGAAAAAAAAGATTAATTAAAAAAAATTATTTGGAAAAAAATTAATTGAAAAAAAAATTAATTGAAAAAATTATTTGGAAAAAAAAGTTAATTGAAAAAAAAATTTGTTAGTCAAATTTTAAAATTTTAACGTAAACTCCCATTTATAAACCAAAAAAAATTATCAAACAAGTTTTTATGACAGTTTTTAAAATTTTTGTAAATATAAATTGAACACTAAAAACTAAAGACATAATGGTTATCAAACATGCTCTTAATGTTTAGAGATATTATTGAGCAATTCTCCAAGTCTCTTACCAATTTCCTTCCAAGCCTCAAGCTTGGTCTCAATTTTCTTAGTCTCTCACTCTCTCTCTCTCTCTCATTCGTTGCTTCAAAGATGAAGAAAGGAGAGTATAAAGTGTACTCTAGAGCTCACTTATGCCTTATATAGGCTTTATTAAAGAGACCTATTTAAGCTTGGTTTAAACTAATCAAAGTGGCATTAATTATCTTAATTAATTCGTTCTATATAGAATTTCAATTAATCTTACCATAAATTTCTAAAAATTCAAAATAACACATAAACAGAATCAATTTCGTAATCGGATGCCGATAAGACCTTCAATTCGTATAATGAAACAGAAACATAAACAGATCTATCTACAACAGACAAATATGATTACAAACAACATAGAACACATGCAATTAACGTAGTATTTCATTTTAATCACTCATTAGGTCTTCTTAACCAAAGATTATAAGCTAATCACAGGTCGGGATTGTTACAGGTGTTAAACAAATCAAAAATATTTTAGAGTTTACTTAAAATTTTAAATCAATTATTTATTCAAGCTAATCCAGTAAATTTTAAAATTATATACAAATATTAAACCATTCGAACTTGGCTCGACAAAATCTCATTTGAAATCGGTTCAAAAGGATTTCATTTACGTGTATTTTCGAAATACAATTTTAATTTTGGTATTTTGTCTTAATTATATTTTAAATTGAAGGGCAAATTACTGTTTAGTGGTAATTATATAAAATTATTACATATTCATAAAAAAAAATTATGATTTTAATTATTAATATTTTTAAAATTGAACACTTATTTATAATTAATTTCTAAACACTCATTGATTTGAAGTTTGCTCTAAATTCAACCCCTTATAGTCTGGTTTTTTAATTCCATATTTTTTCCCCCCAAATATAAGGGGAAAAGAAATTGTTCATCGTGACCAAACCCAAATTCAGACCCCGCCCGATTTGACAGTTCGCAGACCCAAGTGGCAAGACCCATCAAAACAGCTTGAATGACCCCCAACAATCCAACACCCCACTCACGCATAATTATTCAGTAATATCAAAAAATAGATATGTGATATTTCATAATATTATAATTGATAAAAAAAAGAGAAAATTATTTAGAAGTCCTATTAGGGAGACTTATGTTACATATGGTCCTACTAAAAAATTTATGTTCCCATAAGTCCTATGGGAAGTTTGTTGACACATTTACCCTCAATATTAGTTGTTAATATCATAAATTAGTAATAAAACCATATATAGGAAATTGATATAAACGTAACGTAACGTGACACTTACATAAACGTAACGTAACACCTACATAAACGTAACGTGACACCTATATAAACGTAACGTGACATATCTACATAAACGTAACGTAACGTGACACCTATATAAACGTAATGTGACACCAATATGAACGTAATGTGACACCTACATAAACGTAACGTAACGTGACACATATATAAACGTAATGTGACATTTACATAAACGTAACGTAATGTGTCACGTTACGTTTCGCAAACTTAATAAGTTTTTATTTTTTTAATCCGTTTGTTTTGAAATAGATATATAATCTTAATATATTTTTTTTTGTATTATTAATTGTAAAATTTAAAAAATTATTTATTTTTTGAATTTTTTTATTTTTTTTATATAGAAAAATCAAAGAAAACATAGGCATTTAAAGAAAAAAAAAATCATTACAACAAAAACGAAATCAAATATCTTCTGCAATCAGTGTTCAAAACCTACTCCACAGCATCAGAAACGGATGTTTGTTTACTACACAAACAAGCATAGTTAAAGACTTTCAATTGAGATCTCCATTGTTAATCTCTTCGTCGAGTCCGACAAGGCCGACATGGACGTTTAGACCTTCTACGACGACATTCTTGCTGCCATCGTTGTTGGCGAAGGCGAGGTCGTCCCGGTTGGAGCTCCGATTGGTTTGTTAGCCGAGTCCCAAGACGAAATCGCCGAAGCCAAAGCCGCCACTTCCTCTTCTCATTCCGCTCCTTTTGCTCCTCCTCCTCCGCCGCCGCCGCCGCCACCAGCTCCGGCTGCCTCCGTCGCCTCGGAAGATTGTGGTGACACCGTTCGCGAAGAAACTTGCGAAGTGCGAAGCAGCACAAGATTGATATCAATTCGGTGGTTGGGAGTGAGAGAGAGAGCGAGAGAGGGAAGGTGTGAAAATGGGGGGTAAAAAGATTAGGATCTTGTGGAATACATTCTTATGAAAATAGAACTTGAGACTCTATAAGAAATTACACAGGACTTAGCCTAGCATAAGGTTCTGAAAAAGGACTTATAAATAAGTCTTCCTAAAAAAAATAAATAAATAAAGTATTGTGTTAAATGATTAAAAAAATTAAAAAAACATATTAAATGATAATTGATTAGAAAGTGCTAACAATTCACGTGCTAGTCGAAATATTGAACAATTTCCCAACCGGGCAATAGTGAATAGAAACACACATTGCAAACGCACCAAATCCTGATATCCGTAACATCTTTCAGTTCTCATCACTGTGCTCAAAATCGAGTTTCGATCGAAATCGATTCCAAACCCTAATCTCAACTTTTGATTTTCCCCCTTATTTTTTTCAGCATCTACAGTTTTTTCGATCACTTTTTCAATGAAGGTTCGATACTTCTTGCATTCACTTTTTTTTCAGGATTTATTTGATTCGGTTTGATGGGGTTTATCTGTAGAACTTGATGATTCTCGTTGAGTTGTGTTTGGATCTTTGAATTTAGGTATTTTCAATGTTCAGATATTTGATTGGTAGTTGTGTGGGTTGGTATTGATTCCTGTGTATATTCCAAAATTGTATAAAACAGTTTCTTTGATTATTGCATTGTTTGAGTTTTACTTGATGTGATTATAATCCACTTTCAATCAAATGTCGCACCTTTGGATTTGGAAGCTTATGGGTGATATATATATATATATATATATATATTTTGATCGGAAGAAATATTTCATTCAAGAAGCCAAACGGCATTTACATGAGTCCATCCAACCCAAAACTTACACCAAACAAAGTGAAAATAAAGCAAGAAGCAGAGAGGAAGAAAAAACTATGACAATATTCGAACTCCTAAGCACATGGTTGATATATTGATCCGTGGTTTTTTACAATTTATTTGAGGTGTATTAGAATGTGGGTTTGACACAGAATTGGATTATTGTACATACATTGTGTGAATTTTGTATGCATAGACCCATAAGCACATGGTGAACTTTTTCTATTTTAATAATTTTGATTTTTTTAAAAAATTGTTTGGATAAGAGTATATTATGAGATCTTTACTTTAGTTGATGTTGTAACGCCTCATCACAGTCTCAATCAACTGTTTATAATTATCATATTATTACAAGTTTTAAAACTTTTCTTAATTATTTCTAAATTTAAACAAAAATTCAATGAAATAGAAATCATTATTTCGTCCATGAAATTAAGAGGATTTGGATCCATTTTGTCCCTAACTTTAGTGGAAGTAGGGTTGAGAAAAATGACAAAAAGGGGAAAATAAAAAGGCAATGGGTTATCAAAGCAAATTAGTAATGGAGGTGGTTTGAAAATGAGCTCTAAGCAACTAATTGTGGCGGGTATTTTTCATCTTGTGAATGTTGATAGTTATTTCTTAACCAAAGAACAAAAACTTTAAGTTTTGTTTTCCTTCTAAATCAAGTATTTAAATGCGTAGGTTTAGTCTTCCATCTAGGTGGATAATGATATGAGGTTGTATTTTTTTAATTATATTTTATTTATTGTGTAATATATCATTACTATGGGGCGTTTTGAGAACTTCCAAAAAAGTTAACTTTTTGACTTTTTAGTTTTTTTACACAAAAAAACTATAAAAAGTCACAAAAAAGTCAGTTTTTTTAACACAAAAAAGTCAAAAAGCCAAAAAAAAAAAAAAGGCTAAAAAATTAATTTTTTACTAACTTCTCAAAACACCATTACATTGATAAGATATATAAAAGTGAAATTTATTACTAAAATAATAAAATTATGCTAGATGATAAATAAAATATTGTTAGAAAAAATGATGAAATTAAATTAATTCTTTTAAATGTGCGATTTTTTTTTTAATTAAAAAAAAAACTCACTTCATATAAAAAAAATTTTAAGAAACGAGCTGCCTATCAACTAACTCTAAAGCGTTTTTGAGTCCGATCCACATCGGCAAGAATTTAGAATCAAGTTGGCTGCAATGGCCCAAATTAGCCAATCTTGATCCATCCCGATTCTTCAAGATCTTGATGGGCCTCTATTTGTCAGCTTCGGCTATTTAGCCCACTCAATTCAACCCTATCCAGTTCTTGTTTTAGTATTGCTTTTATTATTTTTTTGTTTTTTTTTTTACTTTCTGATTTTTTTTTTTCAAAATTAGTTTTGTTTTCGAAAAACAACTCACTTTTTTAAAAAAACAAAAATATTATTTTTGAATTTTCTAAATCTTTTTTCATTAAAAAATGAAAAAATATATTTAAAAAAAGGGGTACTTACGTGTAGGTCTTAGTAAGTAGACTTATTGTCTAATAGGCCCTATGAGAAAAATTTGACATAAAAAAAGTCACTAATTGTAAGTTTTAGTGACAATTTATAAAAATCAAGACAAAAAAAAGTCACTAATTGTCAATTTTTAGCGACATATATAAAAAATTGTCACAAAAAAATTATTTTCTAAGACTTATTTTCAATAGGACTTGATAGGAATTAAGTCTAACTATTAGGATCTATTGACAGTTTACCCTTAAAAAAATGATGGGTGTCTTCAAAAATTTTAGGTATTCTCTACAAAAAGCATATTTATTTTGGGCTCAAGAGGAAGCATGATAATAATGGTGGGAATTTGCGATACAATACGATAACATGACTCGAACTATATATAAAATTAGCCGGTTATGGTTGATTATTTCCTGACACGAACACGTATATGACACGACTTGATAATACGAATATTAAATAGGTCGAGTTAGTGTCAAATCTGCATAACTCGAAATTGACACAGATAACCTGTATAATGAAAAATTAGTTATATTTTTTTAATATTATTTCCATTACAGAGTATCATAATATTTTTTAATCTCTTACGTAATTACATCCAATTTATTAAAAAGTATATAAAATATGATTTTAAATTTAATATAAGTGTTGCTTTTGCTTTTAATTGAATTTAATGTATTTATCTATTTTTTTGAGTTAATCTAGTAACAATATAATAATAAAATATAATTTCTATAAATTAAGAAAATAAAATTAAGTTGGAATCAAATATTTTTATAAATAATTTCATTTAATAGAGATTAGTTTCATTAAATTTAACTTTTGAAAAAAAAATTTCAATACATTTGAATATTTTTAGTTAATAGTGAAATTTTTTGACATAATATATTAACACGATATGAATCACACGAATCGAAAATGACACGACACCGATAACACAAAATAATAAATGGGCCAAGTTAGTGTTGAGGTAATTCTAATATAGTAATATGAATCCGAAATGACACAACATAAATACGGGAGATTCTATTTACATCCAAAAAATCATTAAGTACTCTCAATTTTTAGATATACCATGTTTAATTATTTAAAATTTTATTTTACTCTCATTACACCCAATTATTTTTTCCAAATCACTCTCAAGGTAAATCCAAATAATAAATAATAAGCAAGCTAAAAAAAATAAATTATTTAAAATCTTTTTAATAAAGAAAATAATTTTCAAATATAGAAAAAAAAAAAACTACACTTATAAACACATAAGCATTATAAATATAGAAAAGTCTCAAACTTTTACATAAGTATTATAAAAATTTTCAATACAGAAAAAAAAAAATTCATTATAAATTATCTACAAGAATGCTCATGAAAAAGTAAAAACCAAACTTATAAGCATATAAGTATCAGGCACTAACAACAAAAAATAGTTCTCAAATAATGTACTATTTAAATGATAAAATAAGAACAACTCCGACAGTATGTTATTGTTAATTTAATTACTGGGCTCTTTAATTTTTATCAAAAAAACGATATAGAAAATAATTGATGGTGTTCTACAAAAATTGTGAAACCCCTTTATATGAATACATACCTCTTTTTTTATGGGTTGCTTCAAAAACTATTTTGGTTATTAATCTCATCCATTATTTGATTTTGTTCAAACTTTCTTCTAGGGTTTAGGGTTTTAAAATAATAAAAAATAATGATGTTGATGATGATAGTGAGTTTGATAGAGTGGATTGGAGTTTTGAAGGGAAGAAGAAGAAGAAGAAAAAAAAAATAACTTTAATATCTTGGAGAAGAAAATATAGAGATTTGAATAGGAATAACTGATTAGCACTACAACAAAAAAGGGTTTTTACGGCGCGCAATGCACGTCGTAAAAACTCTTCTACGGCGTGCAGGCGCACGTCATATTATAACCAGTCATGAAAAGTCATTCACTTTTAACGACATGCTTCGTACGCCGTTAAAAACTATTTAACGACAGATTTTGTACGTCGTTGTTACTTTTTCTACGACATGCTATAGTACGCCGTTAAAAACTATTTAACAGCAAATTTTGTGCGTCGTCGTTATTTTTCTACGACTACTTTTGCACGCCGTTAGTTGGTGAGACAAATAACGACGCTGATTGCGCGCCGTAAAATATGTAATACAATGACTTATTATGCCTGCCGTAGAATATGCAGTTTTTTTTTTTTTCAAATTCAGCAGGTTCTATTTGACTAATTTTGTACAATCTAACAAATATTACAAACAAACATCACAAAACATCAATCAACCACCAAAATATTATTTGAAACATCAAAAAGAAATTATATCATTAAATTATAAACATTCAACAATTGTCTATACATTCCAAACATTCGAAGAACTAGTCAAAGCTCAAACATATTCTGAAACACAACCTACATTTTAGCTTCAAAGTTCCAAAGGAAATCCATAAAAGAGCTTAAAGCTAGCCTTCAAAAATTACGAGCACTACTGAAATAGTTGCGTAGACATTATTTTTGTCAATTTATCAAAATTCTGCTTCACAATTCTAAAGCTTGAATGTTTCCACCTTTGAGGAGCTTGACAAAATAACATGACCAAAATAAAATAAAAGAGAAGAAAAAAATCTATGAATGACAAATTTAAGAACATATTTCAAGCATCAGATTCAGAACTTTTATCCTCTTTGGGGGGTGCAAACTGCCTGCTAAGCCAGGATTTCGTCCAGGGATCCAAAGGTGGTCTCTGTGGTGGTTGGGGGGCCGGTGGTTTTGCCTGTCTAAGCTCATTCTCTCTATCTATGAACCTGTTACAACTGAAAATACATAATTAAATAACATAACAAGCCTTCTTTTTTTAAAAAAGAACCAAACAAAAATGCTTAGAAAAATATGGATTGATTGTGAGAAAGCAAGGATAGTTGACACAATAAAACTTTCATTCTAACTTTGCAATTTCAATAAAAATCAGTGCACAGAACACTTCTTTGAAACTCCTAAGAGGTGATCAACAATTCTAGGATGTATGTCTAATTTAAGAAAAAAAATTAATGTCAGCACAACTAACCCTTCTTGTATGCTTGATTGACACTTACATTCAACACTCTTTCATATCACAACCTCATAAATTTTGTACTTGCCACAAATAAGCAAATGCAGAAATTATCAGTACAGTGTTTCAAACCAAAACAAAAAAATAAAATAAAGATGTAATAGATAACACAAATGGCAGACAAATTTCTCAGTTCTATTTCAGAGATTTGCAACAAAATCAAAACAAGAATCTCACTCAATATAGGCCCTTGGTGCTGCATCACCAACTCGTATGCGAGTTCGGAGCAGTCTTGTGCATCCACCTGCTCTATCTCTGCAACACAGAAAAGTTCAGTAAATATTACAACCATACACCAACAAAGACTGGAAAAGAAAGATGTACGAGATTCACTTGTATCGATAAGCCAGTTCTGTAAAGAGCATTCAGCAGTAAACATAGATAATGCCATTACCTCAAATCAAATAGAGTAATCATGATAAATCACGCCTTCCATGGGGGATGATTACTCTTTAGAAGCAGAGAATAGCAACATCCTGAGAAGTATATTCACTATCAAGCAATCAAAATATATCATCCATTCATGTAGTTCAAATATCATAGTAGATGAATGAATAGAAGGCAATAAAGACTTACCATTACATATAATATTTCTTTACTCATGAACAAGAGACAACATAACCATGTTCTATAGTCCACTAAGTCCACTATTTGAAGAGCTATTGTAGATATAAAATACATTCTGCTAAGCCCAATAATCCCATCAATTACTCTATCCCTCTTGGTTAAGTCCCCAGATTGATAGGTGCTACACCTGTTTCCAAAACACCCATCCAATACATTTAAGTTGCAAACCCATAAAACTTAAAATGAACATTAACATGTGATACATGCATACAACAACCACAATAGAATAGAAACCTGAAAGTTTCAACTAACATACAACTCATAATATATTGAAGAGCTATTGTAGATATAAGATACATTCTACTAAGCCCCATTACCTTAATAACCATCTTTTAGTTAACCTTTTCATCATTTCATTCTTCTTTTCCCAGTAATCATTGATCCCCATTCAGTTCTAGAATCCTTATCCTTTTTTCACCAATAACCATAACAATGTAAAATAACAGAAGATAATGAACACCACTTTTTTTTTTTTTTTGGGGGGGGGGGAACATGTTTTTTTTACTTAATGCCATGGTTTGGCCAGGTTGGATTAGTTAGCCACTGATAGAACATGTTTTTTCACTTAATGCCATCCAAGTACATGATTGGTTTGGCCAGGTTGGATTAGTTAGCCACTGCCACATTTGCTTACAGTTTTTTTTGTACATGAACAAATGGTATAGTTAAGCAAATAATGGTAACTATGTGTTTTCATGAATCTATTAACATAGTTAGGCTTCTGTTGTGACTCTCCTGACCATCTACTCTCTTAATCTATTGATCATTTTCAATCCCACATGAAAATACACCATCATTAGAATGAATATTTGTGAACAGTGTGGACATAATTTGAAAATGAATAGCTCAGATGAAAAAACTCATATAAGCAACAAATCTCAAATATCTTTGATTACGAGACATATAATTATCTCTAAATAAGAACCATAATTCCAACAGTATAACATTAACAACTTACCCAAAAATAGTTGGAGCAGAAGAGTTATCGACTAAAGAAGCCCCCATATTTGTGTAAAAATTTTACATGCAACAAATCAGTTCAATAATAACCAGATGTCCCGTTTCCATCTCCATACTGAAATGAATCATCACACTGATTACTCTGTGAAGAGCATTCAGCAGCTGCAGCTTGAACTACAGAAGCACATATTGGGTTAGAGCAAGAAACCAGAGATGCAGTTGACGAACTGGCAGTGTCAAAGAAATCGAGCTCAATCTGTACAATACGTACTTCAACATAGGCCTTATATGCTAGATACATTTCTATTGCTTTACAATTACCAGACCTCAAACTCAAAGGGCATGAAACCTGGAGGAAAGGTTTTTTTAACCTTAATTATACCAACACAAGAATATGGCATGAACTCAGCTAGTGGCCAGCAACCACAACCATATCACACAAGGCATCGAGCATACCATCTCACATCAATCATTCTTTTTAATAATAAATTACAAATGGTTGCTAATCAGGTCCATCAAACCCTCATGATATATTTGATTATTCACTATTCACACTTTCAAATTTCCATTTCAATAGGATAGTTATTATTGTTAGAGAGAAGAAACTTAAGAATGTGGGCATCAACGTGTAGACAGATACATTAAACATTAAAAATTACGTCATTTCTTATGTTCCAGAGAGTTCAAATGGCAACAAAGGAATAAATCCCACAGAATTTTCGTTATGTACCTAGTGCATGGAATAAAAAGAATCGATATATACCTAAAATATTTGTATTTACAATGGAATACACCGTGGTGGGTTTTTTGCCCTTTTTTCCTTCTTGTTGGTGAAATACAATCCAACACAAAAGTAAGGAAAAATTACCATCCAAAACATTGAATTGATAGGACCTATGCTGCAAACATACCATTTTCATAGGATTTGTAAAAAAGTAATAATTAAAAGGAAAAGCACATAACTGAATGGAAGTGAGAGCAAAGAAAGAGTAAGTTATGAGTTGAATCTCGAATAACCATCAATACCAAATCCTGGTGTTACTGTTAATTGTACCTGGGTTTGACATACACTATGTTATCAACTCAGAAAGTCCTTAATTTTACCAAATATTACCAAAAATGTTCTTAGGTCATAATAAATGAGGTTATGAGTTCATAGAAACATTAAATCCATCATTTAGTGCAAACAACCCATATCAAAATCAAGCTAAACATTGATATAAAACTAAAAACAACCCAAATCAAAGATCTAACAAAACATAACACACCAATTCCCAATTCAAATGAATTGATTGAGCTCGGATACCAAAACAGAGAGGGAGAAACACAGAATCAAAGAGAGATTAGAGTCAATGAACACTCACCTGAACCCACTTGTTTGACTCTTATGGACATATTGTCAAACAGATGGTGTACAAAATTTGTGAATGCAATAACAAACACGAAGACAATACACAAACATAAAAATCCAATATCAAAATCTCTACATAAAAAAAAATAAAAAAAAAAATAAAAATTGCAAACCGGAAAATTACATACTCTGGTTTGAGAGCTAATATCACATAAAATATATATGGTTTTACATACTCTGTGGAGCCTGGATCTGAAGCCGCCATGGTTGAGATCGCTTCGTGTTGCAGATCTTTGCGTGACAGTGGCCTTCGCACCCTGGATGAAATGAAGAGGAAGATGAAACGTGATAGAGGTGGAGGGGGAGAGAGATTGAGGACGACGGTGGTGACGATGGAGGGCGCACAACGCACAGTTATCGTCCATTCTCTCTCTATCTCTCCTCTCCCTCTCTCTCTCTGTCTGTTCTCTGTCTAATCTGAAGATCAAAACACTAATCGAATCAAAATCAAACCTAAGGTCGAATTGGAGAAGACAGAGACATGACCTAGGGTTTTTACACAGCTATACAAATACACGATAATTATAAATAAATAAATAAATAAAGAGGAGGTGAGAGAGAGGTAAGGTGGTCCGTAGTTCGTCGAGAGAGAATGATGGCAAGAGGAGAGATGGTCGGCGGTCGGCGGTGTCCCGATGGCGGTGGTTGCAAGAGGAGAGAGACGAAAGAGAAGGGGCAAATGTGAGGCAGAGGACACACAGAGAGAGTAGCGTGTATATTTTATTTCTTTTTTTGGCGAAATGGCGCCATAAAATTTTATTTTAGCGCCTTTATTTTTTTTGACATGCAATTGATGACATGCATTGTGCGTCGTAAAAAGATAATACTTTTAACGGCCGGTGATATGTGCGTCGTAAAAAATATAATATTTTTAAGGCTGGCATTATGTGCGTCGTGAAAAATATCCACTTTTCACGGCTGGCGTATATGCGTCGTGTATAATTGATGTATTAACGGCACGCTATATGCACGTCGTAGAAAGTTTTATTATTTATGGCGTGCATTGCAAGCCGTAAAAAAATTATCGTTATTACCATTCACGACCTACGCAATAGACACGCCGTGATTGGAAAAGTATTTACAACATGCCAAAAAAGCAAGTCGTAGAAGTAAGAAACTACGACGTGCATTTATTGTATGTCGTTGATGTGGTGCCGTAAAAAGTCATTTTTGTTGTAGTGTAGGGTGTACCATGAGAAGAAAAAAAAATTTATTTTGAGATTTATTAATATGTGTTGTCTTTATTAGTAAATTCATATTATAATATATTATGAATTAAAATTTATAAATTTAAATTGAACACACTGAGGCATATTTTAAGTTCAAATAAAATTCCCCACAAATACAATCTAACATGTCACGACGCAAAAACATACTTTTTCTCTCTATATAATGAGAGCTTCTCTCTCTAAAATGAGAGTTTTCCCTCTCGTCTGAGAGTTTGTTTGCCTCTCTCCCTCTCTTTTTTTTTCGTCCTTCTTTGCTTTGTTCCTACCCCTGTTTTGTGTAACTCGAGCTTCTCTTTTGGATTGGGTGGTTTGCTTTACAGATGGAAACTTTTGATCTCACTGAAGGTTGCGATGAATGTGAGAATGTTTCGGGGCTATGTTTGGTAGGGAAGATTCTCACCCCTAAAACCCTTAACAGGACAGCTGTCTCCAATATTCTCCAAAATGCGTGGAAGCCGTGCTCACAGTTGGAGATCTCACCATGGGGTGATAACGTGTACCTGTTTCAATTTTTTGAGAGTGAAGACCGGTGCAAGGTGTTAGATGAAACCCCTTGGTCGGTCATAGGGAATCTTTTGGTTCTCCAACCTTTCCATCTTGGGATAGCTGTCTCTAACTTTGAGTTCCACTGGTGCCCTTTCTGGGTACAGGTTCATGGCCTCCCTTTGGATAAAATGTCTAAAAAGCATGGGGAAACCATCAGGAATCGTCTAGGTAAGCTGATTGCAGTTGAGGCCCTTTCAGATGGGCTCTTCTTGGGTAGGAGTTTCTTACGAATTCAAGTGGAGATAGACGTTACCAAGCCTTTGTTGCAAGGTTTTATCCTTCATTGACGCAGTCAGTCTGGGGAAACCTTGGCAGATGTACGTGTCTTGTATAAGTATGAAAAACTATCTGAATTTTGTTATGACTGTGGCCGGATAGGGCACGATAATACCTCTCGATGGTGCTAATTCAAGGTATGGGCTTGATATGCGGACTAGTATGGTCAAGCACATTGGGGCTCCCTATGGTAGTTACCGGCAACCGCCTGTTGAAGACTCGAATGCTGATTCTTTGGTGCGCCGCTCAACGGCGAGTCCATCTTCGGCGTACCACATTGAAGCAGGTGGTAGACGCATGGACAATGCTCTTGTACTAGTCGCGAGCGTGCCTATACGAGGTAAGCGTAAGGTAGAGAGTATTTTGTCTTGTGTGCTACCTCAGGATTTTCCTCTGCCACAGGATACTACTTGTCTACCTAAACCCGATGGTATGCAAGTCACAACTACTTTATCTGAGAGTGGGCCAGCCTAAGAGATTAGCCCCGGATCTGGGCTTGTATCAAATGTTTTAAGCTCTATTGGGCCAACTCTAGTTGGGCTTTCTATGAGAACTTGTGGTCCAAGCCCTGGGTTCGATGTTCAATTAGGCCCCATCACTCTTGTTTCCAACGTTGGTTCACTAGGGGCTACTGAGTCCTCCAAGCCCAGTTATTTTGTTACCGAACCAACAAATAGTCCACCTTTATTGGGTGTCCACTCTTCACGTAGCCACTCCACCTCTCTTAAATCGATAGATCGGAGGATGAGGCCCCTAGTGTGTAGCCTAATTCGAGGTGGATCTCACAGCACTGGACTGGACCTTTATCTCTCTCGTGATTTCATGGACTTCTCCCTCAAAAGGAAAGCTCCGCCCGAGGATCCTTTCGCAGTTCGTCCTGCTAAATTATTGAAATGGGAAGGTCCTGAAGCTTCAACACCAAAGGTAGGTCTGCAGTTCTCTTTGGGTGTTATCTCTCGGATTGTGGGTAAGGAGAAGACGGTTAAGTCTGGGCGCAAGGTTGGGCGGCTTAAAAAGGCTCGATTGTTTGATGTTGCAGTGGACGGTGTTGAGATTGATAAGGGTGTGTTCTTGGATGGGTTTATTTCGGTAACTCTTTTTATCTCTGATATTGATGATTGTTGTTCACAAGTTTTAAGTACTTATCCTAGGCCTCGTTTGGGAACAGGTTAATTTAGTAACTTTTTGGCTATTTGGCTAAAATATTAGCTAAAAAAAACTAGTATGTTTAGGATGACTTTTTGATTTTTTACGAAAAGATATGCAAAAAGTAGAGAGAAAAGAGAATCTTTGACTTTTTTGTATGGGTTGTTGGCTTTTTGGTTTTTTTAGTGACTTTTTGACTTTTTGGCTAAAAAAGCCACTTGCCAAACGAGGCCTAGTACTGGTGATGATGCTCCAACTACAGAGGGTTTGGCTGGCCCTATCCAGTCGTTCACCCCATACTGATGATCAACTGGAATTGTCAGGGGTTGGGGCGTCCCCTAACAGTCTAGATCTTACGAGGGTTATGTATAACCCATCGCCCTGCTGTGGTTTTCTTGATGGAAACCAAAAATAAAGCTACGAAGATTGATAATATTCGACGGAGACTTTAATTCTCCCACGAGTGTTATATTAATCCTGTTGGTCTTTCTGGTGGACTGGCTCTCTGGTGGACCGATGAGGTTCGGTTGGAAGTTCGTTTGAAATCTAAGAATATTATTCGATGTGTTCTCTCTGGCGATGGGAATCCACCTTGGGTTACGACATTTGTTTATGCTCCTTCTCAACCTCCAGCGAGGAAGGAGTTGTGGAAACTCCTTATTCAAATGGCACACGAGAATCAGTACCCTTGGCTCATGCTGGGGGATCTAAACCAAGTGGCCTCAATTTGGAAGAAACAAGGCGGAAATCCATGCAGTAGATCACAGCTAGCGGACTTCCAGAAGATGATATTCAGGTGTGATTTGGTTGATTTGGAATTCAAAGGCAATGTTTATACTTGGTCCAATAATCAGGTTGGTGTGGCTAATGTTCGGAAAGATTAGATCGTGGTCTAGCCACAATGAACTGGTGGAATCTGTACCCCTTTACTCAAGTATCTCATGACGTTTGTATTGGTTCAGACCATTGCCTCTTGATTTTGAATTGTTGTGTGCCCTCTAAAAGAATCCCTAAGATTTTTAAATTTGAATCTATATGGGTGACTCACTCTGGGTGTGCCCACACAATTCAATTTGCATAGCAATGCTCGTACTCGGGGTCTGTGATGTTTCAGCTAGTGCAAAGAATGAAAAGTTGTAGGCGGGACCTCCAAGTGTGGAGTAGAACGGAGTTTGGTAACAATAAAATCTTGGTGGAGTCTTTACGACATCAACTCTTTGTCCTTCAAAGGCAACCAATGTTAGTCTTCAACTCACATGATCAAGCCAAGGTTAAGTCGGAGATGTAATCTACGTTACTCCGTGAAGAAATGTATCTCCATCAAAGGTCCAGGATTAACTGGCTTCAATTTGGTGACAAAAACTCTAGGTTCTTTCATGCTACACTCAATTAGAGGTGGCAACGAAACCAATTGGTTAAATTACAAACGGAGGATGGAGTATGATTGAATACTGATGATAAGATTGACCACTATTTATATAGTTACTTTCGCATCCTTTTCAACAGCGAGGTACCCAGCCGCATAGAGGAAGTCGTGGATGTGCTGGACTTTGTGATTACTGATGCCATGAATTCCCGTTTAATCCAGGAGGTCTCTGATTTGGAAATCAAGGCTGCTGCTTTCCAGCTTGGATCCTTGAAGGCTCTTGGCCCCGATGGTTTCCCAGGTACTTTTTATCACCAATTTTGGGATGTGGTCGGTGGTGCTGTTTGTGAAGCGGTGAAAATCTTTTTTAGAAATGGGTTCTTGTTTAAGGAAATGGACTACACAAACCTAGTCCTTATTTCTAAAGTTCCTACCTCGGAGAAACTTTCACAGTTTCGGCCCATTAGTCTCTGCAACTTTCATGTCAAAATTATCACCAAGATTCTGGCTAACAAACTCAAAGAAGTCCTCGGTGTTATCGTTTCCCCACAACAATTTGCTTTTGTGCTTGGGCGGCTTATTCAAGATAATATTACTGTTGCTCACGAGGCTTTCCACGCTTTGAAACTTCGCAAGGGCCAGGTGGTTGACTTGGTTTTGAAGTTGGATTTTAATAAAGCATATGATACGGTGCAGTGGGGATTTCTTCGTGCTGTGTTAGTTAAACTTGGATTCAGTTCCACTTGGGTCAATTAGGTGATGGAATGCGTCACTACGGTGTCCTTTTCGATTTTTGTAAATAGGGCTATGCGAACCAGTTTCAAGCCTTCACGGGGTCTTCGTTAAGATGACCCTTTGTTGCCATATCTATTTCTTCTTGTGATTGAAGTTTTGTCTCGATTAATTGACAAAAGTATCTTCAAGCATCGTTTATCTGGATTCCAAATTCGGCGCACTTGCCCTATCTTGTCCTATCTTTTTTTCGCCGATGATGCCATTCTCTTTTTTAAAGCAGATGTGGGGCAATGCAAGGAATTCCTCAATATTTTGAAGCTGTATGGGGATGCATCGGGCCAAACAATCAAAGCTCACAAATCGGGTGTTTAGTTTTCCGCCAACACAACTGTTATTTCCCAACACCAACTGTGTGGGGTTTTGGGCATCTCTTCTGTTAAATATGATGCTAAATATCTGGCTCTTGCTGGGGCAGGTCCAAATCTGAGGCTTATGTTTATTTATGTGAAAGGGTGCTCTCGAAGCTTAGTGGTTGGAAAACAAAGTTTTTATCTCAAGCGGGTAGAGAGACCCTCATCAAAGCAATTGTCTAAGCCATTCCTACTTATGCTATAGCCTATTTTTTATTCCCCAAGAAATTGTGTAATAAACTTAACTCTTATATCCGTAACTTTTGATGGAAAGAAGATCCGGGAGGTGGGGGTGTTCATTGGGCTAGTTGAGAGAAACTGACCCTCCCTAAAACCAAAGGTGGTCTTGGCTTTCAGGATTTTACTGCCTTCAACAAAGCCTTGCTTGCGCGTCAAGGATGGAGACTCTTAAATTATCTGCATTCCTTCTTTGCTCAAGTCATGAAGGGTATTTATTACCCCAATTCGAATTTTTTGTATGCGTCACGCAGTGCTCGCGCATCGTGGGCTTGGTCTAACATTATTCAAGGCTGTGAAATCCTTCGTGTTGGGTTACGGTAGCAAGTGTTTAACGGTGCGTCCATTAACTTTTGGGCCGATAGGTGGATCCCTACTGCGGGTGAGTTTAAGATCACTTCTCCTAGGCCAGCTGATACTTCGGTCTCCCTTGTCAAAGATGTCATAAATCCCATTCTCAAGGATTGGGACCATTGGAAGATTAAGAGCTAAGTCTCCCGAGAAGAGCATGATGCTATTGCCTTGATCCCACTTTCAATGGCGGAGAAGAATGATGTTTTGGTCTGGCACCATAATTCTATAGGCTCTTATACAGTCAAGTCTGGCTACCAAAGTGCCTTACATTTGACAGCAGATCCCCCCATCTAATCTGCCTACATCTTCCTCTCACTAGCGTGATAAGGATTGGAAATTCGTATGGAATCTTAACCTCCCCCCAAAGCTCAAACATTTTGTTTGGAGAGTGTGTAATAACTTTTTAGCTACCAAACAAAACCTACACCACAGGAGATGTTCTATTTCAGATTTCTGTCCGGTTTGCTCTCAATCTTCAGAATCTGTTGAACATGTGTTTTTTGGATGTGCTTGGACTAAGGCAGTATGGTTCGGAAGTGGTTTGGGCATTAGGGTTGAGTTTCATTCTACTCTTTCCTTCCAAAAATGGCTTGATGATATCAGAACACAATTGACTGAGACAGAAGGTTGCAAATAATTGATCTGCCGTGTTGTTTGGTTATGTTGGAATATTTGGAAGGCTCGCAATGATTGCACTTTTAATCATGTTCCGGTTGATCCTTTTACTATCATTGCAAAAGCCACCTAAGATGAGTCTGGGTTTCTTGACGCTCAAAATTCTTTACCTCTGCAAAATAGTACAAGCACTGGGGCTAGGGGTGACCCGGTACTTAGATGGAAATCCCCTGCTCCTGGTCTTTTGAAGGTAAACTGTGATATAGTTTTTAACCCGCTGTCCTCACAGAGGGCCATTGCTGTTGTGATTCGGGATGATTGGGGTTGCCTTATGGACAGTATGGCTCGTGAGATAGCTCTTTCTTCAGCTACCCAAGGCAAAGCTTTAGCTATTCGACTTGCATGCCTCATGGTTAGTTCTTTGGGCCTGTCCTCGGTGGAGGTTGAAGGTGATAATCAAAGAGTTATTCACTTGTGTGTGTCCAAAGATGCCCCTCCTTGGGAGTTTTGTACTATTATAGATGATATTTGATCCTTCGCTAGCAGATGTAATCTGAGTTTTTCTTGGTGTGCTAGGAATGCCAATTAGGCGGCACATTAGATAGCCCAAGCTTGCCTTGGTGGCTACCTTCTTTGTAATTGGACTTCCTACCCTTTGCTGCTTTGCTAGAAGTTTTGGCTATTTAATATACTTGTCTTTTTCGTTCAAAAAAAAAAATGACACGACGCCCACCGTACGGCACATTTCATGACTCCATACGACTTCTTCTTCTTCTTCTTCTTATTATTATTATTAAACACGAGTTAAGAAATGGTTTGACTTGTTATATGATTCCACTTGCATCCATTTCACATGATTTTGATTTTTGATTTTTAATTTTTGATTTTTTTTTTAGTTATATTTTTTCTCCAAGGCCAAACGTAATATAACACTATTTATTTAAATATTTTCTAATAAAAAACATTTTCTATAGAAATTTTTTTAAAAAAAAATATTTTTTGAAGAAAATATTGATGGTGGAACAAAAGTGGAGGTAGTCACAGAGTGGTGGGTGATAGGGGCAATGATGGCGACGGTGATGATGGCGGTAATCGTAGTGATAGTAGCGGAGTGTTGGAGGTGAGAGTGATAAATTTTTAGTTCAGAAAATGTTTTCTACCTTCTAAAAGTGAAAAATATTTTCTGTCTAAATAAGCTTGTTTTCTATTAATTATGAAAAATATTTTTTGTTGACTTTAATTTTCTATTGTACCAACTAAAAAAATATAAAAATATATTTTTTGCTCAAACAAACGAAACATAAAACTAAATTTTCAATTATAAAATTCAATTAAGTTAGCAAGTATGAATGAACTAATAATGTGAAATAAAATAGTGAGACACCAACTCAAATGATTGTCAATATAATAATAGCATTATTCTATATATATATATATATATGTCTTGATCACGAGAGTATCTCAGGCCCAATCATCTGCTTTTGTTTAACTTCTTCTTCTTTTTAAATAATTTTTTATAAAGAAAAAATATTTAATTAAATATTCTATGATGTTGGGTGTTTCAAAAGGAAGTGAAATCTCATCTTATAAACAAAAATATTGTCAAAAGATTTTCAGATGCTGGAGTCATGAGAGAAGTTTGTAAGAGTGTTTTTGAAAGGGCTTGGCTTCTGTCCAGTCTTCATCTGGACTGGACCGTGCTGTTGGACCCGTGGGGGCCCACCACGGGTCCCGTTTTGATAATCTAAACCGTTCAATGTGTAGAAATCGTCGAGTACTATAAGCTTGTAAAAAATCACGTTAATCGGATATCGGTAGCTATATGATCAAATCAGTTTTGTATAAAAAAAATAGACGGTGAATAAATTAACGGTTGACAAAAATCTGATTTAATCACATAGCTACCGATATCCGATTAACGTGATTTTTTATAGGTTTATAGTACTCGACGAGTTCTACACATTGAACGGTTTAGATTATCAAAACGGGACCCGTGGTGGGCCCCCACGGGCCAACAGCACGGTCCAGTCCAGATGAGAACTGGACAGAAGCCAAAGTCTTTTTGAAAAGTTGATAAAAAGTTAATTTTTTAATTTTTTAATTTTTTTGATAAAAAATTAGTTTCTTATAAATTAAAAAACTGACTTTTTTAACTAAAAAAATTAAGAAGTCAAAAAGTTAATATTTTTAACTTGTTCCCAAATTAAGCCTTAAGTGCACAGACGTGGGTACATCATTCATGTGGCGGATATGGTTAGGAATTAGTTTGGGTTTTCTTATGTGGACTGTTTCTGTTTGTTTATTTTTGATTGTTTGAATTTTCGATGTTCCAAAAAAAGCCACATTGGTTGAGTCTATTACAAGTTATTTTTTATTTTCTTGTTAGTTTGTGACTAAAATAGCCCTAAGGCATTGTTTGGCAAGTTGGTTTGTGGCTAAATAGTCACAAAAGATAAAATAGACTATTTTAGCCCCAACAAACAAAACATCACATTCAACCCATAATCATTACACTCTTCTCTCATAAGAAAAAAGTCAAAAAAGTCAAAAAGTCCTTCTCAAACTAAGCTTTTTAGCTCAGGCTAAAATAGTCAAAAAGTCAAAAAGCCAATCCACTTCCCAAACGGAGGCTTAATAAAATAAAATCTTGTCAAGCAAATGTTGGGTGATTTGGGAAACTAGCTAAAAGTTAGTTTTTAATTTTTAATTTATTTTGAGTCCCATCACTTTTCATAAAAAGACAAAAAATTTAAAAATTAACTTTTAACCAATTTCTCAAATCACTCCATAATCTCTTCAAGTGATATCACCTTAAAATTGTCCTTAACTTACAATTTTTTAATTTTTTATTTTTTATTCACATATTAACCCAGAAATAATTGACGATTATCCCATCAAACAAAATCAATGTTTATTGGTTGATTCACAGTGAAGCAATTTGAGAACTTGGTAAAAGCCAGTTTTTTGACTTTTTACCAAGTTCTCCGAAAAGTCACAAAAAGAGTTACCAAAAAAGTCACCAAAAAAGTTAACTTTTTACGAATTTTTCAAAACAGCTCAGTGTATTCTATTCGCGAACACTCAATCCTAAATAATATGCTTATCATCTATTATCTATTTGGTTTTGAATTTTTTATATTTCTTATTTTTCGTTTATTTTTTAGTAAATTTTTTATATTTAATTTTAATTTTTTAGGTCTGCTTAACATAGACATGGTTAAAAAGTAACATATTTTTGAAAAAGTCTGAAACGTTTTTATTAAAGACAAAAAAACATACATATATGTAGGGGAAGAATATATATATATATATATATATTTTTGTCTTCAGTAAAATTTTCCATTTAAAAAAAAGGCCAAACAGAGACACTCTAAAATTTAAAAAAAAATAATAATAATTTTATAAATTTGATATAATGACATCAATTTTTTTTGGACAAATTACATATACCCCCTCAAGGTTTAGCAAAATTACAGATACCCTCCTGAGATTTGAGAAATTACAAATACCCCCTAAAGGTTATATTTGCATAACAAATTAGAGGACAAATTGTTATGAAAATATAAATCTCATGAGGCAATTTGTTATGAAAATATAAACCTCAAGAGGTATCTGTAATTTTCGAAACCTCAGGGAGGCATCTATAATTTAGCTAAATCTCGAGGGAGGTATATGTAATTTGCCCAATTTTTTTTTTTTAATAATGATAAAAGCAAGAATAATTAATATAGCAATCAGTCGTGTTACATCTCTATAAAAAAAAATTCACAAGAGTAATGATAGGAATATTAAAATTTCTATTAAATATTTTATCAAATTTCTTACACGGGATGGTCCTACATAAGTGTAAAGTCTACATTCATGTGAAATATTTGATAGAAATTTTAAAACCTCAAATATTTTTCTTTCCACAAATCTCTTGATAGTCGTGCTACACTCTTACCAATCAAAATTTATGAAAGAGTATTTTTGTGGGAGATTTTAGTGGAGATGAATCATTTTCCTATACCAATGGGGGTTGGTCCAAGTGAAAAGGGACTTGGGTCGCTTAAGTAAAGGTCTCGAGCTTGAGCCTTTGTGGATGCAGCAAACCCACTTGGGAGAGGACCCCATATATGCACCCGGCAAGATCCTCAATAGATTAGTCCTAGGTCCAAAAAACCTAAGAATACCGTGAGAGACCTAAAAAAAATCATTTTCCTAAAACAATAAGGAGGCTAAAAAAAAACATCATTCTTGCATAACTTTACGTCATTCTTTTATTTATATAAGATTATGTTAGTTTTATGTTTTTTTACGGTTTACGGATGCAGTAGTGTCCCTTGGGAGGCCCACCACCACATGGAGGTTGAGCCTTGACTAGGCTTTTTAAATTGATTTGTTGAAAAAGTAGCATGGACAATGTTAAGGATGATACCAACCAACGAAAAGGAAATGCTTGAAAAGAGGCATTTTGCCTTTAATTTCATTGAGGGACGCAATAATTGTGTAGAGTTATAAAAAAATAAAAATAAAAAACATAAATAGTTTTTGATATAAATGGAATTGCCTGTCTTTAAATTTGTCACTCTTTTTATTTCAAAATAAAATTACTCACATTTGTTAAATTATTAAAATTTAAAAATATAATTATTTTATGATGTAATTGACCAGATGCAAGTGTTTTAAAAGAAAACAAGATTAAGATTTGAGAGAGAAAGAAAATGCTTAGGTCCTTTGTGAATTTGTGGTGCAAAAAAACGGTTGAATATTTCAATTAAGAACATCATGGATACGAAAGAGAATAATGTTATATGCATTAATTAGTGTATTAATTGATGATGTGGTATAATTTAAAAGATTTTTGATATTTGTAATTTATATAATGAGTGGAGTCAATAATAATATCATAACTAATGTTGGCACACTAATTAGTGCATATAGCAATACTGTAGAACAAACCATTGTCCTATGAAACATGGCATGCAATGATAGGATCGAGGTTGATAATTCAAGTTGGAACGGCAATATGTCTATAAAAATAAAATAAAAAATAAAACAAAAAAAGAGGGGTTATAAACTAAAACAATAAATTATATTTATCAAGTTTCTTACATTTAAAAATAAATAATTTGCAAAGCATGTTATGTTGCATATATGTTGCATGTTGCATGTGGTCCTCTAAAATTTAATTAATATTGCATTGACTTTCACATTATGGACTCATCAGTAACATTTAATTATTTTTTCCCCTTCAATAGATTAGAGACAAAAATTATAATATCAATATCAATATCAATATCAGCAATTATGTAAAAAAAAAATTAAAAATATACACCATTGGAATATTAACACAAAAGCATTTCATAATGAGAAAGAAATAATTAATCTTTACATTCAATCATAATTAACTTCCTATTTTTCAATTAAAAATTTTATTTAGAGTGCTTAGTTTAATTATTGTTTCTTAAATAAAATATTGGGAGATTGTCAAAGGAGCACAAGGACACTCTCTATGTTGGAGTAAAAACTAAAAAGAAAAATTTTAGAAATGAATAATTTAAAGTTTTAAATTATCTCATAATGATATAATAAGAGAGTTCAATTTATATATATGTGAGTATGTAACAAATTATAAATTGATATATATCACAGTCAAATTAAATATAATTTTTTTTAGAAATTTTAAATAATTTTCAAATGAAAATCAAAATCAAAACGAGTGGCTCTTTATTATTTTGGGTCAATGCCAACTAACAATTAAAGTGTTGTAACGTACACCAAACTTGGAAATACATTCCCAACTACCACTCATCATGTCCTTTTATTTGATGTAATGCTTACATATGAATGAAAAAATGATAACGTAATGTAGAAGTGTTTTGGAAAGATAGTTAAAAGTTGATTTTTTATTTTTAATTAAGTTTTTGACTTTTTTAAAAAGTGATTTGAAAAGTTAGTAAAAAGTTACTTTTTGTTTTTTAAGTTAATATTTGTTTATAATGTCACATCATAATAAAATAATCAAAATACTTCACCCAACTTAAAAAATTTACTTTTTAACCCATGTGGCTCATTTATCTGCTTGTTGAAACAGGGAGGTAATCATGTAATTTCATACTTTACGTTTTGCAAACTTCCCAATTCTGTTCTAGCTTTTGTAGCTTTTATTTGGTTGCATTTTTTACTGCAAAAATGCAGTTTTTTTTGTGAGTTGTCAAAAGACACGTAATAAAACGATGATATCATATGCTCCTCACTCTTAAGAGGTTC
Source organism: Camellia japonica (assembly GCA_030407325.1). Taxonomy (NCBI): domain Eukaryota; kingdom Viridiplantae; phylum Streptophyta; class Magnoliopsida; order Ericales; family Theaceae; genus Camellia; species Camellia japonica. Next base: position 19,022,453 of record JAPPVO010000003.1, read on the forward strand.
TAAAAAGAATAAATATTAGAGATTTTAAAAAATTATTAAAATTTGTATACAATAATTTATGTATAAATTTTTTAATAGCTTTTTTGGGTTGCTAGTATTGCTCTCTAAAGAGGGAAGGAAAACTAATTCACTATTAGAATGGAAGAGTGTTATTGGAACTTATTACAAGTTTCATTCTAACTATTAGAATAATTAATTTTACAAGATTTTATATATTGATCATTCACAAAAAAAAAAAATTATAAATTTTATATATATGATTTCATTACATTTGTTGGGAAAAAAAAAAAAAAAGACAGTTGTGATAAAGTGAAATTTACCTAAATGAATTTATAAAAAATCTATTACTGTGAGTTGACTTTATTCTATTATCACAATTGGTCTCATTTTAAAGGAATAAACTCTAGTTGATTAGACTTTTATAGGCCAACTAGGCAATCTATTTATGTATTTCAAATTGTTCATATTATAGATCTTTTCGCATAGATCATCTAAATAAAAAATAGAGTCTTGCTGCATACTCCCAGTGGGAGTCGCGCCCCCAGTGACGTGGCACGCCCCTACTGGCTGAAGACAAAAAAAAAAAAAAAAAACAGTTTTTTTCCTGCCCAATCATAGGCCTACACCTCACTGAGTGTCAACCCCCAGTGGGGGTGTGTAGTATTTTTGTAAAAAATAAATCGATCAAACAATTCCAAACATAAAAATAATGAATGATTTATTATCAAAATTATGCTTGTCATTTTTTATTTTTTTTTTTTTGTAAAAAATGTGATATGATCATATACTTATGATTGATTGGATAGAGATTTAAAAATATTTTTTGATAGATCATGATTGAATCACTGCCTTTTGCAACCAAAAAATAAAAAATCACATAAAAGGAATATCATACATATGAAGGGATTCATGAAAAATAATTTTTAAGGAGCGGTCAACTGTTTTTTTTTATATTTATTATTTAATAAATATAAATGAATTCGTCCCACATGAGATACATTTTGGAGAAGTTAGGGATAGATAAGGGTAGGGCTGCAAATGAACCGAACTATTTATGAACAGATTCGACTCGACTCGGCTCGTTTACTCGAGTTCAAATAAGTTCGGCTCGTTAATCTTTATTTAAATTATATAATAAATATATTATTTATAGGGAAAATTACACTAACACTCCCTATAAATTGGAACTTGTGACACTTTAGTTCCTGACTTTTCAATTGTGACACATTTCACCCTGAATTTTAAATCTTGTTCCAAATAAGGACAATTAACATACCATTGCTTAATTTCAAGGACAAAATCGTCAATTTCATAAAATATAAACTAATTTGACAAAAATAAATGTCAAAAAAATATTTTAAAATTTTTAAAAATTATTTCTACCCATCAAAAATAAAATTATGTAAAATTGATAAAAATTAATAAAAATTACATGATTAATTTTTAAAAATTAATTTTACATGATCATCATCCAAATACACAATAAAATAAATTTGGTAAAAAAAAGAAATAAATGTCTAAAAGATTTATCAATTTTATATAATTTTATCTTTAGTAGGTAGAAATAATTTGTAAAAATTCAAAAATAAATTTTTAACATTTATTTTTGTCAAATAAATTTATATTTATCAAATTGACAATTTTGCCCTTGAAAAATCCAATAGTATCTTCAATTGTCCTTATTTGGAACAAGATTCAAAATTCAAGATCAAATGTGTCACAATTGAAAAGTCAGAGATCAAAATAATACAAGTTTCAAACTATAGGGACCATTAGTGTAATTCACCCTTATTTATATATTAAATAATATAAATATATATATAGATAATAGTATATATACATTATTTATATATTAAATAATATAAATAAATATTTTTTATTTAATAATATTAAAAAAAACCTTATTGAGTAACTGATGAATGTGTAGAACTCGTCGAACACTATATGTCTGTAAAAAATCACGTTGATCGGATATCGATAGTTATGTGATCAAATCAGTTTTGTATAAAAAAAAATTAGACGGTAAACAAATTAACGATTGATAAAAAAAAGTGTTTTGATCACATACCTATCGATATCTGATCAATGTGATTTTTTACAAGTATATAGTACTCGATGAGTTTTACATATTAACAGTTCAAATTATCAAAATAAAACCCATAATAAGCCTTCACGGGTCTAACAATACTGTTCAGTCCGAGATCGGAATGGACACCAGCTGCTCCCTGATCATATAAGGAATGGTGGTGTTGACTATTAAATCATTATTTTTGTATTATTGTTGATACCATGGCATGGTACACACGACGTATTGAAGAGATTGTCGGGCATGTTTGAGAGGGATGCAGCGTGGCTGCAGCCACTGCTGTCAGCGCAATCTGCCTCATTCTTAATTATTCGAATGGTTTATTTTTTAAAATATATTAAATAACATATTTTTACCACGTAAATTGGATATTAATAATCTTATAATTAGATTAAATTTATATTTAGACTTATACTCAAAATTATACATACAGTTTATTTTTACAAATACAATTTTGATATGATCATAAGTTTATCGATATTTGATTAATTTAATTTTTTATAAGAATATTTTATTCAACATACTTTAAAAATGAATTATTCAAATTATTAAAATAAAATTTAAAATAGATCTCATTAAACAGACAATAATGATTGTTGGGTAAAGACACAACAATCACCATGCCTCCGTTTGAGAGACTTTTGTGAAATGAGTTATAGAGTATAAATTTAAAATTAACATGACATAGATGTTATCTCAAATAATTATAATTCATACATCCATTTTTTTTTATGGGTCTGGCTTCCTTCCAGTCCAATTAGAGGGTGCTATTGGCCCGTGCAGGCTCATCATGGATCACGTTTCGATAATTCGAACAGTTCAATTTATAAAACTCGTCGAGTACTATGTATTTGTAAAAAATCACGTTGATCGAATATCGATAGCTATCTCATCGGATCAGATTCATTTTTTTATTATACAAAACTGCTTGGATCATGTAGCTATCGATATCCGATCAACATGATTTTTCGTAGGCATATAGTATTTGATGAGTTCTACATATTGAACGGTTTGGATTATCGAAACGAGACCCGTGATAAACCCCCATGGATCCAACAACACCTTCCAATTCGATCACAGATTAGAGAGAAGCCAGACCCTTTTTTAATACTTTCATGATATTTGTAGTATTTTTTTTTTTTCTTGAATTTTGGAGGCTAAATAGATTAAAAGCTGACTTTTAACTTTTAACTCTTGTTTTCAAAATGACCCTAATATTTGTTTGCATGATGCATCTTTTTTATTCCTTTCTTACCAAGGAACTGAAATGGAAAATTTAAGTATAAATCCTATCTTGAGAAATGATAATTTGATTAGTTTTAAGAGTTTTTTTTTTATAGACTAGTCACATTAATTTTGGAAAGATAAATTTAATATATTATTTAAAATTTAAATTTACGATTATACCCTTATTTCTATTATGTTTTCTTCTTCTTCTTCTTCTTTTTTTTTGCTAGAAAGATGAGATACATTACTTACGAGAATCAAATTTGAGGTGAATTTTTATATGAGAATTTTTTTTATTTGGTATGACTTGAAATGTAGGATTTTTCTAACATTTCAAGAAGAGTATACAATGACTTGAAATATTGAATTTTTCAAATATTTCAAAAGAATGTGGGATTTTTCAAATATTCTAAAAGAATGTGAAAATTTTCAAATATTTTAAAAGGAGTACAAAAATTTCTTAGTAAGGTTTGAGCAAATGTATTATTTCAATCTATAACACTCCAATGTAGCACTCAAACGTAGCACTCCAAAAAAATTATTTATTATATTTTTTCCAAACGTAATACTTTAATGTAACACTCCAAAAAACTCTTTAGTGTAACACTCCAATGTAACACATAAAAATTTCCTAGTATACTTTTTTTAAACGTAATATTCTAATGTAACACTCAAAAAAAAGATATCGGATTCTTTAAACCATTCCAAAAGGGTGTGGGATTCTTCAAATCATTCAAAAAGGAGTACAAAAATTCTTAGTAAATTTTGGATAAATGTATAATTTCAAACTGTTAGTATAACGTTTAGAAAAAGTACATTAAGTAATTTTTTAGTATTTTTATATGTGTTACATTGAAGTGTTATATTTGAAATTACATTGATTGGAGTGTTACATTTGGTAGAAGTACAAAAGAGTTTTTTTGTATGCTACATTGGATTGTTACATTGAAAAAGTTTAGAGCGTTACATTGTTACGTTTGAAAAAAGTACACTAAGAAATTTTTTAACGTGTTACATTAGAGTGTTACATTATTGAAGTGTTACGCTCTTATTCGTGATATGAGATTTATTTCAGAATGAGAGAAAATCCAAAACTTCTATAGTACGGATTGCCTAAATGTATAATTTTACATTTGGAGAAATCTACTTTTATCACTCAAAAATTAAATCTAAACGTATAAGTAACTACCCTTTTGTGTAATTTTCACTTTAATAAAACCCTTAAGTTCATAAGAAAATAGAAAGAAATAAATCGTTCACAAAATCAAATTTTAAAATTTATTTTTTCCCAACTTAAATTGATTTCATGTGATGGAACAATACAACAAACTCAACAAAGGTATTTAAAAATTTAAATTCACTATACATTTTATTTTCTAAACACTTTTATAAATATATCTATATATATATATGTTTAATAATTTAGATTTCTCTATTTTCTAGATGAAATAAAAATGATGTGAAATATTCACATAAATTTTATTTGAATTAAAAAATAATAAATAAATTTTTTGAAACTAATAATGATATGATGGTCATAAATCCTTGCTTTTGAATTTTTATATTATATCACAAACTTTTTTCATAAAATGAATAGTATCAAAATTCCTTTTTTTCCCCGAATGGCTAGCTTTTCCGCAAATGATGGCCTTTAGGCCCAAATCATGAATAAATAGATTCTGTCCACTATTTTTTTTTTCTTCAATAAAGTCATACACATTAATTGATATGTCAATTAGTATATTAAGAGATGATCGGATATAATTTTAAAGATTTTGAGTTTATATAATTTGTATAATGGGTGGAATCTATAGTTTTGAAGTGACAATATTACAACATATGTTGGTACACTAATTAGTATATATAATATCACCATTTTTTTTCTCCAGCCATCGTAAATATTAGTATTTATTATATTTTGTGACTTAGATTAATGTTTAGTTTGGTTAGGATAAAAATGATAGAAAGTGAAAGAAATGGTCAAAAAAAAAAAAAAAAAAGTTTTCTAAGTTTGTTTAGCATCAAAGTGGAAGTTAGAAGAAAGTTAATGTTCTTGTACAACTCATAATAACATAATATCTAAACTTTCAATTTCTTGCAAAAAATATAGGAAAATACAAGAAAATTTAAATTTATCATAAAAGTAGTTACTTATAATTAAAATTCTTATTTTCTTGTAAAATTTTCATCCTAATCAAATTCATATGAGAAAATATATTTTTTTTTCCTTTTCTTTTCTTTAATTTACTTTCTACCATTACTACTTTCCATCATTTATTTTTTTTCTAATCAAATGAAACCTAAGTGTTAGATAATAATTGGAGAAAGAAATAAAGAGAAAAAACAAACTAGTGCTCATCATATTTTATGGCTTTTGAATCAAATATTAGGTAATAACAAGATAAAAAAAATATTGAAGAGGATCTGAATCCCTAGATATGTTTGGTTTGGTTTTTCCAGAAACATGTTTCAAAAAGTTATTCTAAAAAATTAAATATTAATTTCATGAAAGAATGAAAAAATCAAAGAACTTATCAATTTTATATTTTTAGATGGTAAAAATATTTTTTAATATTTATTTTTATCAAATTAGTTTTCAATTTTCTAAAAAAACTTTCAGAGATTCAAACTAAACATGCCCGTGTTTTTAATAACGAAATTTCATCACCCCACCTGCTTAAAGTATAAAATCAAACAAATCAAAATTTACCACAAAAGCATGTGCTAATCACCAACCACATTTATTTTTTAAAAATAAATTATTTATTTAAAAAATAATAATAAATGTGATTACATTAAGGAAATATAATTATAAGATTAATTTAATTTTTTATATGAATAATATAAAAATTAACAATCCATATTTTATTGTAAATTTCACTCTTTTGTGGTGGCGTTATGTCGGTCCACTACCAATATAAAAGAGCCTTCCCCTCCCTTCAAATCTACGTCTTCATATTTTCAGTTCTCTTGTTTATACATCTTTCTTGACAATATATTTTAGAGAGAACCACCACCACCACCACCACCACCCACCACCCATCACCACCGCGCCGCCACCATGGAAATGCCAGAGCCAGCAGTAATAATAGTCGGAGCAGGGCCATCCGGCCTCGCCACGGCCGCCTGCCTAAACCGCCTTTCGATCCAAAACATTGTTTTGGAAAGAGAAGATTGCTTTGCTTCCTTGTGGAAGAAAAAATCATATGATCGCCTCCACCTTCACTTAGCAAAGCAATACTGTGAGCTCCCTCACATGTCTTACCCCAAAAACTCCCCAACCTATGTATCCAAAAAACAGTTCATACAATACTTAGATGACTATGTTGCTCATTTCAACATTAGTCCATGTACAATAGACCCGTTGTCTCCGCAGACTACGATGAAGTTTCACAGAAATGGAAAGTTAAGGTTAGAAACATAGTTTCCGACGAGGACGAGGAATATTCAGGCAAGTTTATGGTGGTGGCGACAGGAGAGACTAGCGACGAGTTCATACCTGAGGTGGAAGGGTTGAGAAATTTCACAGGGGAGGTTATTCATTCGACACTGTATAAGTGTGGAGACAAATACAGAGATAAAAGGGTTTTGGTTGTTGGGTCTGGGAATTCTGGTATGGAAATTGCTTTCGATTTGTCAAATTATGGTGCCAAGACCTCCATTGTTGTTCGAAGCCCTGTAAGAGTTTTTTACTTATCCTTTAGATCTACCTTTGTTGACTTTTCATGTCCCATTTCTATGTTTGTTTTGTTTTTGTGCGACTTGGCCTCCTTTGGAAACTGCTAGTAATTTTTTAGTTTTTTAATTAAAATATAAGATAAAAAAATTTATAGATTTATAATGACTTTTTTATTTTTTAAGAAAAGATGCATCAAAAGTAAAGAGAAAAGAAAATTTTTAACTTTTTGATATAGATTATAGACTTTTTAATTTTTTTAATAATTTTTAAAATTTTTAAACTAAAACTATGCTTTTCAAACGAGGCTTAGTGTATTTGAAAAATGATTTTTTTAGTGATTTTTTTACTTCAAAAAATACATATGTTTATAAATAGTATTTTAATTTTTTTAAAAAAATATGTCAAAAATAAAATGGAATAAATTTGTAATTTTTTTTTAATTTTGTATTAGTTGATTTTTTGATTTTTTTTTTTGACTTTTTTTATATATTAAAATAGTCACTTACTAAATAAAAAGTCAAAGAATATTATGTCACGAATACTCTATCTTTATTTTCCAAAACACTTGTAATCGTGGGATTGAGTAAGAATCTCAGTACATAATCCAACGCCTATGAGTTTTGAGATAAAATAAAAAAATAAAAATAAAAAAGAGATTTGAAAACAACAAATTTCGTGTTTGAGAAAAAAATTTATTATAATTTTATCCAAAAAATTGTATACTCTAGATTCAACATTTGTATAACAAAATTTAGATTCAACTCTTATATGAGTGATTTGCATTTTGAATGAGTTTAGATGATGTTATATTTCTAAATAAAAGGCATTAAATATTTTTTCTCGATAATTAAAATTACTTTTAAAAAAGCGGTTGATAGTGGACAAGGCTCATATGGTGAAGGCCCTGTTTGGTAGGGTTTATTTTTAGTTTATTTCAGTTTTTAGTTTAATTTAAGCTATTTTGATGTGTTTGGTTCAGTTTAACAATACAATTTATAGTTTTTTGTAAATCAAAAATCAACTTATTCTTTGAGTGGGGGAGGAAAAACTTAATTTGTAAGTCAAAAATCAACTTATATTTACAATTATAAGTTATAAACTGTTAAATTATAAGTTATAATCACATTTTCACAATTCTACCAAATGAGGCAAAGTCGGCCTTGAAAAAGTCTGCCTAATTTTTGCTTCTATGTGCAGGAGATTGTTTTTGGATTTCACAACTTACACGATACCTAGAAAAATAAAATAATATAATGACTTTTTTTATTTATTAAAATTGTCACTTGCCAGATTAAAAGTCAACGAATATTTTATTCCGAATACTGTCTCTATTTTCCAAAACACTTGTAATCGTGGGATTAAGAATCTTAGTATATAATCTAATGATTATTAATGTTTTGAGATTAAAAAAAAAAAAAAGAGAGGCTTTAAAAAAAAAAAATCTCGTGTCTCAACTTGATTTTAATTTTTTAGATTCAGTTTTCTAAAAATTAAGTTTTTTGTTTTCAATAAATATTTTTAAAATTTTAACCTTTTTTTTAAAAAACTTTTTTAGATGCACCTTACTTAGATATATTTAAAAAGTAAAATATTTGTAAAAAAATATTTCAAAAAATTAATAAATACACAAAAATATGAAAAATATACTAAATTTTCGTAATTTTTTTTATATTTTTGATATTTAGTGATTTTTTTTTTAAAAAAAAATCACGAAAATTATACTTTTTAAGTATATTTACATTAGGTGTGTCTAAAAATTAAAAAAAAAATTAATTAAAATATTAAAAAAATTCAATAAAAACAAAAAAATACGGAAAACAAAAAAGTAAAATTTTCTGAAAAATGTTTTTAGAAAATCCAAACCAAGCAAAATGTTATAATTTACTTAAAAAATAATATACTCTACATTCAACATTTGTATGGCAAGATTTAGATTCAACTCTTGTATGGTGTGTTTTGCATTTTAAATAAATTTAGACCATGTTATTTTTCTAAATAAAAAACTTTAAATATTTTTTGTCAATACTTAAAATTACTTTTAAAAAAGAGTTTGTTATTGGACAAGACTCATATAGTGGAGTCGTCTTGAAAAAGTCAATAATTTTGACTCCCATCCGAAAGAGATTGTTTTTGGATTGCACAACTTACACGATACCTAGAAAAATAAAATAATATAATGTTTTGATAAATTAAAATGTACGTATGGATGTATGATTGATGATGGGAGTTTTGTTTGGATGGAGATGCAGCTTCATATAATCTCAAGGGAAATGGCATATTTGGGGTTAGTATTGTTGAAATACATACAAGCTTCAAGTGTGGACTACTTGTTGGTATTGCTAAGCAAGCTAAGGTATGGAGACCTAACCAAGTATGGGATTCAAAGGCCTGAGGAGGGTCCCTTTACTCTGAAAGTCAAGTATGGCAAATACCCAGTCATTGACGTTGGCACCTATAGCAAGATAAAGTCCCGCGAAATTCAGGTATGACAGAGAGAGAGTTATCTCAAAAACTACTCTTTAAATACAAACCAAACACACCCAGTACAAAAATTTATTTGGTTTGTCTTTTTTTAAATATTCTCTCTAAAATAATTTTGATTTTTTTTGTAGAGTAATTTTTAAGATAAAAAAGTATAAAAACTTGTTTGGTTTGCCTTTTAGTAGAGTAATTTTTGAGATAAAAAGTACAAAAACTTGTTTGGTTTGTCTTTTTTGCAAACATGTTTCAAAAGTAATCCTGAAAATTTGATAACCAAACACATTTCCGAGAGTTTTTTTGAGAAAATTTATTTGGTTTGATTACTTTTAAAAAAATATTTGTAGAGTATATTTTCAAAAAATTTCTCCCAAAATCAAAATGAAAGAGTTTAGTCTTTGTGGGGCTGCTTGGATTGGACCCATCTTCATCGTATCAACCATTCATCATATAAGATTTATCAAGGAATAATTTTTTAAGTTAGAAATTAAGTTAATTAAACATTAACAATCACATGATCCAATCTTGAAATCATCAATATTTGATCAGTTTCACTTTTACATTAATGATCTCCTCCATGCACCCTATAAAAAAATGATTTGGATCATGACACACTATAAATCTTCTTAATTCATATTATTTTTTAACTAAATAAAAATTAATTGTTCAGACATCTGGAAAAAAAATTCGTCTAACAATTGATTTTTTTACCGCTGATATCTAAAAAAGATGAACTTCCGGATAGGGTTTGGAAGAAAAGCTTTGGTACTATATATAAATAAATAAATAAAAGCATTGAACTTGACAAAAACAGGAGAGATATATTTTGTTATCTTCGGTGTTGTGTTGTGTTATGTGACAGCGTAGCAACCAGGGTTACGTGGTTTGCACAACACGTGGCACTTAATTGAAGCAAGCCACCTCAATCACATGTATGGCTTAAAGCAAAAATAAAAAATAAAAGTCATGTTGTTTTTGTTTTGTTGTCCTTATTCTTAGATGACGAATATATTGAAATAAACTTTTATTAGAAAGAATACAAATTTGATAAAAGGATATTGGATTTTTCTTTATTAAATTTTAATTTGATGCAAGACTGTAAAGGAATGAAGATACTCTAATCCAATCCATTTATTATTTGAAAATTTAGCCATAAATCTCTCAGCAGACACTTATCTTGTCAAAATGACAAGAATTATATGAGTATTTTTAAAAATCTTTAGTATTTTAAAACATTATTTTTATTATTCTCATCGTCACTGTTTTTCTCTACTGTCTCATATGAGATTGATGATCTTAGATGTGAGATTTGTTACATTAGATTTGAAAATCGATAGTTCTCTCTCTCTCTCTCTCTCTCACTTTGTTTCTCTCTCTCTCTCTCATTCACTCATTCCCCTGTAAATCCCTATTTTTTGTTTGTTCCTTTTTTTTTTTATTTGTTCACAGGCAAAATCGAAAATTTTACTTTGATTCAAAATAAAATTTTGTCCTTTTAACAAAAAATGAAAGTTGTGAGGGAGTTTTGCAAGTATTGATTTTTTTTTTTTTTTTGTCCTTTTGACAAAAAACGATAGGTTTGAGGGATTTGTGGCCAAATCTCCCTTTATTATTTCATATTATCTTGTTGTATTCATGTTTCCTGTCAATAAATTTTAGTTTTAGTTAAAAATGTCAACTGTATGAAAAAATTAATTTTTTTTCCTACAAGTTAAATTTAGTGAAATTAATATATACAGAATGAAATTATTCATAAGAATATTTGATTTTAACTAAATTTTATTTTCTTAATTTATGAGTGAGTAGGAAATATACTTTTATTAGTACATAAATGATAGAAATCTCTACTAAATTACTAATTTTTTTTACCAATTACACATATGAATGTGGTCTAACATGGGTATGGAGTCAATGTATAAAATTGATAAAAAATGTAAGTTTAAAAAAATTACTAACATTCTTTATTTATTTTTTATTTTACTTATAAGATTTTAAGTCAAAATGAGAACTTTTATTATACCAAGGCCTAGAGCAAGTACTCCATTTGCAACCCTTGAGCCGGCCCTGATTGGCTGTGTTTGGTTTAACTTTTTAAAATTAATTTTATACTTACATTTTAATGTTATGTTTGGTTTAAGTTTTCAAAACATGATTCCAAATTAATTTTAAAATACATTTTAAAAATATGTTTGATAAATCAGAAAAATTTTAAATTTTTGGTCTACCTGGCCGTCTGATCAGTTGATTGGAACAGTACTTCTTTTTTCTTTTTCTTTTTTTCTTTTTTTTTTTGGTGTGTGTGTAATTGGCAATCGCAGCCTATTATTTGGAAGAAAAAAAAATTATATTTTTTTTGATATTTTTTAAATATAGAAATTATTTTTTTAAACTAAAATGACATTATTTTTTTGAATTAAACTTTAAAAGAGTTTGGTTATGCGTTTTGAATAAAATTTTCAATAGAGTTTTGAGTTGTGTGTTTGGTTATGAGTTATAAGTTTTCAATTTAGTTTTGAAAACTCTTTTCAAAACTCATAACCAAACAACTTTTCTCATTTGATTTGTCACATCAAAAATTCAAAACTCTTTGCAAAACTCATAACTAAATAAATTTTCTCTTTTTAAATCATAATTTCAAAACTCACAAACTCAAAATATAACTCTATTATCAAATCATAATTTTAAAACTCTATCAAACGCTACCGGACATTAATTTTGACCCTTTCTCACATTCAACATTGGTTGGCGTGTGGGTGTTATCTGTAAATAATTGTACAGGTGTTGCCAGCAATTACAAGCATAAAGGGGGATGAAGTGGTGTTTCAGAATGGCAAATCTCATCCCTTTGACGCCATTGTTTTCGCTACCGGCTTTACTAGATCTACCCACAAATGGCTTAAGGTCAAGTACATATATACATACATATAAATAGTTTTGCTAGAACCGAAATCAATCATAGAATTAAATTTTAGTGGCGTTTGGTTTGATTTTCAAATCATAGTTTGAATCAAAAAATTTCAAAACTCATAACCAAATAAAATTTTTAAAAATCAATTCAAAAATTCTTTTCAAATTCATAATCAAACTCTTTTCAAAACTTTATTTTAAAAAAATAAAAAATTTCAAAAAAATATCTTTTAATTTGTTCTTCAAAATTATTTTACAATTTTGAAAAATTATCTTTTTTATTTTTTAAATATTGGCCAAATAATTTATTATGATTTAGATATATATGAGCGATCCCAAATTTTTTAAAATTTAAAAAAATAAATAATATTTTAAAAAATAAAAATATTTATTTACAAAATAATTTATAAAATAAAACAAATTATTTAAAATAAAAAAATAAAATTATTTAAACTAAAAATAAAAATAAAAATTTTAAATATTTAAAAAATACAACGCATAAATTTAATAAATACAATGCATATTAAAAAAATAAATAAATATTTACTCTAAACAAATAAAATAAGAAAATGTTTAAATATTTTTTTTAAAAAAATCCAAAACAATTTCAAAATACAACTCAAATTCTTTTTTAAAAACTTTTCAAAATTTATAATCAAATAAGTTTTCTCTTTTCAAAACTCATTTCAAAAACTTCTCATCAAAACACAATTCAAAATTCATTTCAAAAACTAAATCAAACAAAACCTTTTTTTTTTATTTTTATATAAGACAAAAATTTATAAATAGCTGACATCACTCAAGTAAGAGGATGTGTCCAGCCTTATGATTGATTTCCGTGCACTTTAAATATTTCATTCTTAAATTTACTCCTTTTTTTTATCCCTTCAATCAGTTGAGTATTGAAACTAATTATAGAATTGAAGACAACTCACTTTTATATAAGACCAGACCTATGTAAAATGTATTCACACAACCGCGTAAACTGTGATGACACTGTAATTTTTAAAAATATTTTTATGTATTTATTTTTTTTGTGAAACAGGGAGACAATTACTTGCTGAACAAAGATGGTCTTCCAAAGCCCAGTTTTCCTAATCACTGGAAGGGGGAAAATGGATTATATTGTGCCGGACTAGCAAGGAGAGGATTATATGGAGCTGCAATGGATGCCCAAAACATAGCCAATGATATCAAGTCAGCTCAGTGATTTCCAACTAATTACATACAAATTTGTAGCACCACGTTTCTCAATATTGTTCTACTAAATAAAAGGGTGGAAGTCAACTCATGTTACAGTTTGTTCAAGAATACAATATGAATTTTTGTTTATGATTCCCAAACTTTTGATACAGTTTGATGTGACTAATGTAGCAAAACTACTAAAGAGGCTCAAATTTCGATCAATGATCCTGAATCCCAGATCTTTAACCTTCCTCAGATTTCCAAGACAACCTATTTAGGATACATGTAGGTTCTTACCAAATAATTGAATCGATGAAAGTGGAAAATTTGAAGAATTAGCATCTATATGTTAACTAAAAAATGACCAGAAGCTATTACCGATTATGCCCAAATAAGCCCATCAAAGCTGAATTCCAAATTTGAAACCGGACTCCTTCCAAAGTCCTGGTAATCCGTTACTTCATTGTCTCCCATAGAATTCACGTATGGCTCCGAAAGATCGAATGCCATAATCTTTGAGGATGCGGGATGAGGCAGCAGTGGCTGCCATCCTTTCCAAAATGCCAAGGTAACTTGTCTTCAAATTCAAAAACTATATACTTGTCCTAGCACAAAATTCAGATTGAAAAAGTTTAATAGATAATAATAGAGCTGGAACTTACAATCAACCAGATGAGCTAGGTGATGAATGTTCTTTATTCACGTCCCATTGAACTTCAAAACCTGCCATATTTTTATTTGAAAAATTATTTATGATTCGGCAAATACTGTTTCCAAGTTGAAGTGGTAACAACTTGCCTGATGATCTATCCACATCTTCATATCCAATGTTTACTTCATTTACTAAGACCTTCAACAGAAGAGAAAGCTCAACAATGTGAAATCCTATGAACAGATAAGAAAGAACAAGTCTGCATGTATCCCTCTTTTTTTGTTTTTTGATTGAGCATGTATCCCTCTTTAACATACCTGTACGGGGGAGAAATATTCATCGCCTTCCGTACTCCTTGGTCCCAAGCTCATCTTGCTCCAATAGAACTTTGTCGTACTGCGAACAAACAAGGGTGAGCTATACCCAGTGGGTGGGTTGCCAGAAAACCTCTCCAACAGTCGCACTACAATAAATTAAGATTTTAGAGACAAAAATAATTTGTCTGCAAAATTATACTTTTAAGGACAAAATGAAGGAATTTAAAAAAATAAATATTCAATCATGTTATTATATTTTTTAGACAGATTTATTTGATTGTAAAAGAATCAGTCACTCTTACCTACAATTTTAATTGGTCCCTAATAAACCAAAATCATACATTATTTTATTTTATATATTGATTTTTGATCTCAAATAGATGGGACTATCTAAAAACGAAAAAAAAAAAAAGCATCAGGTTGTATATTTCATCACTCACTCTCTTTCTCTCAAATCCCTAATTTCTTTTTCTCTCGCAAATGCAATGGTTCTTCTCTATGGATCTCGTTGATTGCTACTAATCTCGGCAACAATTTCATCCCCGAGGAGTCTCATAGCATCTCCCTCCACTGTGATTTCAGCATCTAGGTTCGATCGATTAATCGATTTCAGTCTCATAGATTTGGTTTTTGATCTATTGTTCGTATTTATTCTTCGAAAATGCTTATTTATCGGTGTAATGTTTGTGTTGGTGATGTATTATCACAACATGATTCATTTTTAATTCGTATTTGTGATTGTTAGATTCGTTTAGAGTATTATCATAATGCTCCGTGATTTTGCGAGGCAGAACAAGCGAGGTGAGAGAGAGCTTGAGAAGTTTGATTTGGCATACCTACTCTGTGATATTAGTCATTGAGTTTCATGGCCAAGCAAATCTGGTATTGTAAATTTTTTTCTAGCTAGAATTGATTCAGTAATATTTATATTAGATTCAAGTTGCTGCATGAGGAATGCATTGAATTAAATAAGCTTGGACTTCGGGATAATGTTGCCCAGATATGTGTGTTCGAGGTACACCAGATCTTCAAATCCTTTCTTGAATGCTTACATAGATCTGCCAGTATAAATATATTTAATTTATTGTTTTCATTATTGTTACTTCACCTTTATTTTTATTCGTTTTAACTATTATGCTTTTTGGTGAACAGTCATTGAATAAGAACGATAATAAAGATATGCCATTGAGGTAAGTTCTCAAATTTTAATGAATTCTCTTTTCCATCGTAGAGTTTCTATGGTGTAATAATAAATTTTAAAATTTAATTTTGATTTGTAACCAATTTCTCAACTTGTTATGTAGAATTATGTTCTCTTGATGAATGTTATACTTTTACTTAACTACCAAATGAATGCAATTGACACATAAGTTAACCATATATGCAACAGAAGGCATTTTTTTATCAGTAATTTGCAGCAAAAGACAATGTTTTATACTGTTGATTCCCTATTCTATGCTGTACAGGACTATACCATTGCAAAGTCATTTCATTTTCATATGTTGCCTTTTCTAACTTTTTCCTAATAATTCCATTTTCTGTATCGTCTTTTCTTGTAACACCACTCATCCATATCAACTTTCACCGATCCAAAAAAAAAAAACTTTCATTTCAACTACACATTTTTTCAATATGTTTTTTTCCGCTTAATTGCCTAGCATTTAGTAGCATACATCATAACAGGTCTTATAGTAGTCCTATAAAAATTTCCTAATAGGAATCCCACGATTATGCAACACTCCTAATGTATTCCATTTTATTCATTTCTCTCTATGGGTTGCATCCTTTAACAATCTCTCCATCTTTATGAATAATTGACTAAAGATGTCAAAAAATTTATCCATTTCACCCAATGGGTTGCATCCTTCACAATCTTCCATCTTTTTGAATAATTGACTCAAGATGTCAAAAATGGCTGCTTTAGAGGATTGCAATGGGACTAAGTCCAGATGGTTTTCCTGTGGTTTTCTTGCTAGATTCAAGGAACCTCATCAGAAAGGATATTATGGATATATTCAATCATTTTCATGAAAGGCTCCTTCGAAAGAAGTTTGTTTCACTTTCATAGCATTAATCCTGAAGAAAAGAGGTATTATAGAATTGAAGGACTCCAGGCCTATTAGTTTGGTCGGTTGTGCTTTGTAAGTTTTTTTGTAAAAGTGCTAGCATTACGATTGAAACAGGTTGTGGGTAAGGTTGTTTTTGAGACCTATAATGCTTTTGTGAGAGGGAGACATATCCTTGATGTGATTTTGGTGGTCAATGAGGTGGTGGATTTTATATTGAAATGTTATATTTAAATAGTGCTTAAATTATTGCTTTTGCAATAATCATCTCATTGTGTTTGAGTGAACAAATGGGTTTGGTAGCATTTGAATTGATGGGATTAAGCTTATACATTCAATACTCAATCATCAGTATTTTGTGGGGGCGTAGAGCTTTTAAATGACATGTTTTTTTATCATATGTTGTATGTTTCCATTTTCTTTTTCTGGGTTTATTTTCTACTGAGTTTGAAATTCATATGTAAACAGGTATGTTTACAAGAGGCAAAGGACAAGCAAGGTATGTACCTAGACCCCATGCGCCTACACCCCATGCATCCACTAAATCAGTTCGCTCATCCACTCAATCAACACCTGCACCCCATGCATCTATTAAATCAGTTCGATCACGTACGCTGCACCCATTTACATCAGAATCTGTTCATGAAGTTACATCACAAGTTTCACACTCAGATACTTCTAGCACACATTGCAGCATTGATGGTTTGTAAATATTTTAAGTTTATGTT
The DNA here is from genome assembly GCA_030407325.1 of Camellia japonica. Lineage (NCBI taxonomy): Eukaryota > Viridiplantae > Streptophyta > Magnoliopsida > Ericales > Theaceae > Camellia > Camellia japonica. Next base: position 19,039,778 of record JAPPVO010000003.1, read on the forward strand.
TTGTTTTGGTTGGTCTCTTTATTTCAATCCATATATTAACATGATACTTTTTCATTGTTTCATTGTTTTGCAAATATTGAGCATGAATTCATAGCTTAGCATCAATAATTGCAGTTTACTAGTGGACCATTAAGCCTTAATTGTAAGTACTCTGCATCTCTAAGGAAGCAGAATTGAATAAATTTAGGGGGAAAAATTAAAATAGTTGAGTTCTAAATTTGTTTTCTATGTATCTGATTTAGAATATGAGGAAAATTAGTTTAATTTTTTATTTCATATGACGATTTTGGGTTTCTGGGAATTTTTTTGTGCTCTTCAAATTGAGCACAATTAGTTTAATTTTTTTATTTCACCAAAGTATTAATCCAAAATAAGTAAATGTAACTTCTTTTCTTCTTTGATGGGCAGGAATGGGAACACAAATGCACTGTGAAAGCTACCTACCTACATATTACTCCATGATATTGATTTGTAAAGATTTTGTTTCTTGGAATTCTCTGATAGCTGGTTATTCTGAGAATGGGATTCTAAGAAGGGAATTTTTTGTGAGGCCACTGTAATGTTTTCACAGATGCGTGATTTCTTGATACAACATAATAAATATACTCTTGCTAGCATTCTTTGTTGATTTTTTTGTGTCGTTCAATTTTAATTTGGAGATGAACAGATGGTTTGTAGATATGTTTGATATTTTCTGTTTGGTTGTTGATTATTTTCTGTTTAGTTGTTGAGCAAGTCTGGTGATATGTTTGATATTTTCTATTTGGTTGTTGAAAAATCAAGAAATGAATATAAGTTGATGTTCAAACTAGTATTTTTAGAGTAATTGTTACAAAATCAAAAAGCCAAAAATAAATAAATAAATAAATAAAAATTATCAAACTTTTAGAAACCAATTTTAGTTGCCTCAAAAAAATTATAACATTTACAAACCACTTTTAATTGCCCGTAAAATTAAAACTTTTAGCCACCACTTTCATTTGTCCCTAAAATTAAGACTTTTAGAGACCAATTTGTGTGGTCTCAAAAATTAATTTTCTGTCTCTATAACTAATTCTTTTGCCCTAGCTTGTAATGAGACTTTTAGAGACAAATTTTGGTTGTCTCAAAATCAAAACTTTTTGCAATCACATATATTTGTCTTTAAAAGTCTATTTATAGTAATAAATGTAAAATTTTGTCTCTAAAAGTCATTTTTTGGCGACGGAAAAACTTAATTGGTTAAAGTTTTTCCCAACAAATATCACACTTTTAGAGATGGAATAAATTTGTCCTTAAAAAACTGATTTCTTGTGGTATCAAGTTAGCTTTCTTGGAAAAGAAAAGAGAATACAGAGCACTGTAAAGAGAGAGTGGCTAAAGGTTGCTTACCCTCAGAGTCTGCTCGCGCCTTCTTTTCTAGGCTGGCCATGCAGCCCCAGATTGTGCCCCACTACCTCTGCTGTCCTTTGCTAGACGCATGGCTGTACTGCCCTCTCTATTTCACACACGTGTATATGCCCAAACTGCCAAACAGCATCGGCCATACCACCAAATGGTATTGAGGCATATCAAGAGTGATTCCTCTCTTCCCGCCATTGGCCCATGTGGCATGTCCAACCGTGCCATTACTTGTGGACCAAAAGCATCACTGTGACCATCTTGATGCTGAGCTGAGTCAAGCCGGTCTCCAAATAGGAACCACGCTCTGTCAAAGCCTCAACGGCATCATCTTGGGCTCGTCAATTGTGGACACACCATTCGCCATCTCGGCCACATATCGTGGTCCTAAGGCGTATCTCTTTTCCTACAGTCTTGGCCCAAACCGTTGTTAGCTCGGCCGACGTATGGCACTGCTATCGCTCTTAGAACTATGATGCTAGAGGTAGCTCGGCCTAAGGCCGTGCGTTATGTTGGTTTGGCACGACCCAGCACCATGTTCCGTGTGGGTTTAGCTCGGCCCAACACCACGCTCCGTGTTGTCCTAGCTCGGCCCAATGTTCGGTATAATTCCCCCTCTCAATACCAAAATAATAATAATTATCTACTAACAATGTAAAGAAATTAGTTGGTAAATATCTTGTTGCTTCTATGGTTAGAAGCAAGATGAGAGAGAGAGAGAGAGAGAGAGAGAGAAACTTTGTAGGATTTCCAAGTAGCTGACTGTGATAGTACCACAATCTGTTCCTCTTTAAACCTTTGCCCAGGAATAACGTGCCTTTTCCAGTAGTTCCAACTAACCCAACAAGAAAAATGACTGATTAAATTTTATATGTAAAATAATGAAATGAAGTCAAGAACATTAGATTTCCAGTAACTTCAAGCTAAAGATGGCACTAATTACTCTTAACTTACCCTTAAGCTGTCTTCAGATTCCTCTTGGTAAAATATGACAAATAACATAGCACATTAGCAATTCCTAAATGTGTGCAAACATATGTAATTGAATGCATGCTTAAGTGCCAAATATCTAATAAACATACTCTATTAGAGGTTCTGACAGTGGCGTAAACACGAAACCAGCAACTACTAAATATGAAGGCTGATCCCCTTAAATGCGATAGGGAGCCGAGATACAAAACCAGGAACTACTAAATATGAAGGCTCATCCCCTTAAATGTGATAGGGAACCTAGATATGACAGCATAGGGGACCCAAAGTAATTACTATCAGAGCATGGAAGTCTGAAAACTCACGACGAGGTATAAATTTGCATCATTACACAGTCAAGTTTCTAATTGCTTACCAAATGTACACATGGATTTAAAACTGATTGAACTTCATAAAAGCTCCTGCTCTTATAATACCAAGCTCCGCAACATCACCTGCAAATGTGAATTTGAACATATCCTTAGTTCTAAATAAGATTCAACGTTAGGTATACATATGTCCTAATGGTCACGAGTGGAACTCCTAGGTCCAGCTACCAGCCCAAGTGACCATGGATGTGTTAGAAATGCATCGAGTCATTTAGGAATGACTTCATTGAAAAAGGGTGGACGAGATATAGGAGAGTCATGGCCAGACAAAAGATCCCTTGGTCAAATCAGAGGGTGTCGAGCCATGCTACTAACAAGCAAGGGCGGCCAAGTGGAGCTGCCTCAACCTAACCGCGCAATGCTCTGGATTATGCCTCGAGATGCCCTATGTTTCGGCTTATTTCATAATGCCATGGCTTGGAGCCAAGGCGCCAAGTACATTAATTAGCAAGGCAATCATAAAATGAGTCTAGTCCTTCAAACAATAAAATAAACAAAATACGTTACAATATCATTAATTTAAGTAAACAGGATAGAGTGAATACATGCTCACTCAAATTGGTTTAGAAATTGTTCAAATTGATTAAAAAGTTACAAAATTTTGATGAAATGAATTACTAAAAAATTACTAGCAAAGTAACGATAACTATTCCCATGCAAACAAATACCTCAAATTTGAAAATAATTTTAATTTTAATTTTGTATACCTCAACAGTTCATTGTTGAGTTCAAGACATCCAAAACGATCTTTTTGAAACTTACAAACTATTGTGTGTGTTTTTTCTTTCTTTTTTTGATAATCCTGTTGTGCAAAATTATGTTCTAGATTCCATACAGAATGCAGCAGCAACATTAAATGGTTAACAAATTGCAACAAACATACATCACAATGATTCTTTTATACTTTCACTGCACAGAATTAGAAAAAGAAGAGAAAATCTCAGTATCCGCAACCAATTGGACAATGAAACCCTAGATAAAGGTGCAGAGGGAAGGCAGTGGTCGAGAAACCCTTCAATGTTACAGAGAAAATTGAGCGAGGAAACAAGAAAAGAAAGGGCAGTGAATAGGTTAGCAACAAGAGAGATCTACCCCTCTCGTTGGGAGTTGGAGAAGAGGCGTTGTGAAGATAGAGAAGAAAAAAAGACAAGTACCGGCGGCGGAGGTGAGCGAAGAGAACCACCACGCCACGGCTGCGACCGCCATTTGAGCACCAATGATGCTGCCACCTACGGACACCAAACCGGTTGACCCAAGGAATGACCGAAATCAAAGTTGGTCCGCCACCTGAGCAAGAAGGCCCACCAAACAGGCGTTCGGAGAAAGATGCTATGCCTAAAAACAATAAAAATAAATAAATAATAAAAAATAAAAAAATAAATTGAGGGAGACCCTCCTTGGAGGATCCACCATCCTCAAAGTGATCCACAGCATTCCTGATATAAAGAGCGTACTTATATATATACAGAGTCAACATCAGGAATGATATGGATCATTTTGAAAATTATGAAAAGAGAATTTATAATTGTTGAAAAAGAAAAATGCACGAATGCTAACCAAATCACCAACAAATCTACCAAACTACACATAAAAGTGTGACACTCATACTTAGGTGGGACCTACATCAGGTAAGTTTTTAGTATTTTTTTTGTTTTAAAATATTAATTTCTTATTCTATTTTTTATTATTTTAAAATATTAATCTATTTTTAAAATTAAGAACTAAAATAATATAAATTTTTTATTTTGTTCTTCTTTTAAATTTATTAATAACTTAAAAAGTACAATTATGACAATTGATATTCTAAAAAAATATACTATCAAAGGATAATTTTGAAAATTTAATTTTTTTAAAGTGCAATAATTGTATTACCCAAAAAAACTAGATTCTCCAAAAGAAATTATTATTTTGGGACGGATGGAAAAAAAAAATTGAATATCTCTAACGATGTTGTAAAAAAAAATTAATATTAAAAACACAAAAACATTTACAGAATGTGACACAAATACAAAAGGTACATGTGAGACTATTCTCTTGTGAGAGGTTTGTGTTACATTTTGTGAATAGTTTATGTGCACATAAACTTAGTGAAAAAAACAAACAAGCAAACAAACTAAAAAATCCATCAATGTGTGAGTGTTTGATAAATTTTTTGATAAAAAATGCTAGAGACTCCCAACAAAATTGCTAATTTTTTTTTACTAAATACTCACATAGGTGTGATGTAAGAAGTCTGGATCATCTGCCGTGTTTGTCTATAATGGCTCCTGCGATGCCCCCAAAACGATGTCATTTTGGAGAAAATTTCTTCAAAAAAAATTAAAAAGCAAAGCAGAGGCAGGAGGAGTGTAGCAAGAAGAATGAAGGATAAGGCATCACCAAAAGAATATTAGAAGGAAAAGGCAACCAAATTGATACTTGTGCAACTTGATCGCACTCATAAACAACTAGATTTGACAAAAAATTATTTCATTTGGTTTGAGATTTTATGAGATAGTTGGGTCTTTATGTGATTTGAGATTTGTTTCTTTGAGATTACAGATTTGTAGATTTGAGATTGCATCATCTATATTGAATCTATATTTGAGATGATTGCAGGTTTGCAATCTTGTCTTAATTTGATGATTTATATCTTGACCTAGTTTATCAGTTTTCTTTTTGGGTTTGAATATGGGTTTATTTTGTAGTGAGTGGGATTTAGTAGTTTTTAGAGAGAGAAAGGAGGAAGAAGAAAAAAAAGAAGAAGAGGTGGTGGGTTCGGTTGTTTTTATAGATATAAAGGAAGAAGAAAGAGAATGAGAGATGGTAGTTTTTATAGAAAGGAAGAAGAGAAATGATGGTCTCACAATACCAATCCGAACCTTCTCCCGAACGAAATATATATCAACCTCTATATGCTTAGTATGCTCATGTAGGACAGAATCAGAAGACAACATAATTGTAGACTTGTTGTCACAAAATAAAGAAGCAGGAGCAATCTCCTCAAATCCTAACTCTGCCAAAATAGAACGCAGCCATAGAATCTCACAAGTGCCTTGTGCCATAGCCCTATACTCAGCTTCTGCAAAAGACCTAGAAACAACTGCTTACTTCTTACTTTTCCATGAGATAAGATGATCACCATAGAAAGTACAGAAGCCAGAAGTATAACGCCTATCCGTTTTAGATCCTGCATAGTCAACATCAGTAAAACAGAAAAGTCCAGATTGAGGATCAGATGTGAAGAACAATCTCAAACCAGGAAAGGTCTTCAAATATCTCAAGATGTGATGAACCGCATCAAGATGTTCTGTACGAGGTGCATGCATGAATTGGCTAACCACACTAACCGCAAATGTCAAGTCAGGTCTAGTATTAGTCAGATAGATGAGACGCCCAACAAGATGCTGATATATACCTGGATCCTCTAGTAATTCGCCAGACTCTGATGTGAGCTTGACATTGGGATCCATAGAAGTAGAAGCAGGTTTACACCCCAACATACCAATATCCTTAAGTAGGTCAAGAGTGTACTTCCTTTGAGATAAAGAAATCCCCTGCTGTGAGCGAGCAACCTCAATCCCTAGAAAATACCTGAGATTCCCTAAATCCTTAATATCAAAGGTGTGTCCCAAATCTTGTTTTACTTGATCAATGCCTATAGAGTCATATACACCAACAAGACTATACACTGACCTACAGAATTATGACGGATAAAGCAAGTATGGTCTTAATGGCATTGAACAAAGCCCATGGAGAGGATGACTGAGCTGAAACGACCAAACTAAGCTTGTGGAGATTACTTTAAGCCATACAAAGACTTGCGCAGTTGACATACTTGCCCCGAATACTCCCCCGCAGCTCGAAAACTAGGAGGAGGTGCCATATAAATTGTCTCAAGAAGATCCCCATGCAAAAAGGCATTCTTAACATCAAGCTGATAAAGGGGCCAAGAAGGGATGCAGCAAGAGAGATGAGTAGACGAACAGAGGTAAGCTTAGCAACTGGTGCAAAGGTTGCACCAAAATCCTTGCCAGGAACTTGAGTGAAGCCCTTGGCCACTAACCGGACCTTATAATGGTCAACAGAGCCATCAGAGAGGTACTTAATAGCAAAGACCCATTTGCAATCCACGGTACTCTCACCAGAAGATAAAGGAACCAAATCCCAAGTATGATTCTGTTCTAAAGCTGCCATTTTAGTCTACATCGCCACCATCCATTTTGGATTCTGAAAGTCCTCTGACACAGACCGATGAATAGACTCGAACTCAAGCTTGCCAAGGAAAGAATAATAAGAGTCAAAAACCTTGTCATAGGAGAGGTACTGGGAAATGGGATTATTAGAACTACACAGATAACCCCAACGATTAGGGGGATGTCGATCTTGAGGAGGATTACGGCGAGGAAATGAATGAGAGGTACGTAAAAGGGAAGAATTACCTGACCCAAGAACTGAAGAGGTGGCAGGAGAGAGCTGAGCATAAGGGCGAGGAAAGTATACCTACAAGAGAGGGGGAAATGAAGCGAAGACGGAGGATGAGAGGGAGGCCAACCTCATCGGCAACCACATCCAAAATGGGGCCGGGCAAACACTTAGAGGAGCTGAAGGGAGAACCTGCAACTGGGGATTAAGACTAAAAAAATGGAAGATTCTCACAAAAAGTAACATCCAGAGTATGGTGAAACTGACAAGTCACAGGATCAAAACATCTATACCCTTTAGACATTAAAGAATACCCCAAAAAACACAACGAATAGACTTGTCATCTAACTTAGTGCGAGTGGGACGCCGGCCCTGAACAAAACATGTACACCCAAAAACACAAGGTAAAAAAGAAAAAATGGTAGCATTAGGCATAAGAATATGGAAAGGAGTAAGGCCATATAACATACGACCAAGAGTCATATTAATGAGATAGACAGCAGTAAGAATAATCATGTGCCAATAAGACTTGGGCACACTCACACCACGAAGAAGACAACACGTGACAGACATAATATGATGGTTTTTACGTTCAGCCACACCATTTTGTTTAGGGGTCCGAGGACATATAAGTTGGTGAAGAATACCCGTTTGATTAAGGTAAGAACGAAACTCATTAGAGATGTATTTCCCACCATTATCAGAATGAATGCTCTTAACAATGGTATGAAATTATGTCTTAACCATTTGCAAAAACTGAACAAAGATGGGAAACACATCAGACTTGCGGCGAAGTAAATAGACCCAAGTGCACCTAGTGTGATCATCAATACCCATGAGCAACTCGGTTGGTTTCGTGAACGAGAGCCCTGATCACTCTCACGCATGAAGATGAACATTGAAAGGGCTACAAGGGGGATGTAGATGTTGATTTTGGAGGTCTTAGTTATAATGGTCTTACAGCTATTTAAATAATAATTAAATATATTTTTTTTATTTAGAAGAAAAATTATGTAGGCTTGGGTCTTTCATTCGGACCCTATTAGGGTACCCTGTGGGCCAATGCGTATAAGCTTGGGCTTTCTTAACGTGGCTCATTTAACGACTCAATACATGGATGTCATGAGTCTATTGGCGTAGAATATGTAATTTTTTCTACATAAGCTGGTTGTGCAGATCTTCGTTCTTATTGAATTGTCGAAAGCCAGGATTGAACTCTCAATCAGAACACCAAAAGGCCAAGAGAGGGACCCCAAACATCAGAATGAATAAGGTCAAAAGCACTAGGGGCACGTGTCATATGTGGTATATAACTAGTACGGATATGTTTAGATAACTCACAAGTAACACAATGAAATTTAGAATCCTTGCATACTTTATTTAATAACGGGAAAAGTTAACATAAATATTGAAAGTTAACATGACCCATACAGGCGTGCCATAACTCTTAAGTTTGAATAGAAAAAACACAAGATATAGAAGCAAGCAAAATAGACGCCTAAAAACTAGCTAAAGGCAAAGAAGGCTGGTCCGATGGATTCCCAAAGTAGTATAGCCCATTACGCTCATATCTCCTGCCAAAAATCCTCTTCGAACTCAGGTCCTGTAAAAGACACGAAGAAAGTAAGAAGATGACGGCGCAATTAAAGGTTTTGGCAAGACGACTAACAGATAAGAGATTATAAGCAAACTTAGGAACATGCAACACAAAAGATAAAGTGATATTAGGGGATAAAGACACAACACCCTTATATTGGATAGAAAAGCAAGAACCATCAGCAAGACACACAGATTGGACAGTAATGGTGGGTGCAGAAGAGGAAAGAAAAGAAAACTCACCAGTCATATGATCATTAGCCCCAGAATCCAGAATCTATGAAGGACTAGATGACCGAACATGGAACGCAAGAGAAGTACCTGTAGCAAGGGTGACAGTAGAGGATGATGGACTAAGAGAACCAGTGGTGAGAGAGCCAAGTTGGGCCTGAAGCTGACCGATTTAAGTCTGTAACTGTTGTAGATTAGGGACATTAGAAGGCTAAGAAGCAGGAGTAACTTCCACCAAAGCAGCAGTGCGAGCAGAGCTAGAACTACGTGTAGCAGGACCACGAAGACGGGAAGGGCGTTGCCTCAACTCAGGATAAAGTTTGAAGCAATGAGCTTTGACATGTCCAGGCGCACCACAATGATGACAAGTAACAGAACCGGTGGAACTTCGAGAACCAGAACTCACAGCAAGATCCATTTGATCTGCTAAAACTGGAGGTACTGAAGGAACATTAGGCTGAACCAATAGCCAGCGAAGCTCATCACTATCAATAGTGGCAAAAGCCTCATAAAGAGATGGCATGGGTGATATGTTGAGAATCTGAATTCGAAGAGATTCAGATTCAGAGTTTAAACCCATGAGAAACTGATAATTGTGCTGTCTGGCAAGCCTCTTGGACACAAGAGGGGCGGCTTTTGATGGAAGGTCAGTCAAAGGCTCATATTGAACAAGTTCCTTCCAACGAGCCTAAAGATATCCAAAGAATTTAGCTACAAAAAGGCCAAGAGAGGACTGAGAGGCCCGGGCTATATTTTGGTAAAGCTGGAAGATACATGCATCATTGTGAGCATGAGCATACATCTGTGACAATGCCTGCCACAAACTCAAAATTGTATCGTAATAGAGGAACATATGATAAATCCGATTTTCCATGGAATTGAACATCCATCCCAATAAAGTGCAGTTATCGATATCCCACTGCACACATGTAGGGTCTGTCGCAGCTAGCGGGGTAATAATAGATAAAAGCCAATGGACCTTTCTCTTTTCCCCAGGATAGAGTTTATGGGAACGGCTCCAAGCAGCAAAATTTTTCCCATTCAACACCATACTCGTAATACGATGAACAGGAGTGTGATGAGAAAGAGAAAAATCAGAACCAATAGGAATAGGTTTGGTGGGTACATCAGAAGAGACAATAAGAGATGGCTCAGCCATGGTGAAAGAATAGGGGCTGAAAAACACACAAAATCACAACAACAATGGCTGGAATAATGCAAGAAGCCGGAAAAAAAAACTCAACGACTTATGCAAATAAATGCTACCGAATAAATCCAGTAGCCCAATGAATCAAGAGGATAGAAAAAAGATGCCTAAAACATCAGCACAACACCCTGATAAGAGGAAAAGAGACCCCGGACCACCCTAGAGGGGTAGCCGAAGCACATAGGAGTAGAACAAAGTCTGGCAGCAACAAATCGAGCCTTGGCAGGAGTGAGGAGACCTGTCAAGGGGAAAACAGGGAAGAAAAAGTGTTGTTGGGTGGTCTAGAAGGTGTGGGTAGCGCTATTGGGTGGTTTAAAAGGTTTAAGTAGGGCTGCCGGTGGTTGAGAGAGAAAAAAAAAAGGCTAGCGGTGGTGATAGGTGGGACTGGGTGGTGCTGACAAAGGGAGAGGAGGGCTAGGGTGGCTGATCTTTGGCTTTGATACCAAAAAGGATGAAAAAATTTGTTTTGGCTTACCTATGAATGAGGTAGAGCCTTGTATTTATAATGAAACAATATTACAAAATAGGAAACAAAGATATAAAAAAAGGTATTAAATATTACTCCCATAATTACACACTACCATAATTACAATATTACTATTTCCTAATTCCAACACTACCATAATTATAATATTACTATTTCCCAATTCCAACAGAATGTGTGACGCCCCAAAATTTGGGGACATCATAATAAGGTTTGAAACTTAAAACCAATTTTCTTAATTAAGAATCCTCAACAATGTTGCCACCAAATTTACCATCATCCATTAATTACAACACCAAAACTAAAAGTTCTTCAATTACAACTCCAGTAGAGAAAACTAGAAAACTCAGAAAGATGGTTCATGGAACTTTGGTACGCTTCAAGCTAATCAGAGCTGAATGTTGCCTTTCAACACCTCGGTGTTTCCTTCGGTTTTTTCGGTACCTGGCATGAAACGCCAGGGCAACGAGGATGCCAATGAGCGACGAGCTCAATAAGATATTACAACCCGAAATACCCACCCCGATAGTAATACCCACAATGAATAATGTGTAGTAACAGAATGACAGGTAGCATTTAATAAGCATAATAGGAATGCCATCAGTTGAAATAATAACAATAGATAATAAATAAATAGAATGACAAACAGAGGCAGTATTTCATCATAAGAAAATGCTCACTCATTAGAATCCGAACATAAAACCTGGCATAAAACGCCAGGGCAACAAAAATATATGCCATGAGTTTTGCAACACAGTAAGAAAACATAACCAACCTACCATTCTTTTTAAGAGAAAAATAATGAGATTCTAAAGTTGAGATAACAATATAATTGTAAACATAAATTACAACCATTAGAATAATTTCAATAATTTTAATAAATTAGGTGACACTCGAAATCTCACCAAAGAGATTTAACTTACCAACCACTAAGCATGGCAACGGTTAATTTGAAACCCTCCCTTGGTCAAATATTCAAGTGTTACCAATCGTAACTACCAGGGATGCCCACGTCCGGAGTTATATACTCAAGCAGTGGCATCCGTGGTCTGCCCCAAGGAAACGGTCTGCTAGGGGTACGTAACCTCCCTGTGTGCCACCTGCACATCCACCCTTATTCCAAAACCAAATACCGAAAAGGGTTCAAATAAGTCCCGTGCCATCTTAGGATTTCGCGACACAATTTACACGAGAATTCTCAAAACTAGGACTCACCCTGAACAACCGCAAATTCTCAAAACCAGGGCTCACCTTGAACAACCGGTATTGACCGTCAATTGTTAACTTTGTGTATGCCGTTAATCATTTCAGTTAATTTTTGATATTAATCACCAATAATTCTAATTTTTAATCACAATTAATGGTTTACCAACTCATTAAAATTCCCAACATAAAATATTACACATGTCACACAATGTACAAAATTTAAATAAACAATTTATTTAAACCATGGTATAAAATAATGATGTAGATACTAAAAAGAAGAAATAAATCATAATCACACACGTGCATGGATTTTTAATCTACAAGATTAGATTAGCACCATATTAAATTTTAGTCCAAAGAAAACAATTGAAGAGATTTTTTTTTTTTTTCCTCCTTAATCTGCCAAAATTTTCAGAATGTATATCTTGCAAGTAAAATTTTAAATACATTACTTATACAACTCTAAAATTCATATCAATCTACAGAATAATCCATAAACATGTTATGGTCATTTTTCAGAAAGAATTTCCCAAAAATAAATTATAAATAATTCTTAAAAATTCCAAGGGTATTTATGACACAGATTTTTCACATTTCCTTATATTAATTCCATGCTTAAATTTATAGATCAAACCCATAATCTAAAAATTTATCATGAAACTAGACTTCTCAAATTTCATCTTTTAGTTAGAAATTACCAGATTTGGCTTAGTATAGAATTTTAAATAAATTTTCAAATACATGGTAAAATCTGTTACACAGTTTCAGATTTAGAAAAAAATTTGTATGAATTTGTAGAAAGCTCAAAATTTGTTTTCAAAATTTCTGGATAAACTAGACATCATTATCAACAACTTTGTAGAAGAAATCATCTCAAAATTTTGAGTATGAAATTATCTAAAAATTCGGGTAAACATGCTGGCAGATTCAAAACAAGTTATTCTCGACACAGTTTCAGATTTAGTAAACAATTTGTATAAATTCATAGAAAGCTCAAAAATTGTTTCCAAGAATTTCTGAATAAACTAGACATCATTATCAACAACTTGTTAGAGGAATCATCTCAAAATTTTGAGTATAAAATTATCTAAAAATTCGGGTAACATGCTGGCAGATTTAAACAGATTATTCTCAACAAGTTTCAGATTAAAAGTTTGTATAAATTCGTAGAGAGCTCAAAAATTGTTTCCAAAATTTCTGGACAAACTAGATATCATTATCAACAACTTTGTAGAAGAAATCATCTCGAAATTTTGAGTGTAAAATTATCTAAAAATTCGGGTAACAGGTTGGCAGATTCAAACAGATTATTCCCAACACAGCTTCAGTTTTAATTAAAAATTTGTATAAATTCGTAGAAAGCTCAAAAATTGTTGCCAAAATTCCTGGATAAACTAGACATAATTATCAACAATTTTGTAGAAGAAATAATATTGAAATTTTGAGCATAAAATTGTCAAAAATTCGGGCAAACATGCTGGCAGATTCAACACAGTTTTAGACAATGTATCAAATGTACATAATCTGAAAATTTTCAATTATATAAAAAAAATGAGAGGGTTGAGAGGGTTTTCTTACTTAGTAGTAGGGTGACAAAATGGTTGAGAACTTTGATTTCCTTAACCTCCTACTCTTCTTCCTCTTCTACTACTAAACTTGGTTGCTTAAGAGATTTCTCTCCTTTTTTTTTCTTTTTTTTTTTTTTTTTTTCTACAGAATGCTTGCACGCACAAGGAAGGCTTGCATGCATATATATAAGATGCTAGTTGAAGACATCTCTCTCTCCCTCTTTTTCTCTTTCTTTCTTTCTCTTCATTCTAAGGCTCCTTTCCCTCAATTCCAAAAGCATAATTAGCTCATCTTCCCTAAACAAACATGCAAACCAACATGTGGAAAGCCTCCTGCAAAGGTTTGATTCCCCTTTTTTTTTTTTTTTTGACTCAAAATCTCTATCTATAAACTACATATTCAATTGAGCACCTCATAAATAAATTTAGTTCATAATAATCTAAATTCTCAATCCTCACAACGCAATTAACTCCAATTCGGACCTAATTGATCAAACCTTAGTTTTATTAAACTGAATCGAATATTTAATTACACTTTCATAGGGTCCAATACTTGAAATTAAACTAATTTAACTTATCAATTTCACCTCCTTAGGCTATTTGGACGTTCAATTTCTAATTCTAAAATAAATCCTCAATAAAATAATTTATAAATAATAAGTATTAAACACCCAAAAAATTTTTTTTTTTATTCTTAATAAGGTCTTTGTTAGTGATATTATTCTTAATAGGGTCTTTGTTAGTGATAGGATTTGGTTAATTTAAAACTGATTAATTAGTTAATTAATTTATTTTCTTTCAAGAATAATTTAAATATGGGTTTTCACAATCTACCCTCCTAAAAAAAAATTTCATCCTCGAAATTAACTCATACCTTTAGACTCGAAAAGCTGAGGGTAATTGACACGTATTATATCTTCCCGTTCCCATATTGACTCTTCCGTCCCACGATGTCTCCAAATTTTGAGTGCGTGAACTATAGCTGCTAACTCCAAGTCATGGATGAGATGATTTTTCCCATGGTTCTTTAATTGCCTTGATCCATATGCCACCACCTTGCCATTCTGCATCAATACGCACCCCAGACCTTCTTTAGAAGTATCACAATACACGTTGTACCCAACGTCACGTTCTGGCACTATGAGAATAGGGGCACTCGTCAATCTTTTCTTAAGTTCTTGGAATGAATTTTTCACAAGACTCGTTCCATTCAAACTTTACCCTCTTTGAGTCAAATGTGTCATTGGTTTGGCCAAATTTGAAAAGTCTTGAATCTTCGATAGTAACCGGCGAATCCTAAGAAACTACGAATCTCAAATGTGTTCTTAGGTTGCTTCCATTCTGTCACTGTTTCTACTTTAGTTGGGTCTACTAATATTTCCTTGTCAGATACCACGTGATCCAAAAACCTTACTTCCTCCATCCAGAACTCACATTTACTAACCTTAGCATACAGCTGGTTTTCTCTCAAAGTTTGAAGTACTATTCTCAAATATTATTCATGGTCTCCTTCAGACTTGGAATACACCAAAATATCTTTTACGAAAACTACCACAATTTGATCTAAGTGAGGCGTGAATATTTTGTTTATTAAGCTCATGAGCATGCCTGGTGCATTGGTTAGGCCGAATGGCATCACTACGAATTCATAGTGGCTGTAACAGGTTCGAAACGCAGTCTTAAGAATATCTTCTTCCTGAACACGCAATTAGTGATACCCCGACCTGAGGTCTATCTTTGAGAAATACTTTGCCCCTCTAAGCTAATTGAAAAGGTCATCAATCCTAGGTAGTGGATATTGATTCTTAATGGTGACTCTATTGAGTTGTCGGTAATCAATGCACAACTTAAGTGTCCCATCTTTCTTTTTAGCAAATAAGGCTGGTAATCTCCACGGGGACGTGCTTGGTCTTATAAATTCCTTGTCCAATAATTCTTGCAACTGTGTCTTTAGCTTTCTCAATTCAGCTAGTGTCAGACGATGTGATGCCATTAAGATCGGTGATGTACTGGTTTGTAGTCCAATGGTAAACTCTACTTCTCACTTTGGGGGTAGTCCTGGTAATTCCTCTAGGAGCATATCAGCATACTCGCACACCACACAAGGTAGCCCTAGTTCCATACGATCTTTATCTTCCAGAACTAAGCTGGCTAGCCACCCAACTAGATGATCGTGCCACTTTGAATTTTCAAGTGTCAGTGATAGGGAATCTTGTCTATCCCTCTTAAATTGGAATTGCGTTCCGTCCTGAGAGTAAGCAATCACCGTCTTCCGATAGCAATCAATGGTGGCTCTATGGGCTGATAACCAGTCCATTCCTAGGATAACGTCAAAGTCTGAAATTTCCATGACTCGTAGGTCGCAAGTTAAACGTAAACTAGAGACTCCTAGTTCACATGATTTGCAGACGATATCTACTCGAGTTTGACCTCCTAGCGGTGAAGCTACACTTATAGGTGTTTCTAATCGTTCAAGCTCTAATCCCAAGATCCACACAATTATAGTAGAGAAGAAAGAGTATGACGTGACTGCGACAATAGCATAACTAGCATAAGAATTCAAAGGGAATTTGAGCAGACGGTAAAGTCGGATGACATGATAGTTTTGAACTTTTAATAGGGTTAAGATTATGGAGCTGGTGACCAAACTAGATATTTGAATTGAAATTGTGTTTGGCCATACACATTTCAAACCAAACACCTAAGATTCTTCACCTTGTAAGGATAAAAAAAAAAAAGCGCAATTGGTTTTCAAGAGAACAACATACAAGATACAATAATCATGGCTCAAAAATTGCCAATTGATCATCTTAAGGCAATACTTTGTCAAATTGGAAAGGTTCAATGAAGATAGAAAAGTGATGATTGTACATCCGACAAATTTGGCGTCAAGCTAGTTAGGATCAAATAAGGATAGTTACTATGACTAGCATGAAGCTCCCATAAATTATGAGTCACCTAGTTCTGTTCCTTCTAACACATGACACTACTCCTCGAAACGCAGTAAAAGACGTGTGCTTAAGTCTACCCAAGGTCTCAAGGGTTTCTAGACCTAAGCTCTGATACCATGTTGTGACGCCCCAAAATTTGGGGACATCATAATAAGGTTTGAAACTTAAAACCAATTTTCTTAATTAAGAATCCTCAACAATGTTGCCACCAAATTTACCATCATCCATTAATTACAACACCAAAACTAAAAGTTCTTCAATTACAACTCCAGTAGAGAAAACTAGAAAACTCAGAAAAATGGTTCATGGAACTTTGGTACGCTTCAAGCTAATCAGGGCTGAATGTTGCCTTTCAACACCTCGGTGTTTCCTTCGGTTTCTTCGGTACCTGGCATGAAACGCCAGGGCAACGAGGATGCCAATGAGCGACGAGCTCAATAAGATATTACAACCCGAAATACCCACCCCGATAGTAATACCCACAATGAATAATGTGTAGTAACAGAATGACAGGTAGCATTTAATAAGCATAATAGGAATGCCATCAGTTGAAATAATAACAATAGATAATAAATAAATAGAATGACAAACAGAGGCAGTATTTCATCATAAGAAAATGCCCACTCATTAGAATCCGAACATAAAACCTGGCATAAAACGCCAGGGCAACAAAAATATATGCCATGAGTTTTGCAACACAGTAAGAAAACATAACCAACCTACCATTCTTTTTAAGAGAAAAATAATGAGATTCTAAAGTTGAGATAACAATATAATTGTAAACATAAATTACAACCATTAGAATAATTTCAATAATTTTAATAAATTAGGTGACACTCGAAATCTCACCAAAGATATTTAACTTACCAACCACTAAGCATGGCAACGGTTAATTTGAAACCCTCCCTTGGTCAAATATTCAAGTGTTACCAATCGTAACTACCAGGGATGCCCACGTCCGGAGTTATATACTCAAGCAGTGGCATCCGTGGTCTGCCCCAAGGAAACGGTCTGCCAGGGGTACGTAACCTCCCTGTGTGCCACCTGCACATCCACCCTTATTCCAAAACCAAATACCGAAAAGGGTTCAAATAAGTCCCGTGCCATCTTAGGATTTCGCGACACAATTTACACGAGAATTCTCAAAACCAGGGCTCACCCTGAACAACCGCGAATTCTCAAAACCAGGGCTCACCCTGAACAACCGGTATTGACCGTCAATTGTTAACTTTGTGTATGCCGTTAATCATTTCAGTTAATTTTTGATATTAATCACCAATAATTCTAATTTTTAATCACAATTAATGGTTTACCAACTCATTAAAATTCCCAACATAAAATATTACACATGTCACACAATGTACAAAATTTAAATAAACAATTTATTTAAACCATGGTATAAAATAATGATATAGATACTAAAAAGAAGAAATAAATCATAATCACACACGTGCATGGATTTTTAATCTACAAGATTAGATTAGCACCATATTAAATTTTAGTCCAAAGAAAACAATTGAAGAGATTTTTTTTTTTTTTCCCTCCTTAATCTGCCAAAATTTTCAGAATGTATATCTTGCAAGTAAAATTTTAAATACATTACTTATACAACTCTAAAATTCATATCAATCTACAGAATAATCCATAAACATGTTATGGTCATTTTTCAGAAAGAATTTTCCAAAAATAAATTATAAATAATTCTTAAAAATTCCAAGGGTGTTTATGACACAGATTTTTCACATTTCCTTATATTAATTCCATGCTTAAATTTATAGATCAAACCCATAATCTAAAAATTTATCATGAAACTAGACTTCTCAAATTTCATCTTTTAGTTAGAAATTACCAGATTTGGCTTAGTATAGAATTTTAAATAAATTTTCAAATACATGGTAAAATCTGTTACACAGTTTCAGATTTAGAAAAAAATTTGTATGAATTTGTAGAAAGCTCAAAAATTGTTTTCAAAATTTCTGGATAAACTAGACATCATTATCAACAACTTTGTAGAAGAAATCATCTCAAAATTTTGAGTATAAAATTATCTAAAAATTCGGGTAAACATGCTGGCAGATTCAAAACAAGTTATTCTCGACACAGTTTCAGATTTAGTAAACAATTTGTATAAATTCATAGAAAGCTCAAAAATTGTTTCCAAGAATTTCTGGATAAACTAGACATCATTATCAACAACTTGTTAGAAGGAATCATCTCAAAATTTTGAGTACAAAATTATCTAAAAATTCGGGTAACATGCTGGCAGATTTAAACAGATTATTCTCAACAAAGTTTCAGATTAAAAGTTTGTATAAATTCGTAGAGAGCTCAAAAATTGTTTCCAAAAATTTCTGGACAAACTAGATATCATTATAAACAACTTTGTAGAAGAAATCATCTCGAAATTTTGAGTGTAAAATTATCTAAAAATTCGGGTAACAGGTTGGCAGATTCAAACAGATTATTCCCAACACAGCTTCAGTTTTAATTAAAATTTTTTATAAATTCGTAGAAAGCTCAAAAATTGTTGCCAAAATCCCTGGATAAACTAGACATAATTATCAACAATTTTGTAGAAGAAATAATATTGAAATTTTGAGCATAAAATTGTCAAAAAATTCGGGCAAACATGCTGGCAGATTCAACACAGTTTTAGACAATGTATCAAATGTACATAATCTGAAAATTTTCAATTATATAAAAAAAATGAGAGGGTTGAGAGGGTTTTCTTACTTAGTAGTAGGGTGACAAAATGGTTGAGAACTTTGATTTCCTTAACCTCCTACTCTTCTTCCTCTTCTACTACTAAACTTGGTTGCTTAAGAGATTTCTCTCCTTTTTTTTTCTTTTTTTTTTTTTTTTCTTCTACAGAATGCTTGCATGCACAAGGAAGGCTTGCATGCATATATATAAGATGCTAGTTGAAGACATCTCTCTCTCCCTCTTTTTCTCTTTCTTTCTTTCTCTTCATTCTAAGGCTCCTTTCCCTCAATTCCAAGAGCATAATTAGCTCATCTTCCCTAAACAAACATGCAAACCAACATGTGGAAAGCCTCCTGCAAAGGTTTGATTCCCCTTTTTTTTTTTTTTCTTTTTGACTCAAAATCTCTATCTATAAACTACATATTCAATTGAGCACCTCATAAATAAATTTAGTTCATAATAATCTAAATTCTCAATCCTCACAACGCAATTAACTCCAATTCGGACCTAATTGATCAAACCTTAGTTTTATTAAACTGAATCGAATATTTAATTACACTTTCATAGGGTCCAATACTTGAAATTAAACTAATTTAACTTATCAATTTCACCTCCTTAGGCTATTTGGACGTTCAATTTCTAATTCTAAAATAAATCCTCAATAAAATAATTTATAAATAATAAGTATTAAACACCCAAAATTTTTTATTTTTTTTTTTATTCTTAATAAGGTCTTTGTTAGTGATATTATTCTTAATAGGGTCTTTGTTAGTGATAGGATTTGGTTAATTTAAAACTAATTAATTAGTTAATTAATTTATTTTCTTTCAAGAATAATTTAAATATGGGTTTTCACAGAATGAAGGATGTGGCATCACCGAAAGATTATTAGAAGGAAAAGGCAACCAAATTGATACCTGTGCAACTTGATCACACTCATAAACAACTAGATTTGACAGAAAATTATTTCATTTGGTTAGAGATTTATGAGATAGTTGGGTCTTTATGTGATTTGAGATTTGTTTCTTTGAGATTGCAGATTTGTAGATTTGAGATTGCATCATCTATATTGAATCTATATTTGAGATGATTGCAGGTTTGCAATCTTGTCTTAATTTGATGATTTATATCTTGACCTAGTTTATCAATTTTCTTTTTGGGTTTGAATCTGGATTTATTTTGTAGTAAGTAGGATTTAGTAGTTTTTAGAGAGAGAAATGAGGAGGAAGAAGAATAAGAAGAGGTGGTGGGTTTGGTAGTTTTTATAGATAGAAAGGAAGAAGAAGGAGAATGAGAGATGGTGGCAGTTGCTGTTTATGGAACTTCAACAACAAACCCACAAAACCTTCAAAACCTCTTTACAAGATTCAACCCAACAACTCAACCTTAAAAGACCTCCATTGTTGCCCTCTGGAAGAGACAACAATGAAGGTCCCAAAAGACCCAAATCAAAGCAATTCAAACCATGATTCAAAGTCCAACAGTCGTACAACCCCAAAATTCTATTTTTTATTTTTGGAATAAATAAACAAATAAATCAAAAAACAGTGATATGCTGAAATAAACTGTCATTATCAAAACAAACAAGTAACGGGTAGGAAATTATTCAAAACCCAATATATATAAACAACAATAACGAAACTGGTTGGGATCGGAGTTGAAAGTTCTTGAAGAAATCAAAGATGTATCCTTTCGAATTGGAAGGGAAGAGGGGTGTCTTTTTAATAAGTGCTTCAACAAGGAGGATCTTAATCTTCATCGGAGTCGCCGCTGTCGTTGCCTCCCCGCCACGCCCTCCTCTTCGTCTCTATGTACTGTTCTTTCAATCTGAAGTGTATAAGAGCTAGGACAGAAAAGAAAAGAGGTTGAAAATAGGGGAATGAGGAAAAAACAAAAAACAAAAAAACTTTCCAAAACGACATTGTTTTAGAAGCACAGTAGGAACCGTCGCAGAGAAGCACGACAGACGATCTGGACTAGTGATGTAAGACCCACACCAGCACCTAAATGAGTGTTTGATAAAATATTTAATAATTTTATTGGAGTCCTACGAGTATCTCCAATACTTACTCAAATTTGAGTAAAAAATTTGATCTGATATGTTGCGTTCCAATTGTTTCATTAAATAAGACCTGTCGTCCGGCCTATAGCAAATTTTTAGCAAAACTTTCCCAAGTTGGTCATCCACTCAGTTGACTGGCCGGTGGTCCACCAACGACTACTTGTGAAATTTAATGAAAGGTTAAGCGCTTCCTTGATTTGATAAAAAAATATAGTTTCACCTTCATTTGATATGCATTTAATGCCATGGTTAGAGCAGAAAAAATTGACATTTTTATCAAATTTAAATTTAATAAAATATTTAAATAAGCGTTAGAGATACTGTAACATTATTTTTGGTATGAGTATGAGTCTCACTCCCATATGAATGATTTGATATTTATTTATTTTTATTTTTTTTTATATATTTTTTGATGAAGGAAGAGTTGGGTCTCCAACATTACCTGGTGTCCAGATTGGGTTGTAGTGAGCCATGCATACAAAAAAAAAAAAAAAGTTGGATAAATTGTGAAAAAGAAGTAACATTAGAATTTTAATTGTTAAAATTGAAATTTTAGAATTCTTAATTGAAAAGCATGCAAAATATATATATTTTTAAATAATTCACCCTTTTTTTTTTATATTAAATATCACATCACATAGATATAAGACACATATGAGTATTTGACAAATTTTAAAATCTATTTTTGGGTTGTAGTTTGCTCAAGTGATGAACGAGCAAAAGCAAGCAGCATCTCCATCTTTTCCCAATTTTTTCATTTAATTTAATTTTAAATTTAAATAAAAAATTAATTTGATATAATCAAGTTTTTATCATTTTTTTTTTTTTGGTTTAAATTCTTCTCTTATCTCGTATTTTTATTTTGGTCAAATTTTGTGAAAAAAAAAATCATTTCCAATGTTTCATCCTTTAAAATTTTAACAAGAAAAAAAAATTGATAAATTGTTAATTTGATAAAAAAAAATGACTCTCCCTTGATTTAATGAACAATTAATGAAAATATTATAAATGATTTTTAAATATTTTTTCATCACATTTAAATTTGATAAAAAAAAAAAGTAAAGGATATATTTTATTTTTTTTACATTGGTGAGAGGGTAATTTATGTAAATTGGGCCGAAGTTGGGTTTTGGGCCGTTATGGGCCGCAGTGCGAAGGGCCGGAGTAGATGGGTGTAAAAGTTACTCCGGTCTGGAAAAGTAACCTTGGATTTAGACCGGTCGTACGACCGTGATGATTAGTCCGGTCAAAGCGTTATTTCTACCTCGGTTGAGTAATACGTTGAGGGAAGTTCGGTCTTCGGCGGTGAGTTCGGTCGAGGCGCATGAAAACCGAGTTGTACCAAGTCCTTGAGAGGACATAGCTCTGAAGACAGTTCGGCTCAACTCTCTTATGGTTAGCTCGGTCTTAGCATATTAAATCGAGATAAGAGAGAAGTAAGTGCCTAACTAACATGTACTTCGGTCAGACTGGTAGTTCGGTTATGGAGATTGGTTGTAAAGTGACTATAGATTCTAGCCAACCTGTAAAGGTCTGTAAGCCATGATGCCATAAGAGCTGGCCATGAGGCCATATGGTCATATGAGGCCATGAGGCCATGTGTAGAAAGTAACCAAAAGTAGGATTGAGCTGGCAGCCAGCTCACTTCCAGGATTCTCTCTTGTATTTGTAATCTCTATATATAGGAAGCCAGGGAGAGGGAAAGAGGAGACGACAAAAGCCTATAGAGAAAAGAGAGTAAATAACGAGAGTTGATTGTGATTCTTATCATTTGTTCAATATAATAAATCTGCAGCTCGTGGACGTAGGCAATTTGCCGAACCACGTTAAATTCTCTGTGTTAAAACTTGATCAACAGGATTATACGGGCAAGTTTATTTCTCTCCCGTACAATTGGCGCCGTCTGTGGGAAGTGCAGACAAGAACAACCTCTTGATCAAGCTTTTTCTCTCAAACATCAATGACGAACAACGAAGAGTTACCTCAGTCCGCCGTTGATGGATTAACTCCGGAAGGAGGTGCTAGGCGCGATGGCCTACTCCTTTGGTCGCTCCCATGGGGTATCTGGAACCACAGAGACTGAGTTTTAGGAGGGATGCAAGGGGACGAAGGCGGTGTAGCAGCCCCCATCACTCTCGTTCGCGAAGCTCAGAAAGACAAAGGCGCAGGATTGATCCTCAAACTCTGGAGATGCGTCAGGGACCAAGACGAGTTGATACGGCGGATGGCGGCGGACATGGAATCTCTCAAACGCCAGGTGAAAGGAAAAGAAGTGGCGACAGGAGAAAGGCACAACAACAAGACGCCCCCTCGCCGCTCAGAGTGTCGTAGTAAGAATTCTACACCCTCCCAAGCAGAGAACAGAAGTCTCGGGACAGGCGATACACATTCCAGGTCTTCCAGAAATCGCCACTCCAGGTCCGAGAGGACGAAATCTGAGAGGTCATACACCGAGGGAAGTACATATTGGCCCTCGCATACACACCAGACAAGATCCAGACAGACGGAGTTACCCAGATCATCCGACCTGCGAACCATGCTTGAAGAGAAGGCGCGGTGGGAGGAGGACGCCAGGGCGCGCGATCCACACGGAGTTTCTGCTTTAGTGAGGTTGGCTCCTCGGACGCATGGAAGCGTCGAGGTCGGAATGCCAGTACCTCGCCCGGCCTACGAACCAACGGATAAGGCATTGGCGAGGCTGCAGACCTCACCATTCGTCCCAGCAATAGAGAATGCGCCCCTGCCATCGGGCTTCCTTCAGCCCAAATTTACCACTTATAAGGGAAAGACAGACCCCTACTCGCACTTAAGCCACTTTCGCCAGGTCATGGCTGTGTACCGGCGGAACGAAGCCTTGATGTGCATCCTATTCCCTTCAAGCCTTGGCGATCTAGGCTTGACTTGGTTCGAGAGGCTCCCAGAGGGCAGCATAGCCTCCTGGGCGCAACTGGCAGAGGCGTTCGTGACAAGGTTCCGAACAAATACTAAAACTCCGGTGGAGATCGACCAGTTACTCTCCATCGACATGGGCGACAAAGAGACCCTAAGATCATACAATAGTCGCTATTGGGAGACCTTCAACCAGATTGGAGATTGCCCTACCAATCTCGCCATTGCACAGTACAAAAGAGGCCTTCCGATAGGCAACAGACTAAGGGACTCTATCACCATGACACCACCCCTCACCATGGAAGCCTTGATGGAGAGAGTGCACCAGCACATCAGGGTAGAAGAGGATGGTGCCCACGCCAAGACAAAATCTGGCGCAACCTCAGTACTAGAAAAGAAGACCGCAGCAAAGGTCAATGCGGTAGACCGACCGAACCAAAACGAACGAGGCAGGCGAGACAACGGGGAGGACCAAGACAAGAGGTGGTTGAGGGTCCGCACTACCATAACCACGGTATTCAATAAACCGATCTATCGAATACTTAGCGAGATCCGTGACGAGCCTTTCGTCAAGTGGCCAGCCAGGCTAGGCGCAGCTCAGAAGGACTACGACGACAGATCACGGTGTACTTTCCACAAAGAAAAGGGGCACCGCACTGAGAATTGCACGCCGTTAAGGCAGCATTTGGAGGAGTTGGTGGCGGCAGGCCACCTGGATACCTACATCGAGGGAGGGGCAGCCAGCCCCCAGGACCATCACAACCCCAACGGAATGCCGATTGACGCTCCACCTCAAGGCATTATCAACGTGATACACGGGGTCTTTGAGCCGGAACGTGTATGCGAGCTCAAAGGATCAATCAAAAAGGCAGAGCACTTAAGAGAGGTGTTGAGTGCCCAACCAGCCGTCAAGAAGGGGAAGACAGAGGCCGCAAATGTCATGTCTTTTTCGGATAAAGACTTGGCAAGAATATACTGCCCCCACAATGACGCCCTGGTCGTCACTCTCCGAGTCGAAGATTTTGACGTTAAGCGGATTCTGATTGACCAGGGTAGTTCATGTGAAATCATGTACTATGAGACTTTCAAACAAATGAAGTTGCAGGATAAAGACTTGGCACTAGCCGTCTCTCCCCTAATTGGATTCAACTCCATGCCAGAATGGCCCGTCGGCAAAATAATCCTCCCAGTCAAAGCAGGGAGCGTGACGAAACAAGTGGAGTTATGGGTGTTGAAAGTCCCCTCCACTTACAACATTATCTTGGGAAGGACATGGCTGCATGCCATGCGCTCGGTGGCGTCCTCCTATCACCAAGTGATGCGGTTCCCCAACGACATCGGTGTAATGGAAGAAGTTTATGGAGATCAACTCATGTCGAAGCAGTGCTTTGTCGCGGTGAATGGCAGCCGCGCAGCCAAAGGATACGTTCATTCGTGGAAGAACCTGAGAGTAATGAGCTGTTCGCCGATGTTGGCAAAGCGGCTAGTCAGAAAGCGGTGGAGGAATTAGTGGAGGTCAGAGTAAATGAAAAGAACCCAGATAAGTTCTTTTTGCTCGGATCGTCTTTGTCCAGCACTGAGAGATTGGAGGTCTTGGAATTTCTGACCTCCAACATCGAAGTGTTCGCCTGGACCCCGTATGACATGCCAGGCATCGATCCTAACTTCATCTGTCACCAACTCAATGTCCACCCATCAGCTAGGCCAATTATCCAGCGCACCCGCAGATCGGCACTCCACCACGCCGAAATAGTGGCAGATGAGGTAAGAAACCTGCTGGAAGCGAGGGCAATCAAAGAGGTGCATTACCCAAGATGGATCTCCAACACCGTCGTAGTACCAAAGAAGAATGGCAAATGGCGTGTCTGCGTCGACTACAAAACGGTTAACAAGGCGTGCCCAAAGGATAGCTTTTCTCTACCAAGGATAGACCAACTGGTAGACTTAACGGCGGGGCACAACCGACTTAGCTTTTTGGATGCATACAGAGGCTACCACCAGATCGCCATGCATGAACCAGACCAGGAGGTCACATCCTTCACCACCCCGAGGGGACTCTACTGCTACAAAGTCATGCCCTTTGGCCTAAAGAACGCAGGGGCGACATTCCAGAGAATGGTCACCAAGATGTTTGAACCATTGTTAGGCAGAACGATGGAAGCGTACATCGACGATATGGTGGTCAAAAGCAAGGATGAGAATGATCATATCAAGGACTTGGGTGAGATGTTCGAGATCCTAAAGAGGCATAAGTTACGCCTCAACGCGTCGAAGTGTGCGTTCGGAGTAGGATCTGGCAAATTCCTAGGCTTCTTGGTGACCAACCGAGGTATCGAAGCGGACCCTTCTCAGATCAAGGCAATACAGGATCTGGAGAGGCCAAACTCAGTGAAGGAAGTGCAGCATCTCACCGGCATGGCGGCTGCGCTCAATCGGTTCATAAGCCGGTCGTCAGACAGGCTACGACCATTCTTCCATGCTCTGAAAGCTAAGTTTGAGTGGGACGAAGAATGCGACCACGCCTTGGGAAGCCTAAAAGAATACATGTCTTCTCCACCATTCCTTGTAACCCCAATCCCTGGGAAGAACTCTTCTTATACCTGGCAGTCTCGCAGCATGCAATTAGCGCAGTGTTGGTCCGTGCAGAAGGAATCCAGCATCTTCCCATATACTATGTCAGCAAGACATTACTGGACGCCGAGACAAGATACCTACCACTAGAGAAGCTGGCATTGGCTTTAATGATGGCCTCGAGAAAGTTGTCGCACTACTTTCACGCCCATACAGTAGTAGTTCTCACAGCCTTCCCATTAAAGGCTTTGTTTGAAAGGGCGAACTTTTCTGGGCGAATCCTGAAGTGGGCGGTAGAGTTGGGACAGTACGACATCAAGTTCCAACCCAGGACTGCAATAAAAGCACAAGCATTGGCAGATTTTGTCGCAGAATTCACACCAGGAAGTCATCATATCTGCCCAGTCGACCTAACTGAAACAACCAAGCTAGGGATGGAAGTTGACGTCGGAATAACGCAACCCAGGTCCGTCCTAAGTAATACCCCATGAATATGGCTCCAAGCGTGCTGCCTTGCCTGGTCTTCCAGCTCAGCTGGCTGCTTTCTCATTCGTGCCATTTGTTATTTTCCAAAAGCGTCTGCCCCCCGGCGACCCTTGCTTGTCTTGACCCATGAGTAAGCAAGCAACCTTGCATTTCTTCCAACTCAAAGAGGTGATGCGCCTTCCTGATTGTCCCCATTGAGAGATGCTGGAAGTTGCGAGAAGGTGGTGTCCCCATCCCAAGTTCTTTTGCTTTGGCCTCTTTCATGCCCGATTTCCTAGAAGTGGAGATGTCCCCGGTCAGTCCGATGGATTTCCTACCAATCTGAGTAAATAAGTAAGGTTCCTCGAAGCCCGTCCGACAGCTAGACATCTTGAATGAGCAAACAACAATCCCTTACTTTCTACAGAGAGAAAGCGTCTCACCAAGGGACTTCCTAGCCCGGTAAACCCGACATTCATAGTTAGCCCGCTAACTCCGATTCCTAATAGATGGGCACAATCGAAGGACAAGAAGAAGGAATTAGTTTCCCTAAACTAAATAGGGTTTCTTTGTCTATGTCCCATAATCTCTCTATCCCCGAGGGCAGTAGCACTAGAAAGAGCAGGGGCATATCTAAGTCCACAAATGATTGTGTAACAGACTAGTCGGCTATTGTTCGTTCCTACAGGAAAGAGGGGCATGCCCTACTAATTTCATTGTGTAAGATACTAGTTCGCTCTTCCAGTTGCTAGTGCTAGTTGGACTGCTCTTCTAGTACTAGTAGCGGTCCATTATGCCAGATCAATCTAAATAAGAGTCTTGTAAGAGAATGGTGCGCTCTCCTCCTGATCCCAGATGAGCTTAGCTCCGAAGTTTGGCATTGCTTGCCCAAGTGATTCCAGTGCCCCTGCAGAAAGGGCTCAAGGCTTTCCCTCTGGCAAGATGCCCCCGAGTAGTAGATGAAGCCAAAGACGAGGACGCCTACGAAGCATCCGATGATCAGCAGTCTATCTATTCAATGGCCAGTTCAATCTATAAGAATCTCGAGTTTCAGGCATCTAATGTCAAAAACAGAATACTAGCCTTCAAGCTGCCTTCCTGAAATGGAATAACCAATTGAGCATCATCTGCTAGTCACCAACCCCTCTTTGTAGCAAGCGATTTTCGGAGAATCGTTTGTTCGATTAGGGCTTGTTCGATCCAGTGTACTATCAGATTTGGGGTGAGATCTCGGGGATGGATATTCCGGGAAAGGATTGAATCACGGAGACTGGGACGCCTATCCTATAAGAATTCGTTCGAGAGGCTTCCGTCGTGCGGGATCCGAAGGTGGGATTGACTTTGCTTTTGGATTCACATCTGATTTCAGAATTGCGTGGAAAATCCATTTATGCCACAAATCCCTTCTTTCATAGAAGATTCTACTTTTGGACAAGCTCGACGGAGGGAAGCTTCAAGTTAAGCCAAAAAGCGGCTGTTTCCTCTCCAGTATGTGAGGCAGTCCTCTTCTACTATGTTTGATCTCCTGGTTATGGTTCTTTCTGGTGATTGCCTAACAAACACAGAAATGGGGACATAACATAGGTTTCAGAATTCCTTTCTTTCCTTCTAGCTCTAGTGTGCCTAGGTTCCCTCGAATCCCGGTAAGAGGAAGAACGTAAGCCTGATTGTCTTACTGAACTGATTGTCTACCATTCAAATATGATCCCAGAAGAAAAACCTTGCTAAACAGGGGACACCACCCCTTTTATCTGGATCTGGCATTCCTGGCTAAGTATTCACTGATTCAAAAACCGGAATCTGCTCTGAGAGCCCCCCCTTCTTATATGGAATCCAGTTCGAAAGTCAAGCCATAAAATATAGAGAAGGCTGTCTTTCGGAAACCCACTACTTATTTCACCTTCCAGTGGGAAAAGGCTTCTAATCTATTGTTTGTACCAGTATCGTCATCCCTTAATTAGAATTATCCCGAAGTGGGATAAGGCCTTAATCAACATCAACATTGATTGTACCCCAAAGGAAGGCCAGACGAACTTCTTACACGTAGAATTCATAATCGAATCGTTTTCATAATCGTATGATTAGAATCGTCTGATTCTGGTACTAGAGAAATGAACAGAGACTCAGACTAGCAACTGGTGGGCTCACCTCGATGTAATGGCGGGATAGACGCGGTTGCCTGTCTCGGAGTTAGCGGGGGCACCTCAATCAATGAGAGTAGAAGTTCTTGCACGTGGAAATTACTAAAAGAAAGGATTCCGAAAGCACGGGACTTGGCCGCTTGGCCTGCCATTCAGAAAGAAGAAAGCCAAAGCCCTTTAGACCTTTGCTTTGAAAGCAAGTCTTCAATCCGATAATCAGTCGGGGAGCAAGCCTCGGGTATTTGACTGATGCATAGCAATAGATAGTAGGATAACTACCAATATGAAGATCAACCATATAGCGGATCTAAGAATTATAGAAGGTCGTCCCTCTTACCAGTCTGCCTTCTTTCTTCGGTTTGAGAGCAGGAGAGAGAACAAAGGATGAGAAAGCTATCGTTCGCTCCTAGACTAACCAGCTAGCTAATAGGAAAGAAGAGAGCTACTAGCAAGAGAGGGATAGATAGAAGGAGCGCAACTTTAGCTCTTTTCTTCACCTATCCAAGGGACGCACCTGATCAAATGTACCGTCCATCGGTATTAACCTCAAGACAGACATACACCAATCATGCGCAGGACGTAAGAGAGCTTGCTTAACAGCATTTGGGATTGCCGAAAATCATCGTTTTCCCAGCACCTTCTGCCTTAAAGGCCAATCGGCCCGAAGCGAAATACATCATTAATTCATCGTCCGAAACATGGACACCTTCAATCATTGACTGACACACCTTATAGTATAGGCACATCAATTCATGAATAGAGAAAGCCCATCCTGACAAAAGATAGAATCCAAGTTCTCTTCTGGTCTATTGACCATGGAAAACTATCCTCATCAGGGAGTGGTTCCCCTCGCATTGGGAACACAACCCGTTTAGGAGCGAAGAAAGAGTACACAGGTTCTATGTACCGATATGCCCATTCACGAAGGTCATGTTTGAAAGGCCAAAGACGATGAAAGAGGAGTAGGACGAAACCGCAGGATTGCGGGTACAAGAGGCAAGCTTTATCCCATAGCGATAAGCTAAATCCCAAATCGCCCGGTAGAACGGAGAAGAACCATTAATAGAAGGATTATACGGGTTCTTCTGAGTCCTAACGGAGGACGCAGTCCACATGGGTACCCACCGAAACCCGAGATTCATAGGAATCTCGAAGCAACGAGGGATATACCTCTCGGTAAGGCTTATCGACAGGAAGACACCGCACCTTACTAACGCACAGCCCTTTTCTTGCTCTCCTGCACTAGCCGGGGCAGGGAAGACAGCTCCTACTACACGTACAGCTACTAGCACTCGCGGGATTGTAATCCCACTCACGGAACAAGCAAGCTAGGGGTTCCATAGAAAGAGGGCGCTTTAACTGAGTTGCCTACCTGCTCCGTCTGAGAGTCAGTCAGTAAGAATCAAACTTCAGTCAATCGAAAAATCCATGAAACCGTCGGTAATTCCCTCCACAGGTTTTCCAAGTCGCCTACTTAATCCAGAGATCCCGATCGCGAGGGGTTCGTGGTTCAATGCTAAATCTATCAGTCGATCCTTCATTCGAGCAATCCATCGCTCGTACTACTACTAAGAATTCAATCGAACGAGAGTAGTTACCTTTTTGCTAAGGATTACCACCTGCTGTCCATCCACAAGTGGTTCTTCCTCTGAAAGCAAGTGTGAAACTTATCCAAGATAGACGAGAGGAGAAGACCTTGGCTTGCCTGTGCTTGGAGTGGCATAAGATAAGGACTGCCCGTTCTTCTTCCTATTTTACCCGAAGAATTACCTAGAATAAATGAATAGAATCGTCTGAAAGTCAGTATTTTATTATTCTTACCCTACCCCTCCACTTCACACAGACTGAAACTGAGGGATTCGCTTCAGCGAGGGCAGTTCGCCTTCTCTGCTCACATCGACGGGGCTTGTTGCACCCTACTAATAAAGTCAGATAGTTGGTCTTTCCTTTCCTGTATGTTAGTAGCCCCAAGGGCCTTAGTTTGTTGAAGTTACTAAGCTAAGCACGATCCCTTAACTGGGCTCCTAGCTTGATAAGTGAGTTGTGAGTTGGTTTCCCTCTCCGAGTAGCGGCATACCCTTGTACAAAAAGAAGAAAGACCTTTTTATTTTAAAAGGAGTGGTCCTCCTACTCCAAGCTGAGTTAAGAAGTCCGGCATTCCTTCCGCAAGTCAGGACATTTCCCCCTTTATCCGGATCTGGCTTTCCTGGGTCACGTCTCAATAGAAAGTAGTAGCATCACATCTTATTCTACAACCTCTTTAGTCAGAGAATCGGTTGCTAACCATAATAGGTAGCTTTTGTTCCTAGAGGAAAGAGTAGGTGCCCTACTAATTGCGTAAGAGAAGAGAATAGGGCTTGCTCCAGTTCCTTATGCCCCAGATTCAGATCCAGATCGTGATCGAGACCTAGTTCCCACCGATGATCGTAAGCGTGATCCATCCATCCAACTGCACTCTCGCTTGCTCTAGAGCTTCCAGAGAGACGATCTGCGCTCTACACACAGGAGTCTCCAGCTACTCGATAAAGGAAGAAGGGTAGACAGGCTTCCTAGGACAAGAAGAAGAACTACAAAAACAAGTTACAAACAAGAATAAGGTAATCCCTCAAACCCATTCCCTCCTTAGAGAGGGAGATTGGTAAGAACTAGTACGCGAATAAGTAGGCTTTTGAGACAACTCGGGAAATCAAGGAAAGAATGGGAATTCACCGAAGAACAAATCACCAATTTAAGAGTGAAATCCTTTAAAATCTCGAATTACCAAAGAGTCCGTACAATCACAAAAATAACCTGCCCGCCTCCTTTGAATATGCAGTTTTTTCCTATGTTGTTGAATCGGTTCGTGCCACCTGCTGCTGGAACATAAACAGCTGGTGGTCAAGTGAAGGAAGGTATAGTCAAGGTCTGCGGAAGGATCAACTTCAGCATCAAAAGCAGAAGCATCCACTGAAGCAGATGTCGAAGATGAAGAAGATGCAAGTTCAACAAGATTCGATCTTGAGCAGCAGAGCAAGCAAACACAGGTGAACTATGGTATGACAACTCTCAATGACAATCCAATGAGTTCCACTTCTTGGCACAATCATCCAATGAGTTCTTCTTTCACTTGACGTCGAAATCAAGGACCGAAATCCTTCAAATCCGGACTCCGAATAACAACCTATGAGTGAGCCGAGCGAAAACCATGAGCACCGAGCCACCTATCCTCCACCTTACTAGCTTATTCCATATACCGACGAAAACCATGGACGAAGCTTTTCTTATGACCACGCTTGCTTGTTGACCATGCAAGTCTTTGATCCCCTCGACCAGACCTTGCCCGAGGAAGTACGCGAGCTGAGCTGCCGGCTAGTACTGGTTACTCAGTCAGGCCCCAAGGCGGACCGGAATAAAGAAAGGAAGGAAGGCGCAAACCATGCTTCACCATGCCAGAACTCACCAACAAATACAGACTCGGTGCAATCAGATAGTAAGGGGCAGACAGCGAGCATGGACTCTGGAGAAGACACCAACGACTTGGACGATTCCAAGGCATCATCTGATCCTTCCACTTGCTGGAAGTTGTTCGTTGGAGAGATGTGGAAGCTCTTCGTGGATGGAGCATCCAACCGGTATGGAGCAGGACTTGGCATAGTCCTCATCTCTCCAGACGGCCTAGTAGTGGAGCAGGCAATCAACCTTGGCTTCCCAGCATCAAACAACGAAGCAGAATATGAAGCGCTTCTAGCAGGTCTCAAGTCGGCGTTCTACTTGAAGGCAACGGAGCTAATGGTGTACAGTGACTCGCAGCTGGTGGTAAACCAAATATCTGGCGACTACGAAGCAAAAGATGATAGAATGGCTAAGTATCAAGAGTTGGTCAGAACAGAGATAAAGAAATTCGAAATGGTGCGAATAGAGCAGATTGGCAGGGAAGAGAACAGTAAAGCGGACGAATTAGCAGGCATTGCCTCAATGGCAGATATCTCCATCCCCCATCCATTGTTGGTCGACTACCTACCCAGACCAAGCATTGAAGACCCCGAAGCGGGAGGGTACGTTGTGCAGAGTTTAGGCCCTTCTTGGATGGATCCCATCATACTGTTCCTGAAAGACGCACTGTACCGGTAGAGAAGAAAGAAGCCAACAGAATAAGAGCAAAGTCGCAGCGATTTTGGCTCTCCTTCCTTGGCATTATATAAGAAGTCGTTCTCAGGACCTTACTTAAAGTGTGTTCACCCAGCAAAGTGGAAGCATTCTTATTCGAAATCCATGAGGGGTATGCGGAAGCCATCAGGGAGAAGATCTTTGGCGTACCGAGCAATTTCCAAGGATATTGGTGGCCATACATGCAAGCAGATTCGGAGAAGTATGTCAAAAAATGCGAAAAATGCCAAAAATTCGCACACCAAATACACCAACCTGCCAGAGAACTCCTACCTTTAACTAGCCCATGGCCCTTTGCTATGTGGGGCTTAGACATAGTGGGGCCACTGCCAACGGCACCAGGCAACAGGAAGTTCTTTCTTGCCGCAACCGACTACTTCACAAAATGGGTGGAAGCAAAAGCCTTGGCGTCAATCAAGGAGAAAGATGTAAAGAAGTTTGTCTGGCAGAATATCATCACTCGATTTGGCATACCAAAGGCGTTAATCTCAGACAACGGCACTCAGTTTGATGGAAGAATTTTCAGAGGCTTTTGTGAGGAGTACAAGATAGAGTTCTACAACTCTACGCCGGCATATCCCCAAGCAAACGGTCAGGCAGAGGCGTCGAATAAGGTAGTCCTGGATGGATTGAAGAAACGGTTAGAAAAAGCAAAAGGGAAATGGGCAGAGGAGCTCCCTCATGTTTTATGGGCTTACCGCACCACGCCTCGACGATCAACAGGAGAAATACCATTCTCCTTAGCTTATGGCATGGAAGCAGTCATCCCATTAGAGGTTGGCCTCCCCACAATCCGGAGCGAAAACTTTGATCCAGAATTGAATGGCGAAGCCATAGCATTGGAACTTGACTTTGCGGAAGAACGAAGAGACAGAGCATTGGTTCACATCGCCTCCTACCAACAAGAGTTGTCCAGAAAGTATAACAAAACAGTACATCCAAGGCAATTCAAGATCGGAGACTGGGTGTTACGCAAAGTGATGGGAAATACATTGATTCCAGGAGATGGCAAGTTGGGGCCTAATTGGGAAGGACCTTACAAAGTGGTCGGATTAGCAGGCAAAGGGGCATACCACTTGGAAGATAAGGATGGCAGAGCAATTCCCAGACCATGGAATACTGCCAATCTCAAGTTGTTTTATTTCTAGTATGTGTAAATTTTCACCATGAAACAAATCGATTCTTCTTGACATGACTGTTATCAGTAGAAAGTCGCTTCAGTAAGTGAGGAACTTTATAAACATAGTTGGCCGGAATAACCAACTATGATCCTAAGCCCAGGATAAGGCTGCAGGACATTTGGTCGGAATAACCAAATATTCTATTCTAAGTTGACTGGAAAAATCAACTTAGAGGTTGGCTGGATTAAACCAACACTTGGTACTCTTCAGCCGAAGTATGGGTATGGCTGAAGAGTGGTTGGCTGGATTAAACCAACACTTGGTACTCTTCAGCCGAAGTATGGGTATGGCTGAAGAGTGGTTGGCTGGATTAAACCAACACTTGTACTCTTCAGCCGAAGTATGGGTATGGCTGAAGAGTGGTTGGCTGGATTAAACCAACTCTTGTACTCTTCAGCCGAAGTATGGGTATGGCTGAAGAGTGGTTGGCTGGATTAAACCAACACTTGGTACTCTTCAGCCGAAGTATGGGTATGGCTGAAGAGTGGTTGGCTGGATTAAACCAACTCTTTACTCTTCAGCCGAAGTATGGGTATGGCTGAAGAGTGGTTGGCTGGATTAAACCAACTCTTTGTACTCTTCAGCCGAAGTATGGGCATGGCTGAAGAGTGGTTGGCTGGATTAAACCAACTCTACTCTTCAGCCGAAGTAAGTGTACGGCCGGATTAAACCAACATTGGCTACTCTTCAGCCGAAGTGTATATATCGGTTGAAGAGTGGTTGGCTAGTAAGTTGGATAGTTAAACCGAGCTCACAGTTGTGCAATCAGATCATAGAAAAATTCATTACAGGCATACATACACAAAACCGAAACAAGAGTTGAAGAAAGATTTTCATTGAAACACAGAAAAAGTACAATTGAGGGGCTACAGCCCGGTTACAAAAAAAAGAAAAAGAAAAAATAAAAAACAAAAAATCAACGAAGAAGCGCATCTAGCTCGGCATCAAACTCATCGACCGCATTTATCTGGAGACCGGTGTTTGATGGGAGTCCGGTGTCGGCTGGGAGCACGGTCTGAACTGGGAGACCGGTCTCAGCTTGAACCTGAGCCTCAACTCGAACCTCGGTCTCAATGGATGGAAGCTCGTCCCTTCGGTCTTCAGTGACTGGCTCCGACCGAACTAACTGATCATCTTGTTGTTCATTGATGACCGGGGGGGAGTTCGCTCATCTTCCTCGGAATCATCATCGTCATCATCATCTGACCCCTCGAGGAACTGCCTTTGGAGATCGGCGGCGTATTGTGAAAGTGAAGCAGGAATGGAGTACGGTGGAGCGTTGTAGACCTCGGTTCAGACGTACAACCGAGCTTCTCCACCGCAGCCCTCCAGCCGCATTTGAAAAATAGATCCTTTGCTGCGTCGCATGCAGGGTGTAGCGACTTCGGCCTCCTTGAAGCCCCGCTTCTCGGCCTTCTTCACCTCCCCCTTCAGCTGGTTTATCTCGGCATCCTTCTTCTTCTCAAGCAGCAAGATGCGCAGATATCTTTTTTGCCTCGTTGGCAACTTTTTGCTTTTCGGCTTCAACCGAATTGGCGACCTCGGTCAACCGACCGTTTTCAGCACGGAGCTCGGCCAGTTGCTTTTTTGCCACTCTAGTTCGGCCGTTTTTAATTCAGCCTCAGCCATGGCCTCCCTTGTATGATGCCGAAGTTCCATGATCCTCCTATGAGTACTTGGTTTTTCTGGATGGCCTGCAAAGGAGAAGTAACGATTAGCCGGACTGAAAGTTGGGAAAAATTACTTAGAAGGTAGAAGCTGCTTACCAGGATCATGATTTAGTGGAGGACCGGACTGACTTTAGCTCGGTATTGAGTTGTTTGTAGTGGTGCTCCATATCTTTTGGAAGGCACACACTTTTGGCTAGGTTAAAAGCCATTAAGTGGTCCTTCTCTGAGATCACCGAATCATCAATAGTGATGTCTCGGTTGTCGAAGGAGAGGCAGGAGCCCATTTTGATGAAGTGGCAGTTCGGGCGGATGACTCCGGTTGGAGGTTTTGCTGGGAGCTTGGAGGAGAGCCTTGTGGAAGAACGGTCTCGTCTTCATCAACAAGACGTGGCTCGGTTTGAAGTCCGAGCACGCTTGTTTCGGCGCGAAGAGGTGGACGGTTGTGGGATGGAAGGGCCACCACGGCTTCATGGTTGGCGGTTGTGGCACTTCGGTTGGAGTTGTTGCGGTTAGGAGGGCCTTTAACCTGTTCTTCTTTGCCATCTTGTCGGCGTGAGTGGCAGGATGATTGGGGCAAGGAAGGGTCCGGTTCAGGTGCGTCTTCGAGAAGGAAGTCGGTCACTCTTGCTTTCCTCCGACCGGAGTATCGGTAGGTCGGCTCGAAATTAAGGAGTTTTGCCCAGCTTCTCTCCTTTACTCGCAGTGCGGCGCGCAGAAGACCGAGATTGGGGTAGCCGTAGTTCGATAGGAGATGGGCTTTATCTGCAAAAAGAAGTTTAACTGTTAGTTCGGTCCAGAGAGGAAAACCAAATTAAAAAAAAAAAAAGTGCAATGCAACCGAAGTATGTATACCGGGCTCTCCTTGTTTCCAGTTTATTCTTCGGCCAGGAATCTGGGCTTGATGGTCCTCGAAATTCCCAGAGACCCAAAAAAAGTCGTCATCGTTCAAGTCTTTGTCCGGTGTGTGTTTTATTATTTTTTCTCGGCCACGGCGTATTCTTAGGTAGTAACACCAGCCTTCGTTTTTGGATCCTATGGAGTATTGGTGAAATATCTCGGCCAGACCTAGGTTGAGACCGGTCTGGTGGTTCAGTGCGGCTATACCCATTATTATTCGATATGTATTGGTGGATAGTTGGGTTGGGCAAAGTCTGGTTTGCCTTAGGAATTCGCATATTAAGGGTTGGACCGGGAATCTAAGTCCGGTCTCTATTATGGATTGAAGGGTAAAGGGGACGAAGCCTTCCTTGCCCCATGGGTCGATTTCTTGTTCGGCTAAGATGAGGTCTACATCGGCTGGAATATTATAGTCTTTTCTGAATTCGGCTAGGCCTCCTGGGGTTTCTACAAGGAACCTATATTTCCCCATTTATCGTTTAAATTAAATGATCTCGGTCGAAAAAATGTGTGCGGTAGCTCGGTTAAGCGCAGTGGAGTGCCTGGCAACCTAAAGTCTGCAAAGTGGAAAACAAGGGGTTAAGCACAGATCAATGGACCGTGCTACAAAAATACAGCAAGAAAAGGGAAGTCTTACTTCGGCTACAGGATGCTACATGATCTACCTCGGCTTCTAAAGGTGCATGTTATCTCGGTTGGGCAAGGTGTTTGGTTATCTCGGTTCTATCTGTGGTTATGTTACTCCGGTTAAGCATCAAGGGGCAGCTTTCCAAGTCCGTTTTGGGAATTGAGAAAGCTGGCTTAGCCCCCAAGGCTTAGCTCGGTCGAGGCAAAGATTTTCTAAGCTCAGTTATAACCGAGGTGTTTGGTTATCTCGGTTTTGCCTATGGGGTTTGTTACTCCGGTTAAGCATCAAGGGGCAGCTTTCTAAGATCAGCTTAGAAACTGAGAAAGCTGGCTTAGCCCCCCAAGGCTTATCTCGGTCGAGGGCAGAGATTCTCTACTTCGGCTAAGTCTAAATCCATGAGTGGCCTATTGAAACTACTGTGATGTGCACTAATGCTAGTTCGGTTCCAGTCTACCTAAGTTCTTATATAGCAAAAACAGTTTCCTAGTTCGGTTGCTTCGTGATTATGGATCAAAATCAAATGTTTTACAGGATATTATATGAATTCGATGGTTAAGTTTTCAGGAAGAACACAAATGAAAGCAGACAAGTGTTTTTCAAAAGCTAAAATAAGAAATGAAAAAACAGATTCTGGATCCTTACCTGGTGGAGAAGAGGAGCGAGAAATGAGAGCAAGGCAGTGAAGAACACGAAGCAAGCTTCGAAGAGTGCAAGGGTTGAAGAACAGCAGCAAGAACTCAGGGGAGAGAGAGTGAGACGAAGGAAGGACTGAATGGTTTGGTGAATGATTTGAAATAATGAAAAGGTTTTTTGTTTCTGTGAAAAGATGGGCGGGAAACTGTTCAAAAATTGCGGAGTACGAGGGCGGCGGCACCGCTTTGGAGGTCCAATCAGAGGCTGCCACGTGTCACTGGAAAGGGAAGCGTTTCAGTTGCTGCAATTGAAGAGACGTTTTGACCGGACGTACACAGCTCGACCTATGTTAGCTCGGCTGGATAAGCTAAAATGTTTTTAGCTCGGCTGGAATAACTAAATGGTTCTCAATTCGACCGAAATAGCTAAAGGATAGTAGCTCGGCTAGATAAGCTAAAACTTTAGCTCGGTTTGTAGACAGGTAATCCCTATCATGCTGCGCAGATGAGATTAAGGGGCAATTGAGAGGGTAATTTATGTAAATTGGGCCGAAGTTGGGTTTTGGGCCGTTATGGGCCGTTATGGGCCGCAGTGCGAAGGGCCGGAGTAGATGGGTGTAAAAGTTACTCCGGTCTGGAAAAGTAACCTTGGATTTAGACCGGTCGTACAACCGTGATGATTAGTCCGG
This sequence comes from Camellia japonica, assembly GCA_030407325.1. Lineage (NCBI taxonomy): Eukaryota > Viridiplantae > Streptophyta > Magnoliopsida > Ericales > Theaceae > Camellia > Camellia japonica. The sequence goes on from JAPPVO010000003.1 coordinate 19,078,837, forward strand.
TCAAAGCGTTATTTCTACCTCGGTTGAGTAATACGTTGAGGGAAGTTCGGTCTTCGGCGGTGAGTTCGGTCGAGGCGCATGAAAACCGAGTTGTACCAAGTCCTTGAGAGGACATAGCTCTGAAGACAGTTCGGCTCAACTCTCTTATGGTTAGCTCGGTCTTAGCATATTAAACCGAGATAAGAGAGAAGTAAGTGCCTAACTAACATGTACTTCGGTCAGACTGGTAGTTCGGTTATGGAGATTGGTTGTAAAGTGACTATAGATTCTAGCCAACCTGTAAAGGTCTGTAAGCCATGATGCCATAAGAGCTGGCCATGAGGCCATATGGTCATATGAGGCCATGAGGCCATGTGTAGAAAGTAACCAAAAGTAGGATTGAGTTGGCAGCCAGCTCACTTCCAGGATTCTCTCTTGTATTTGTAATCTCTATATATAGGAAGCTAGGGAGAGGGAAAGAGGAGAGACGACAAGCCTATAGAGAAAAGAGAGTAAATAACGGAGAGTTGATTGTGATTCTTATCATTTGTTCAATATAATAAATCTGCAGCTCGTGGACGTAGGCAATTTGCCGAACCACGTTAAATTCTCTGTGTTAAAACTTGATCAACAGGATTATACGGGCAAGTTTATTTCTCTCCCGTACAATTGGTAAATCAAAAAACAGAGCTACAAAGTTTCATCATCAATCGAAGACATCAAAGGAGGAAAGTCTTCCATCCAAACCGATAATCCAGACAACCGCCATGCCATTTGAGCTAAACCTTGAGCTACTTGATTTCCCAATTGTGAAAAACTAATGCTATGTTTGGTTTGAGGATTTAAGGAGGGATTTGAAAAGGGAAAGGAAAAAGGTGTGTGAAACTATGTGAAATATAGACATGTTTTATTCACATTTCACCAATCTTTTTCATTTTTCTTTCCAGATCCCTCCCCAGATCCCCCAACCAAACACAGCATAAAGGATTAGAAATGCTTTAACAAGCCATTTGGTTGAGTTGTAATCTTTTTTTCTTTTTTTTTTTGTATGGTTTGATAAAAATATTTTTAATTTATAAAAAAAAGAGATAAAATTATATAAAAATAATAAATATTTTTAATTTTTTAGGAATATAATATTTTACTTTTCATATAAATAAAAAAAGGGGCCACCGTAACAACCCTTCAATAATAATCATTAAGATAGAAAAATGCAAAAATGTCTGGACAATTTTACACACACTAAGGCTTTGTTTGGGGACTAAATATTTTAGTCAAAAAATCATTCTTTTACTTTCTTTTGCACATATTTTTTTCAAAAGTTAAAAAATTATTAAAATAACTTATTTCCAAACGAAGTCTAACACTTTAATTTATTTATGTCAAAGTAAAGGACTAGATGACCGTTTTTTAATTAAAAAAAAAATAGATTTAATTGGAGTATTATGTAACATTGTATACAGTAGTTAGAATTCTTAATACATAAAAAAAATTACAATCTACTAAGTGATTAATATTTATTTTTCAATTGTTTAATAAAAATTAATCCACATGTCTCACTTACAAAAAATTTAACTATGTAAACGAGGGAAAATTATAACATAGTGCTAAAACAAATTAATGTGATCCTCTCTGTAGTTCTTTATGCTGTGTTTGGTTTGGGGATTTCGAGAGGAATTTAGAAAGAGAAATGGAAAAGATTGGTGAAATGTGAATAAAACATACCTATATTTCACATAGTTTCACACACATTTTCCCTTTCATTTTTCAAATCTCTCCTTAAATTCTCAAACCAAACACAGCATTAGAGAATTTTATTTGGTAGTCTTGGGGTATCAGTAAGCGATGTTCTAAAAATATTGTTATTTTTAAAAGGGTGAGACTCAGTCTTTGTATGAGTATTGAGAGAACAACAAAGACCTTTCACAATTTATAATGAATAATGTTAGATGACCCAAATTTTATACGAAAGACTTTGAGATTTTGTAAAATGTTTTAGGGTAAACTACCAATAGGTCCTACTTTGGAGATTTATTATTCAATAGGTCCTACTTTGGAGACTTATTACCCATTAAGTCCTATTTGATAAATTTATTAAGTGATAAAGATAAATTTATCAGTCTTTTATTTTTATGAATAAATTTATAGTGATAAATTTATCAGTCTCTTTGTTTTTATGAATAAATTTTTAGTGATAAATTTATCACTCTCTTATTTTTATAGTGTTAAATTTATTAGTTAGGACCTGTAGGTAAATAAATCTAGTTAATAGGACTAATTGGTAAGTACCCCAATGTTTTATATGAGTATGGGTCTCACATAAATGTGGAGTTTATTTGGTATCCCTATAATTATTCATTTGTAATTAATAAGTTTAATGCATAGAGGACTAAGAATTCGTTTCAGAATTGATTATTGTAGTTGATTTTTTATTTTATTTTACAAAAAGGTATGAAAAAAATAAATAGAGTGATGTAATTAGGTGTGTTAATTTTTTGATTATTTTAACCAAAAAGTCAACATTAAATATAGAAGGGGCAATTACATATGAATGGGACAAACAATTTTTTTTTACACAAACATACTTCACAATTTTCACTTACATCCTATCACAAAATCAGTTACTCCTCACATATTTTGATAATTTTTTTCTCTATCTCATTATGCTATAATTCTCTTAATATAAAATGAGACACGTATGGATCCACTCTATGTGAAATATGGGCAAATTACACTAACAATCCCTATAGTTTGGGGCTTGTATCACTTTAGTCTCTAACTTTTCAATTGTGACACATTTGACCCTGCATTTTGAATATTATTTCAAATAAGGACAATTAAAGATACTATTACTTAATTTCAATGGCAAAATCGTCAATTTGATAAAATATAAACTAATTTGACAAAAATAAATATCAAAAAAATATTTTTAAATTTTAAAAAATTATTTCTACACACCAAAGATAAAATTATGTAAAATTGATAATTTTTTTAGACATTTATTTATTTATTTATTTTCACCAAATTAATTTTTATTATGTGTTTGGATGATGGTTATGTAATGGATGGTTGTTAAGATTTTAATGTGTAATCGATATATTTAATATATAAAATGTTTTTAGTTTTGGATTTTTTAATTTAATGGATTGGTTTAATAACGATATCAAAATTGTCCCCATATTTGACTTTTTGGAAAATAGAAACTAATTTAATGAAAATAAAAATAATCACTCATTACATGACCATCATCCAAACACATAATAAAAATTAATTTAGTAAAAAAAATTAAATGTCTAAAAGATTTATCAATTTTATATAATTTTATCTTTAGTGGATAAAAATAATTTTTAAAAATTCAAAAATATTTTTTTGACATTTATTTTTGTCAAATTAGTTTATATTTTATTAAATTGACGATTTTACTATTGAAATTAAGCAATGATATCTTCAATTATCCTTATTTGGAACAAAATTCAAAATTCAAAGTCAAATATGTCATAATTGAAAAGTCAGGAACCAAAGTGACACAAGTCCCAAACTGTATGGACTGTTAGTGTAATTCGCCCGTGAAACATTAATGTTTAATTTTGTGTTTTATTTCTATATTTCTAACATTTTTTATTTGTAATTGGTTGGGAGTAAAGATTGGTACACTTACGAAATTTTAATTTGTTTCCTAAAAAGAAATAATAAATAAATAAATTTTAATTTGATATTAAGGTCAAGTTTGACACATAGTCAAAAAGTTACTCAAAAAGTTAAAAAGTTAACATTATTCATCAAAAGTCAACAATTACGGCTGCACAACTCCCAAGTCGAATTTTTCCTTACAAATCAATTTTTACAATTTTTTATTACACATTTTTCTATAAAAAGTTAAAAAATTAACCCAAATATCCATATTTTCAACCTCCATTTTTTAATTCAAAAAGATAAAAAGTACACTTATTTAGAACACCCCAAACAATCCCTAAATGAAATAATAGGATCCCGTATATTTTTTTGGGTTATGCTAGGGACACCAAATTTTCTACCAAACAAATGACCAAATATCTCACATGGGTGTGGGTCCGCAATTTTATGGACCCCACACCCATGTGAGACATTTGATCATTTGTTTGGTAAAAAATTTGAGACCTTTAACATTTTTCTATTTTTTTGTATTAAAGGTAATTTAATAAATGGGCCAATGGGAATAGCGACACCAAATAACCACTCGTAAACGAGAGAAGGTGTACAGATGGGGGGTAATCAGCGACGCGGAGTATAAAAGCAAAGCGTAGGACGGTAAGGGGAGCATTGTAAGTATCGGCGCAAAGTAGCAAACACCGCCAACAGAAGAAGAGAGAGATAAAAATAAAATAAAATAAAATAAAAAAGACAAAAAAGAGAGAAGCCTGGCTGGACCTTTGCAAGGCTGACTCGTGTGTTTTCGAGGTCCGGTGTACGAGTGTCGAAGGGGCGCACTACAGCGACTCATCGTGCAGGATAGCTGCTCTCTGCAGGTGTTGTACCCCCTCTCGCTTTCTCTCGCTCCCTCGTGATTAATATGTGATGATAACAAACGATAAATAAGCTGAACGGTTTTAGAGAGAGAGAGAGAGAGTAAAAAAAAGACTGCACTATCAGCGAGTAGTGCGCTTGGTAAGACTATCAGGTAAGATGTTAAATTTCTGCCTATTTATGAATACGTTACACTATATGATTGAATGATCTTTAAGAGAGAGATATATGTAACGGTTGTGGTTAGGCCTTTTAAGAGAGAGATATATGTAACGGTAGCGGTAGGGGTAGTGGTGGTGGTGGTGGTGGAGGAGAAGGATATAAGTACAGAGTCTCGCACATTGAGGCTCTCTGGTCATGCGAAACACCCGAAGGCTTCTTTGTCTTTTTTATTCCTCTCTCTCTCTCTCTTCTTTTCATTTTTCTTCTTTATTCTTACCTGTTTCATTTTAGAGCGAGAAGATGGATTCAAGCTCTGGTAACGAAAGGTTCAGCCACAAGGTCGTGGAAGTTGAAACCGAGAATAACAGATGCAACCAAGGTGACAATGACGACCTGTGTTTTTGTTTTTTTTTAGTTTTCGTTTTTGTTTTTCATTTTTCTATATTAGTACTATAAAATTAAAAATACATATTATTTTATTTTTTAAATATTTTTTTAGTCAATGTGAGTTGTTTTATAAAATAAAATTTAAAAAAAATTATTTTATTTTCTCTATATAGACATTCTTTAATTTTATTTCTATATAGTTATTATTGTTGTTAGTATCTGTTATCTCGTAGGAACAAGTGCTTTCTCTCTCTATCTGTGCTTATATCTTGTGGGTTCTTTTGATTTTCCCTTTATTAAATATTCACTATCTAAAAAGAAAAATTAAATCTTCAAGTTGAGATTTCTCGTTCGGTAATGTTTATGATTCATGGTGCTATTTTAATGCCGTGTTTGAATCAGGGATTTGAATTTTTTGTTTGTTTGTTTCTTTTTAAATCTCTATTGGAATTCGTAATCCTAACACTGTGTTAATGGTTAAACTTGGAACTATTCAAAACCCTAACAAATGCTATAAGCCTTTTTTTGTCAGTTTTTATGCTAAATTCTTATCCCATACACCTAGCATTGTACATTGTATCAATTTTAATCACGATCACTCAGACCTGAAATGGGTTCATTGTGCTCTGTCTCTGTTCTCTGTGTTCCTTTATATATATGCATACATATGTATAGTATTTGTAACCACACATACAATCTTTCTATTATTTACACTCTGGCATAACTGTGGTTTTTAGGTCAGAAAGATGATTTGCATGCTCAATTGTGGCATGCCTGTGCGGGACCTCTGGTTAATGTCCCACGCGCTGGGGATAAGGTGTTCTACTTCCCTCAAGGTCACATAGAACAGGTTTTCTTCTTCTCTACACCTAATTCAACCCTTTCATTAATGTAATTTCAGTTCATTTAGCAAAAAACAACGCATAATCTAATCCCGGGTTTAAATGTTCTAACTGAATTTTGTTGGTCATACTTAAATACACAATTAAGACAAAAGTGAAATTTAAAAGGATTCGTCAACTGCAGTTAGTTAAAGTCATTAATTTGACGCACTCTTGTGAAATGATATGTAAATAAATATTTTGATGGAACTGCATAATCTTATCCCGGTTTTAAATGTGCTAATTGAATTTTGTCGGTCATACTTAACTCCGCAATTAAGACAAAAGTGAAATTTAAAAGGATTCGTCAATTGCAGTTAGTTAAAGTCAGTAATTTGATGCACTCATGTGAAATGATATGTAAATAAATATTTCTATGGAACTGCCTTGTATGCGTCATCAAACATCAAATATGCTTGCTTAATTAAATTTAAATGAAGTAATTATGTTGTTTTGTGATATTAACCGTATATTACTATTTGAATTTTGGTGTAGGTTGAGGCATATTCAAACCAAGATGGTAAAGTGGAGATGCCAATCTATGATTTACCTTCTAAGATTCTCTGCAAGGTTGTTTACGTTCAGTTAAAGGTATATTGCCTCTTGATGTCCTATTTTTAGCATTTTGAATGGCATTATGGCATATTATGTAGGGCTTTGTAGATTTTCTGTGCAAGTATTTTCTGGATGGTACTCGGCTTATTTATTCTGGTTTTGCAGGCTGAACCTTACACTGATGAGGTGTTTGCACAGATTACTTTGCTTCCAGAGGTATTGGTTGGCTAATGAGATTTAAATTTAATTAAACATATTACACAAGCTTACTTTTCTATATCACTTTGTTCATCGAGCGTTTAGGAAAAATGTGAACATATTATTTATTTATTTATTTATTAATCTTCACAGTCTTTGGAAAAATATCTAAACATAAAAAATTTAACATTCTAATGCTTTTAAAATGAGTCTACGATTTATTTAATTGCTTTCTGATGAGTACTGTAATTGTTGAATGAGGTCATTTCATAATACTAAATACGTTGTAATTTCTGGGAGTATCAATGTGATTGCCGCTCGTGACAATTGGGCAATCAAATTCTTCAAGGAACCAAACAGATTGATTGATCTTTTCTTGGTTCTGGTTTTCAAATGCTCAATTCAATACATTTGCTTGTTGAATATGGTTAGAACTCTTAATCTTTGATTCCACAGGGTCCAAGTCCAGAGCATAGAACTTCTCAATGTCTGCATCAGAAAATTAATGCATGCTCTTTTAGAAAGAGACTTACGCCATCAGATCAAAGCACACACGGTGGATTCTCGGTCCCTAAGCGATACGCTGATGAATGCTTTCCTCCTTTGGTTGGTATCTTTATAACAATTTGTGCAGATGAATCATGTTCCTTCTTGCTTATGGCTTTACTGTCTGCTGTTGCAGGACATGTCTCAGGAACCACCTACACAGGAACTGGTGGCAAAGGACTTGCATGGTTCAGAATGGCGATTCCGCCATATATATCGCGGTATTCTCAGTTTAAATTTGGAAGTGTTTATTTATTTGATGAATGCAGTTTATTTTGCACACTTTATGCTCTATTTGGTGCACTAGAATAAGATAGAACGGAATGGAATCATCATTCCTTTACAATGGTGAATGATGATCCCATTCACAATGTATTTTTATTAGTTTTTCAGTCAGCATACATGGGATAGATATTTTGATGAAATAATCATTCCATTCCACTGCATTCTAGTGAACCAAACACTACCTCACAACATTAGAAAGTACAAAAACCATAAACTATCAATAGTTCATTGTGTTGTGTGGGACAAACAGAGTTTGGGCATTCCATGTAAATCAGAAGGTAGTATTTTGACCTAGCTATTGATTTTAGCAGATGGATCTAAATGCTTTAATAGAACACAACGGATTCAATCAAATCCCATATAAAACCAAATGGACTGATTTGATTTCTATACAATCGGCAAACTGTCCATAATTGTCTTCCTTCTTCTTTTTTTGGGTTGTAACACTCCACTAAGGTACTTAATTTTACAGTTGATCTTCTTTCATCTCTCGTAGGTTTTTTTTAACTTGGTAGAGAATTTAATAATTTGTTGGCACTTTTTACTTTTTAGTCTCTAATTGTATTAAATCCACATTTGATTCAGCTTCTTCTATTATTATTTTTTATTTGTATTGTAAATATAGGGCATCCAAAGCGACACTTGCTTAGTAGTGGTTGGAGTACATTTGTTAGTGCAAAGAAGCTTGTTGTTGGTGATGCTTGTATATTCCTGAGGTTCTCTCTCTCTCTCACACACACACACACACACACACACACACGCTAGATCCTATTTCCCATAGCTTCTTTAAGCTAATGTGGGAATTAGTCTTGCTGGATTTGATAAAATTGAGTCCTATTTGTGCTATCTTCTAATATATAGTTTTGCAACCTATATTCATTTAGATGAGGTTCTTTATTTCTTCTTTTTAATTTTTAGTAAAGGGTTTCATAGCAGTTGATGACTCAAGCCTCGTTTGGGAATCCTCTTTTTTAGTCAAAAAGTCAAAAAGTTATTAAATTAGCCAAAAAACCAACAACCCATACCAAAAAGTCAAAGATTCTCTTTTCTCTCTACTTTTTGCACATCTTTTCGTAAAAAGCCAAAAAGTCATCCCAAACATACTAGTTTTTTTTAGCTCATATTTTAGCCAAATAGCCAAAAAGTTACTAAATTAGCCTGTTCCCAAACGAGGCCTCAGTAGTAATAGTTATGATATGATTTCTTTTCTTTTCTTTTCTTTTCTTTTATAGAGGGGAAAATGGAGAACTTTATGTGGGGGTCCGTCGTGCAACAAAACCACAAATCAGTATACCAGCATCTGTCATATCTGGTGTCAGCATGCAACATGGCATACTCGCAAGTGCCTTCCATGCCGTTTCTACTGGAACCATGTTTACTGTGTATTACCGTCCTTGGTAAGCTAGTACTCTGTTATGGATATGAAGTCTATTGCATTTCATTGGGCATATAGACGTTATCAATATCTAAAGTTTATGTGTGCATCTTCCGTAGGACAAGTCCTGCTGAATTTATAATCCCTTATGATCGATACATGAAGTCAGCTGAAAATGACTATTCAATTGGAACAAGATTCAGCATGCAGTTTGATGGTGAAGAATGTCCTGAACAAAAATGCTCCATGTAAGTTTTTGTCGGTATTTGTCTTTCACAATAATATAATCTATCTGCAATTCTCATTTTCCGGAGTTGTGGAATGATATTAATATCATTTCAATATTTTGGAATGATGACTAAATGAACTATCTAGCATGCTTTGATTGGTTAGCGTTACAATGGCAATATAACAAAAAGTTATAGCAGATGATATCTGCCCCACTGGAACACATTTCTTGTCTATTCTTCTTTTTATCTGAATTTATGTTTATTAATCAGATTTGCAGGACTGTAGTTGGCATTAATAATATTGATTGCATCAGGTGGCCTGGTTCAGAGTGGAGATGTCTGAAGGTAAATGCATTCACGATGCTCTTTAACATTCCAGAAACATATTACTGGTAGATACACATGTATGGATTTGTTTATATTCTTCTTTATTAGGTGCAATGGGATGCCCCATCGAAGAAAATTGTTCGTCCTCAAAGGATTTCTCATTGGAACATTGAACCGGAAGAGGTCAAGAAGAAGTGCTCTTCCATTCTTACTGATCGAAAGAGGGAACGCCCTTTGGATCCATCAACTCCTGGGTTTACTGTTTTAGTCAGTGAAGGTAAGTAATATTCATATTGTTTACTCTGGGCTAAAATTTCAATTTGTAAGAGCTTTTGTCAAAAAAATGAGCTTTATTTGTGACAAAAGAAAGTTAATGGTAACTCAATGCTTTATAGTTTATTGCCATACTCTGCTATGCTACTGATCAAAAAAAAAAAAATTCTGCTATTCCCAAGGCTTATCTAAGGGTTCAGTTGAGCATCCACCAAAAAGACAGTTAGAGGTCTTGCAAGGTCAAGAAAACAGAGCCATAGATGCTCATGAATTCGGTGCACTCAGGCAACCACTGTTATCGCATTTAATTCCCCAACCAAATCCTGATTGGGGCCACCCGCAAATTGGATTGGAGAATCAGCCGCACTTTCTGATTGGAGATGCTCATGAATTCAGTGCACTCAGGCAACCACTGTTATCACATTTAATTCCCCAACTAAATCCTGATTTGGGCCACCCGCAAATTGGATTGGAGAATCAGCCGCACTTTCTGATTGGAGAATCAGCCGACTACTGGTCTCCAACGTTTACTTCCTCTGGAGCCCAAGACAGTGTTGAAGTAAGCAGAAGCTCGTCTTTCCCAAAATTCAACTCAACTAGTTCTGTCTCTGTAGACTGTAAGGCTCCTGAAGAGTACAAGATTAAAGCTCCACTGAGCCAACCAAATGGCAACGCCAAATGCATGCTTTTTGGAGTCAATATATTTAGTAGTCCTCTGGAGCTCCCTTCACGACAAGTTGTCTCTTGTAGTGATCTTCATAGTGTCTGTCCTGCTCTTCCAGTGGTATCCCATTCAAGCATTTCTGAAACTGACCAGGTCTCAGAGACATCTAAGAGTGTTTATGGAAACCTTTCGGAGAAACAATGCAAGAACTGCTGTTCCATCACTAGCCGGAGTTGCACAAAGGTAGTTGCTCTTTAATCCATTCCACATGTATTTGAGAACTACACTTTTAGGAAGAAGCCCTGCTGATTTAAACTGTTTCATCGACTTTCTTGGTAAAGTTTTCTGATCAGGTTTAACCTCGTTTTCTTTAGAAAGATAAATAACTTACGCAACCAAAATCTTTCTTAAAACCCATTTCCCCAAAATGTCCTACTTGCACATAATGTGGCTGGATTGACTAATGTGAAAGAGATTTTGAGGTATTGTAGAATTTTTTCGCCTTCCAGGTACTGAAGTATGGAACTGTTCTTGGAAGATCAGTTCACCTAGCTCGTTTTGATGACTACGATGAACTCATTCGTGAGCTTGACCAGATGTTCGACTTCAAAGGGTCGTTAATTGATGGGAGCAATGGCTGGCATGTAACCTACACAGATGGTAAAGGGAACATGATGCTGATTGGAGATTACCCATGGCTGTTACGTACCAAATCCCACTTAGCTGCTTTAAACTACTACTTTTAAGGCAATGCTTCGTTGTTAGAGCTGCCATTGTTCTATTGTACTAATTCTTGACATTATGGATGCAGGGAATTCCGGGTCATGGTGCAGAAGATGTTCATTTGTCCAAAGGACGATGTTGATAAGTTGGATCCAAGTCCACCAAACCCAACACCATTATAATTCGTACTTGTTAGGGTTACTCCCATCTTTGTGTCTAATCGCAAAGGAGGTCTGCATTCGTAGTCGTACAAGTAATACAGCATACAGTGAATCTATGTAGCTATAGGTTGTCCATGAAATAGTGTGAACTTCAATATGACCTGGTGGTTGTTTTGCTTCTTTGTGACTAAAAGGGCCTGATAGTGGCATACAACTTTGCACTAACGTAAACTATATGTTTTTTGAGGAAAGTTAAGTTCTTTGTATGCTGATCGCACTTATCTGGAAAATTTTATGATTAATTTCAATTTTAACAAGCTTGGAAGCAGCAGCAAGGATTGAATAAAATGGCATGTTTTTTTAGTGCATGGGTGTAAAGCTTTTGATGCATTCTCGCCTTGATCTATTCTATGACGTATACACTCTGCCTAATTCTTTATTTACATGTTTACTGCTATGTAACTTTTTTGGTCTTTCTTCCTCATATGATTGATGAACTTCAAACAACTTAATGTTGCCTCTGTGGAGGGAAAAAGAGAAGGGATATTTAGGATCGTACTTGGTGTTTGGCATTGGAACGAAATTTTTGCATTTGAATCAGATGATTTAGGTTTGTATAAGTTGGTGATGGTAAGTTGGGGAAGAGGTAAACCAGAAATTCATGATTAGTAAACTGTGAAATGTAATATCTGTACCGAAATATGTGGTTCTAACAGACTGAAATGGCATGAATATGGTGAATGGACTTGGAATATGGCAATGTTGATTGATTATGGCATAGTTATAGTGGCCTTTGATGTGGCGGAATGGTGTATCAGCAAATTTAACACAACTATCCCGTTTTAGTTCTTGTTGGTGTCAGTGTTTGTGTTTGTGTTGCTGCTGCTATTGCTTTTGATGGAATGTTTATAATTTACTGACTATTTTGGATTTCATGCTGAGCTGAGTCCTTGTGGGCAGATCTTGAGTCTTGGTTGATTTGTTCTACATCTGCCTGATAAATAAATCATTAAACATACAATGTTACCAGATTGGGCAATTCTCATGCAATTTTTGGATTTATACTGGATGTTCAATGTTCAAACAGGGTTGTAAGATTGCAGATGTTTCAAGTTGTTATAGCAAATGATAGTAAATGTTTTACATCTACAAAAGTTGCTACTTCTGCTAAAAATTTCAAGGGGACCTGATAATTCTTTTAACATCCGTAAGTTGACTCTAATTGGGTAGGAAAATCCAATGTTGGCTGCTTTTTTTTTTTTTCCAATGTTAAGGAAACAACTCTAGGTCTGTTGGCAACTTCGATTTTTTATTGATATTTTGATTTTTTTTATGAGATAAAGAAGTTAGTGCATTTAGAATGATTTTTTTAATTGAATATGTAGTTGTGAGAGAAAAAAAAAAATGATTGATTGATGTGTATGATGTGATATTTTAATTTTTTTAATGATTTTTTGACTTTTTAGTCCAAAAGTTGGTTGTCAAACGGTACCTTAATATTTATTCGTAATTAATAATTACTCAAACAATGCACTCACAAAAAAAAAAATTGAAAATTTATCAGAATTTACAAGTTGTGGACTAAATTTTGAATATTATTTAAATATACTAAGTATAACTTTATATATATATATATATATTTTTTTTTTTTATGTAGAAGTTTAACTTTATCATAAATTCAAATTACTTTTCTTGCAAAATAGCATCTTCATTTTATTTTGATAGTTAATTACCGAACACCCGCGCAAGGTTGGTTGGCTCCTTCCTTGACAAGTCTTGGTTACACGAAACGACACCGCTTTTAAAACGTCATCGTTTTCGGGGAATATACGTGGTAGATATGGTATACCTCTCATCCAAAACGATCCGGATTCAACCGAAGAAACCGTTACGCTTCTGCGAATCAAACAACCGAATTGGGGAAAAACAAAGTGGTTCGATTCGAGTTCAAAAAACTGGAAATCAATGGCGTCCTTGTTGTTCATTGCTCCATCTATAACTGTTCCAAACTGTAATCTTTGTTCAAAGATCCATGGTAGTAGCTTCAGAGTAATTGCTAATCGTACCCTTAATTTTCTTTCTGTCTCTTCTCGACCCGAAGATCATCTTCACTTCGCCTCAATCCATAGATATCAATCGTATTCGAGCAATGAAGAAGAAGAAGAAGACTCGCAGGAAGGCCTGGTTCAAGACCTTAGGGTTCCCGAGCATTGGCTCGACCCTTCCAAAGCCCTAGAGGTAATCGACTTTTGATTTACATAAACTTGGGTTTTGATCAGCTTTATTGTTTGTTTATGGTTAATTAATTTACTTTAATTGGTGTTTGTTAATTATTTCTTGCTTAACTTCTTCTCTTCTCTGTCTTTAATTGGTATAGTTGGAGTTACTAATGAAAAGAAAAGAAAAGATTTTTACTATTGTTGGAAAAATTTAACTTACATATTTCATTCACATTTTTTCGTTCTCTTTCTAACTTCTTACCTAAATCTATGAAACCCAAATCCGTATGGAAGAGAATGTGAAAATGTGAATGAAATATAAATTAAAATTTTATTTTTTCATTTTATTTTTTCTATTTTCAAATCGCTAGCTAAATCAATGATTCAAATACAATGTTAGAGTTATTACATTTATGTTGTTGGTTGGTTCCTTCTAAGTTAGGAGTTAATCGTGGGGGAATCTGTTATTAGTTTAGTTGATTTTTTTTTTTTTCTTTCTTTCTTGTTTTTATAAGTTGTTTGATATATGTGGAAGGATGGGAGCAAATCCTCATTATATGGAATCTTGAACAATTAATGATGTGTTTGGTTAGGGGATTTGAACAATTAATGATTTGTTTGGTTAGGGGATTTGAGGAGGGATTTAGAAAGGAAAATGGAAAGGAAAGTGAAATGAGAATAAAATATGCCTAAATTTCACATAATTTTACACACCTTTTCCCTTTCCCCTTCCAAATCCCTCCTCAAATCTTCCAACCAAACACACCATAAAAGAAAGATTCTAGTAGGAGTTGCTATTCCACATCAATTTCATTTGGTTGAGTTTCTTAAGAGGTGCAATTCCACATCAGTTTCATTTTACTTTTGTAAGAGGATGATTTGTGAAGGATGATTGAGTTTCTTAATCAAAGCAACCTTCACTCCCACCATTCATGAGCAATTTCTGGCTACGGGCCTAAGATCAAACATTGCAACCAAAGGAAAATTCATGTGCATCGAACTAGGAGTTGTACCACATGGCATAAAAATGTCAGACTATTGGAGATGTGACTAAAATGCTTATAGTCTGATCTCTCATTTGGCCTGTGCTCTTATATAACATTCCTTCCATCTTTCCCATCCAGGTCATACCTTTGCATTTAAAATTTTATTAATTTATGCCTTTAACTAACTTGAGCAAGCAATCTTTGAATTTGGAGGTGAACATGTGACTTGGTTTAAAGCGTCGCCATACTTTCTTCTACTCTCTCTCTCTCTCTCTCTCTCTCCTTGTATGTGAAGAAATCAGTTTCCATAGCAACTCTATTACTGTCTTATGCAGTGTGATCTATATTTGTGACATTACTGCAGGAATCAGAGTGGCTAAGGGTAACTCTCCACAAATGGTTGGATGACGAGTACTGTCCAGAGCCAACTAATGTGGACATCAGCTGTGTTGCTGCCCGCTCATACTACAAATCTTTGGTGGAGAGACAAACTGACCTGGGTGAGATTCTATTAAAGATGGCTAGAGAATTGGAATCTATTTCCTATCAGGAAAGCTTTCATGGAGCTTTCTCATCAGCAAATGCAGCAGTAAATCTAATCATCCAACGGATAGAGCAGGACTAGCGGCTTGACCATTCACAATGTTTGAAATCTGCTCCCTGCTCTGTTATTCTTGTTTAGAGTTTCTTTTTGTAATTTGCCTCCATATCATATGATAATTCAAGTATTGCTGTTCTATTGAAGGGCATTTACTAATTTAGCTGTTAGTGTATGTATTAGCTGTAAAATACCAACTGGCTTTAATAATGCTGTCTCCTTAGTGCATGCTTTCCTGTTTCTTCTTTCGGCCACCTTTGGCCCCTTTGTAACACTCTCTCCTCTATAAAGGAGAGTTATCTGAACATTGTAATATACTCGTTCAATACATGAATAATACACAATTTATTCTCTCACCAGCGGGCTGCCGGCCGGTAACTTTGCCTTCACTGCCGCTGGAATTTTCTACACATACTTTCACTCCGCTGCATCTTCTAATCTCTCTCATAACCCAGAAGATTCTGAAATTGAATCTTGAATTTTCTGGGGAATCTCCAAGAAAATCTTCATTCCAGATCTCTACTCACTGAACCCAGAACAGAGTTTGACGATTTCCTTTCATATTTTTCTGGGTTTTCTTTCAATGGCACCAACACCTTCAGCCAAATCAACTCAAATGGCTCATACATCTTTTTCCAAAATCAAATCAAACCCAGTTAAAGACAACCCAATCGGGTTCGGATCCTAATCCGTTACAGTACTGGTGCTACCACTGCAACAAACGGGTCTCCATCAAAACCCTTCCCGACCTCCCCGACGTGGTCTGTCACAAGTGCAAGAACGACTTCGTCGAGTCCATCGCCGCCGTAAACCCCTCCCCTCCGCCGTCCCGACCCTCCGATTTCGTCTTGGGACCCTACTTCGGCTCCCAGCTCCTCCAAGTCCTCCTTCAACATGCGATGCACTTCATTCCTTGCCTCCACAACTCGGTCTCTGTCATTGCTATCCAGCACAACAATGCGACCCTGTGTGTTCTGGAAATAGTGCCTCCACAATGGCCGAATCTTGTCTTGGCCACCTGTAGACACCCCATTTTTGACTGACCATAAGACTCAGACGTCACTGATTGAGCGTTTGGTGATGTTGCATATTGTGCTCGTTCTGAGGTTGCGGAGTCTCGGCTGCGAGCCTTGCCTCCGGACTTCCGGACTCTTTTATGCTTTGCCTCGGTTTGCAAACTAGGCTCTGTTTTCTCTGTTTTCTCTTCCCGAAGGGAGGGAGAGGTCTCGTAGACCATCTCTCAGTGGCCGTAGGCTACGTTTCGTGGTCGTAGGCCATTTTTCCCGTTTGGAGCCCGATTCTCGGTTTTCGGAGCCGTCGGCCGTATGCCTCGGTTCGGGACCGCTTAACCACCTCCGTTTGTTCCGGTTTTTGGTATACACCCTATTTACTCCCTTTTGAGGGACACTGTGGCTCGAGAGACCAACTTCGTGGCCGAACGCCACCTCCGGTGCCTAATAGCCTGTTTTTGGGGCCCGAACTGCGTGTTTCGACCCCCGAACCTCCGTTTTGCATCCGTCTTGGTTCATTTTTGGTGGAGACCTTATTTTCATTATTAGAAAGGTTGTAGGAGAGTGGGAGGCCAGCAATTTTTCTGAAAAATCAGCTTTTTTGGTCAAAAGTGGTTCAGCATGAATCCGGGAAAGAGGAAAACATCTGCGCGGCTTCACCGAAACGGGTATAACTCTTTGCACAAAAGGAATTAAGATATGAGGCCATCACCGTTGGAAAGCTTACTTCCGGGGCTTCATTTTACACTCAAGAATATCCTAAGGACAAGTCCGGGCGGGGGAGATATGATTGGTTGAAGTAGGGGATCAATCCGGTTGGACCGAATCTGCGCGGCTTCACCAAAACTGGCATAACTTTTTCCACAGGAGGAATTTTAATGCAAGGTTTGCGGCATTGGAAAGCTAACTTCTAGGGCTTCATCCTAGGGGGTGGCCGGCCACTTTGACCATTTTGACTTGGTCGGCCGGCCACCTAAACTGGTCGGCCGGCCACCTAGCATGTTGGCTGACCACTTTGGCCCTTTTGAGCTGGCCGGCCATTTTTCCCTCTCCAAGTGTATTACAGCTGTGCCAGCTATTTCCCCCCAGACCCCTACCCGAGGGTTTGCCCTTTTGGGGGGGAAATTTGAATTTGTTTTTCCCCCCTTTCCTCCATTCCTCTCCTCTATAAAACCAGCCCCCCCAGCTCATTTTCAGAGGTTAACAAAATTGGTTTTGAGCTCTTGCTTATATCTCTCCCTCTCCCTCTCTTCCAAGCCTCAAAACCCTAAAAGCCTTGCACCATTTCTACACCAATCCATAGCACAACACCTCCACACTCCATTCCAGCAACTTGAGGCTGTTTTTCAGAGGTTAGAAGCTCCTCTTCTTGGTCCAAAGGCTGCTGGTTCATTGCTCTTCAAGGGTAAGCACACTTTTCCCTCAAACTAGTCTTTTCTTGCTTCATTTATAAGCCTTACTTGCAAGCATTTTTGGACTCCGACCTGAACTGTAAATAGTCATATTTTGAGCTCATCTCCATGTTTGATTAAGAACTCTTTGCTGTTTGAGGTCTTCTACTACCTCTTGTCTCCTATCTCTCTTTTTAGGGCCATTTTTGCATGATATTTTAGCCCTATTTGTGATCATTTTCGAGACTTGCTATAAACTGTAAAATGTCTTGTTTTGAGCCCCTCTTCAACTTTGTTGAAGGGCTCTCCTCTGTTTTAGGTCAGCTTCTACCACTTGTCTCTTTATCCCTCTTTTAGGCCCTTTTCTTGCATGTTGATTTAGCCTCACTTGTGTTCATTTTCGAGACTTGATGTAAACTGTAAAGTGCCTTGTTTTGAGCCCCTCTTCAACTTTGTTGAAGGGCTCTTTGCCATTTGGGGCCAGCTGCTGTCCCTTGTCTCTATTCTCTCTTTCAGGGCCATTTTTGCATGATAGATTAGCCCTATTTATGTTCATTTTTTAGACTTGTTATAAACTGGAAAAAGGCTTATTTTGACATCATATTCATGTTTTATTAAGGGCATTTTCTTATTTGGGGTCACATGCTTCCTTGTATGCTTGATTGACCCTTGTTTTGAGCCTTACACCTAAGCTCTTGTTGCATGCTTTGTTTGGCCTTCTAGCCACTGAAATCCAATGGATTTTCAGTGGCTAGTATACTGTTTTGAGCCTCCAAATCAGAGGGGGGTGACCCCCTCTCACCTTGACTTGTTTGGTGGTCATTTTGGCCTTTCAAAGAGACCCTATCTTGCATGCTTTGAAGTCACATTTCAGGGTCAATTTGGTGAGTTTTGGGACTACCATATTTGATTTCCAGAGTTTTTTTGGTCATGCTTCATGTCTATCTTGTATGTGCCTAATAACTCCTTGCATGGCCCTCTAAAGGAGCTCCTCATTTTTGCACATGTTGGCTACATTTCAGTGATTATTTGGTCATATTTTCACATGTTTTGTTTACTGATTTTTGCTGGTTTGGTGAGATTCCATGTGCTTCATATACTTGCCATGCAAACCATGTTTGCTAGTCAAAATTGCATGCTACTTTAGCCCATCTTGCTAGCACCTTTTGGCCATGCTTTGAACTAAGAAAGTTCATGTTTTAGGACTGCCTTGACTCTGTCTTCATGCTTCATGATCAAATAATGCACGCTTTGTATAGCTACAAGTCAATGCATGTGCCTAATTTTGAGTTTCAGGGTTCATCTCATGTATCGGGTGCCATATTGCCATGTTTCGGGGGCTGTTTAGCATCATATTTTAGTGCTGAAATTCGCATGTTTGTATGCTATATTCCATGCCTTGCCATGCTTTGGTAGAGTGGCATTCGTGCCTTAGAGTTGGTCCTCGGTTCGCGTACACGTGTGCACGCATCTCGAGTGTCTCATTTCCATCTAATGGCCTCCTATGTGAGTGTGGCTGAGGTCCGCTTGTGTTGGTGTAAGTCCATTATGCATTGTGTATGCCATTTCATTTCATAGCATTGTGTATGCTAGGTTGTATGTTAGCGCATTGTATATGCCATGTTATCTCGTGCATCGTGTATACCATTTCATAGCATTGTGCATGTTAGGTTGTATCTTAGTTGCATTCATGCATGTCATGCATATCGCATTGTGTTTAGGATAGGAGTTAGCCCGAGCACGGGAAACGAGGTATGTTTCGTACTTCGAGTGACGGAACGTGTCTCAATTCCCGGTCGCCGACACTCCGAATTATCCATGATGGAGTCTAGGCCTTGTTATGTTTTCATGTGCATTCATTCCATATTGAGTCATGCAAATCGACTCCTCGGCCATCATGCATCGAGATGCACAATTGGTGGCACGAGGATCGAGGACTACGCTCCCTGAAGGGTAGTCAAGCATACATATGTGAAAATACATTGTCATGCCCCTTTCCTGCTCTCTGTTGCAGCAAATCAAAAACCGGCAATCTCTTGGAACTTCACGCAATATTCCGGGCTCAATTGTAAACAGAGGCTAATCGGGGCGTCACAATGGATTTCCGCGCCAAGCAACCCGAACATGCATCATTCATCATCCGGAGCAGAGTCGAGGCAGTCCCTAGCCTGCATGCTTATTTACTGCTTTCTTAGATTAATTTGTTAATTAATTAGGATTCTGTATTTATTCGGACTGTATTATTCATTTGGGACTGTATATTATTTATTCGGACCCTCCGAGTGAGGGCAATGTTGTAATAAGTGTGCGTGAGTGTGATGTATGTCTTCCAACCCCACGTCTTTCTCCCTTTTATTTACCAGCTTATGATGGTTAGATTAGGGCATGTTTCAATTAGCATACAGTATGATAGCATGTTTGCATTCATTCATCTGTTTTGCATGCACCGGGCTCGGCGCATCATACTAACTGCATTTGTATTTCAATTTCAAGTTGAGTACTTGTTAGCTGTTGCATCTCATATGCCATGATTAGAGTAGCCGAGCCTGCTATAGTTGTATTTTTGCATATGTTGCATTAGGCATTTCTGTATAATTAGGATCATGTATGGATTTCTAATTAGCTTCTGTTTTGGCTTGGAGTACTCAGTAAGTTTTTATGCTTTAGCATCCTTGCATTCGTGTGAGTGACTGCCATGAATAGCATGCTTACCATGAGGCTATATGCTTATGTGATATAACTGCATGAATGCATGTGGGTGAAGGTTGGGTTATTTGGATTGGAACAAATCATCAACTGTGAGTTTTAAGCCCACTAGATAGTGGCAAAACCATCTTTTCTAAGCCCACCCGAGGGTGGCAAAATATGCATTTTAAGCCTACTTGCGAGTAGCAAATCATCTTTCAAAAATAAACATGAAATGTTTTGTTCCAATTCAGACGACACGGTCTATACTTGTATGCTGTGTGCATCACATAGTAAATCTAGGCTAATAACCGGAATAAGAACACATAATGTTTTCAAAACTTGATATCATGGTTAGTAGAGGCCGATCTTTGATCGGGCGAGCGGGGGTGCTCACGAAGTGACCTTCCCCAATCGTATCCAAGTTCCAGAGCCGAGGCAACTTTGGTGATGACGGACACGTGGCCTTAAGCAAACGAGTCAGGGTTTCCTAAATTTCCCAAAAAATAAAATATTTAGGTGGCGACTCTGTATCTGGCAAAGCAGTCCATGTTTGACACTTCTTTCAAAAAAATCTGTTTTCTCAAAACGATTTGTCGGATTTAGACTCTTTGGTTCAAGATTAAGAACTGTGACAATTTGAGTCCTGAACTGTAGTGAGCCCGAGATGAACGGAACGGGAGACTCACACCCTCCCGGGGCGTTCGGGGACGTCTACACCACCAACATCCCACAATCTCTCCAAGGTTTTGGCTTTCCCAACACAGAATGCCTCGATTGCAAAGCTACGAACCATTTGCTACCAAGTGCTTGATCACAGACACATCTCCCTTTGTTTCTCTTGCGCTGTACCCACCCAAGAAGGAGCCTTCGATGGCTTTGGACGTGCCATAGTCTTTGCCTGAACAGCACTCTCTGAAATCTAATTCATTTTATTATTATTATTATTATTATGACCACATTCAGAACCCATGACCAACCCCATGTGCTCTTTTTTTCTTTTAATCCACCTTTTGACCCATTATCATTATTTTTTTTTCAACCCACAGATTCCGAAACCAGCAGTCTGATCCCACTACCCCCAACTTTATTTATTTTTTCTTATCTTTCTTTTTCCATTTCAAAAAAAAACAAAAACAAAAAAAACCATTACACATCAATTGATTTTTCTGCTCAATCTTACAAACTTGTTTTATTCACATTGGGGATCAACCCCAATCACAGTTCTACACTAAAAAAAAAAAAACAAACAAACAACCACATACACAGGAGGGATTTTTTTTTCCTTTACTCTACCACTAGTCTCTTTCTCTTACTTTTATCTTGGCCGATCCTTAACGGCCTTGCCTCCGTGCTTCCCAAGCCACCAAGCGAGTTGACTCCCCGCTGCTCATCAAAAGCAGAGTACGGCAGCACTCTGAATCGGACCATAACGGTGGTCTTCCATTTTAGCTCTTTGTTCTCCGCCTTCAGCGCGCAAATCTCTGCTCGCGCATTCTTGTACATACGCTGCAGCAGAGAGAGTTGGGCATTTAACTGTTGTACTTCACTTGTCCTATTTTGCAGCCGGTGAGATAAGTTAGTGACCGCAGTCATGGTCTCTACACATGACTTCAGCGTATAGTGGTTGGCCTTAATGTCAGATTGAGCTGCCATTATTTGCTCAACTGACAGCATAAGAAAGTTCAGAGGAATAAAAGCAGGGCAGGGGCACTCTGTCCAGGGGCGCTTATCAGTTCATTCAGGTTTGGAAAAAGGGTGAGCAAACCACGGGAAGACGAGGCCATATCAGAGGATGCACAAGCAAGGGGTAGCAGAGTGGAAGAAAGGGATTGCAGAGTGATTTCAGATTGGTTCATCGCTTTGTTTTGCTCTGTCTCTCTATCCAACCTCAGTCTCGATTTAAAGAGAACGAAGAGACGAAGAAGACAGAGGGCGCGAGACCTGAGGCAGACACGACGCTCTGTCGGTCACGTGAACCACGCCAGACACGACGCTCGATGCCACAGTGTCCAGCGCGACTTTCTACAAAGGCGAGACATATATATATATATATATATATGTATATATCTTTGGGCAGCCTATATACATGACCATACAGTGTATTCTACAATGGTCCGTCACGACCTCACAGTGTCTTCTATAGCTGTTCGACATGACCACATAGTGTCTTCTACACTTGTCTGACATGACCACACAGTGTCTTCTTTAGCGGTCCAACACGACCACACAGTTTCCTCTACAGCGGTTCGATACGACCACACAGTGTCTTCTACAACGGTCTGACATAACCACACAATGTCTTCTACACCGGTCTGACACGACCACACAGTGTCTGCTACAACGGTCCGACACGACCACACAGTGTCTTTTACAACGGTTTGACACGGCCATACAATGTCTTCTACAACGGTCTGACACGACCACACAGTGTCTTCCATAGCGGTTTGACACGACCATACAGTGTCTTCTACAACGGTCTGCCACAACCTCATGTCAATTTTAGAAGAGGAAAAGTTAGGGTATGAGTGGTTTATCATACCCTTTTATATTAAATCATAAACATAAGTTAAGGCCTAAATAAAGGCCCATTACAGCAAATAAAGAGACTAAATGAGAATAGAATAGGAAAAATCCTAACACATTCTAACACTCCCCCTCAAGCTGGTGCGAAGATATCTCTCATGCCCAGCTTGTCGAGAATGTCACGGAATGGTTTAATTGCTAAACCTTTGGTAAGAACATCAGCCAATTGATCCCCAGACCGCACGAAAGGCGTACATATAGTGCCACTAGTAAGCTTTTCCTTGATAAAATGCTGATCAATCTCCACATGCTTGGTCCGATCATGCTGAACCGGATTGTGGGCTATATTAATGGCAGCCTTATTGTTACAGTATAGCCTCATAGAATCTGTCTGATGAATCCCCAAATCCCGCAATAATAACCTAATCCATAAAAGCTCACACATACCTTGAGCCATAGCTCTGAATTTAGCCTCTACACTAGCACCGCGCAACAACATTTTGTTTCTTGCTTCTCCAAGTAACTAGATTTCCTCCAACGAAGGTATAATAGCCAGAGGTGGATCTTCTATCAGTTGCTCAGCCAGCCCAGTCAGGATTTGTATATGCCTCCACACTGAGATGACCATGCTTTAAGAAATAAAGACCCTTTCCGGAGAAGATTTCAAGTACCTCAGAATCCGCATAACCGCCTCTAAGTGAGTTGCACGTGGAGCATGCATAAACTGACTAACCATACTCACTGCAATAGCAATATCAGGCTGCGAATGGGATAAGTAAATAAACTTAACCACTAGTCTCTGGTATCTCCCCCTGTCTACAGGCTCACCTCTTTAATCCTCACTAAGCTTTAGTCCAGGCTCTAGTGGTGTATCACTGCTTTACTTCCAAGCATTTCCGTTTCTGTTAGCAAATCAAGCACATACTTTCGCTGATATATGAAGATACCATCTTTGGACCGAGCAACCTCAATGCCTAGAAAGTACTTCAAGTTGCCTAAGTCTTTGATTTCAAACTCATTAACCAAATACTCCTTTAACCGAGGAATCTCTTCAACATCATCCCTTGTGAGTACAATATCATCCACATAGACAATGAGGGTTGTCGTTTTACCGTGTGAGGAGTGTTTCACAAACAAAGTATGATCAGCTTGACTCTATTTGAAACCATATCTCAACATGGCCTGAGTAAACCTCTCAAATCAAGCCCTAGGAGACTGCTTAAGGCCATAAAGTGACTTGCGTAACCAGCAACCTTTCCTGTGGTTTTAACATCCTCAAAGCTTGGGGGAATGTCCATGTACACTTCTTCTGCCAGATCTCCATGGAGGAAAGCATTTTTCACATCAAATTGATGGAGAGGCCAGTCAAGATTAGAGGCAAGAGAGAGAAGGACTTTGACAGAATTCATCTTAGCAATCGGTGCAAATGTCTCCTGGTAGTCTACTCCATAAGTCTGAGTAAAACCCTTGGCCACCAATCTAGCCTTGTAACGTTCAATTGAACCATCGGCTTTGTGCTTTACAGTGTACACCCACTTACATCCAACAGATCGTTTGCCCTTAGGTAACTTAGCCAATTCCCAAGTGCCATTTTTAGCAAACGCTCTCATTTCCTCCATCATGGCATGCTTCCACTCAGGAGTAGAAAGAGCATCCTAAAAATTGGAAGGAAGACTCACCGAAGAAACTTTAGACAGAAAAACTTTATAGGAAGAAGACAGATTAGTGTAAGAGACAAAATGAGAAATAGGAGGTTGAGTACACGACCTAACCCCCTTCCTTTTAACAATGGGAACATCTAGATCATAGAGATTGAGTTACTTGGAGGTTCACCAGAAGAAGAGGATTCTGGACACTCATCAGAAGAAGAAGATAGCAGTGGAGAATCCGAATTGGTCTCTTATACCCAAGTAACTTTCTGTCTACCCTTGTCTCTGACATACACTTTGACATCTTTCACTACAGATGGAAAGTCAGCATTCTCAGATGGAGAGTCAACATTCTCAATAGTTGGGTCATCAGTATCAGTAATAGGTGATGGTAGTGATACAGGAGTCTCTTCACACCAAGGCTCCCCCTGAAGAGATGACGGAGACACCGGGGAGGAGAGAAAGTAGGACTGAGATTCAAAGGAAGACACATCCATAGAGACAAACCATTTGCGAGAGGGGGGATGATAACACTTGTAGCCCTTTTGAGTGGCGGAGTAACCCAGGAAGACACACCGAAGAGACCGAGGATCCAACTTATTACGGGTAGGAGAATGGTTATGAACAAAACACACACACCCAAAGGTTTTGGGAGGAATGGAGAAGGCAGCAGAAGCTTGGAAGCCGAACAACACTTGAAGAGGACTTTGTTTATGAAGAACCTGGGTAGGAAGCCGATTGATGAGGAAGGCAGCAATGACAACCGCTTCCCCCAATAGGATCGAGGAAAGCGCATTTCAAAGGATAAACAACGCGCAATATCAATAAGATGCCGGTTTTTACGCTCGGCAACACTATTCTGTTGAGGGGTATTGGTACAAGAAGTTTGATGAATAATACCATGAGTGGCAAAATAGCTGGCAAGTCTAGAATCAATGTATTCCCCCTCCCCCCCCCCCCCCCCATTATCAGAACGTAGAATTTTGACAACTGCCCCAAATTCAGTGCAAAGCATTTTATGAAAATTTTGAAACACAAAAAACACCTCACATTTGTCTTCATAAGATACACTCAGGTGGTCCTAGAACAATCATCAATAAAGGTGACAAACCATCTTTGACCCTTTAAAGACACAAAATGAGAGGGACCCCATACATCAGAATGAATCAAAGAAAAAGGAACTAAACTTTTATTAATAAAAGGAGCAAAAGAAGCTCCGTGTTGTTTGCCAAGTTGACACGACTCACAATGAAACTTAGAAACATTATTTTTCAAAAAAACAGAGGGAAAAAGATACTTAAGTAACAAAAAAGATGGATGCCCAAGGCGGCGGTGCCACAGTCAGATGTTTTCCTTCGTAGATGGAAACTGAATGGATGAGTGAGCCAGCTTGTCAGCTTGATCCAAGATATAGAGACCATTCTCGTGTCTACCACTACCAATCATCTTCCTCGTGATAAAGTCCTGAAACAGACAATGATCAGGGAAAAAGGTCACACTACAATTTAAGTCCTGAGTAATACAACTCAAAGACAAAAGATTAACACTAAAATTGGGAATATGTAGGACAGAAGATAAAGGAAGAGAAGTAGTGGCATGAATTAAACCTTTCCCAGACATAAAAGAAATGGTACCATCAGCAATACGAACTTTATCCTGCCCTGAAGAAGGGGTATACGCGGAGAACAAATCAGAAGAACCAGACATGTGGTCAGAAGCACCAGAATCGATAATCCAAAGTAACATTTGATGAGAGAGGAAAGCATTTGTAGAAGAAGCTAAGTTACCTGACTAGGCAATATTACCTAAAGATGAACTAGAGGCCCGACGGTCTAGCAAGGGGCGAAGAGCAACCTCCAACTCAGAAGTAGAAAACCCCGAGATGTCCGCAGATGAATCAACTGGAGCTGTGGACTGTGGCTCAACTATATCAGAATGATGGGCTCGGGCATTGGGCCCACGGCCTCGAGACTGTCCGGAGCGACCCCTTCGAGAACCAGAACGGTCTCCACGACCTCCAAATGGTTGCCCATGCAACTTCCAACAAGTCTCACAGGTGTGGCGAGGGCGACGACAAAAATCATAGAAGAGAGTATCCTTTTCAAAAGAAGGACGAGAACTACGATCCCCATCTCGAGAGCGGGCAGAAACTATGGCAAATCGATCAGAAGAGGCAGCCCGAAGCATAGCAGAACGATGACTCTCCTCATTCTGCACATAAGCAAACGCTTCTTGGAGAGAAGGAAGCGCATCCATACCAAGCACACGACTCCGAACAAAATCAAACTCCACATTCAAACCTTCCAAAAACTTGAAGACTCGCACTTGTTCAACAAATTTCCGGTAACTAGCAGAATCTGTGGGACAAACAGGCTTGTAATCCTAAAGATGATCAAGGCGCTTCCACCAATTGCTAAGGAAAGTAAAATACTGGAGAATAGTCATCTCACCCTGAACGGACCGGTCAATACAGCGTCGCAACTCAAAAATCTGTGAGAAATTACCTTTACGGGAATACGTAGTGGCCCAGCCTCCCAAATATCCTGTGCTGTGTCCATAACCCTGTGTAGCAGGCTACGAAGTAGTAGACTTACTAGTCAATTCGGCCATAAAAATGTCGCGACGGAACCCTCACATACACACCCAGACTGAATCACAAACCCGAAAGATGGAAGAATATAATAGAAATTTAAAAATAAATTTAAGAGAACATTATTATTTTTTTTGTTTGTTTTTTTTTTTTTTGTTTTTTTGTTTAAGGAGACCGTCAGAGAGAGATTATGAAGAGAAGAAGACAGACACAGAGAGACTTACATATCACGAAGACAAAGAGAGAAGACAGACATAGAGAGACTTACATATTACGAAGACGAAAGAGTTACATGTAGAGACCGAGAGAGAGATGTTGACGAAGACAAACCACAAGGCTGGAGCAGGAAGGTTTCGACGAGCCCTAGGGGTTGCGTCTATGCCTTCGACTGGAGTTGGGACTCCGACTGGGGCTATCGGAGCCCTAGGTGGCTTCGCATGGGGCTTGTGGGCTGAGGTGGTGGTGCTGTGGCTTCGCCTGAGGCTTTCGGGCTTTCGGTGGTGGTGCTGTGTTGATGCTGTGGTGGTACGGCTAGTTTAGTTTTTTTTTTTTTTTTTCCTTCTAGTTTTGCTTTGATACCATGTCAATTTTAGAAGAGGAAAAATTAGGGTACGAGTGGTTTATCATACCCTTTTATATTAAATCATAAACATAAGGTAAGGCTTAAATAAAAGCTCATTACAGCAAATAAAGAGACTGAGGCCAAGTTTGGCATCTACTAAATAATACAAAAAGTCAAAAAGTCACTATCCTATTTAAGTCACATCATCTTATTTAAATCACATCACCTCTCTAACACATCACATCAAACCCAACCCATATAAGTCAATAAGTCAAAAAGTGTACTTTTTTAGAACATCCCAAACCAACCCTAAATGAGAATAGAATAGGAAAAATCCTAACACATTCTAACATCTCACAATGTCTTCTACAACGATTTAGCACGACCATACAGTGTCTCCTATTTTATTTTTATGTTTTAGTTTATTTTCACGTTTTGTTACTATCTCCAAACTCATGTTGATTGGTACCTATCCTCCTTAAGTTTGAGAGGGGCTGTTAGTGTATATATTAGCTGTAAAATACCAACTAGCTTTAATAATGTTGTATCCTTAGTGCATGCTTTCCTGTTTCTTCTTTCGGCCACCTTTGGCCCCTTTGTAACACTCTCTCCTCTATAAAGGAGAGTTATCTGAACATTGTAATATAGTCATTCAATACATGAATAATACACAATTTATTCTCTATACATTATTCTAACAAAATGCATGTACATTGTACAGTGTCTCTTGAAATTCTAGCGAGGTTCATCAATATACTATGAAAATAGAGTTTTTAAATATTATCACCCGATACGCTGTGTTTGCTTATGCGATTTTCATAGTTGAATTGTAGCTGCTCATCATCACATTTCAATTAAAAATCACTTTCATCTTCTAAAATTCTGGCATACTAAGTCCTGTCTTTAGACAAATGACTTTTTAGCATACGAAAAATGTGAGTTCAAGCTTATACAATTAATTATCTGCCAAATTCTAAAATATTCTCAGAAGCAATATTTTACACTTTCAATGCACCTGATCTGGTACAGGAAGCCCCAATCTCTTCATTGATGTAAAACCCCCATCCACCACCAGATTATGGCCACTGACATACTTGGCATCATCGGACGCCAGGTAAACCGCAGCATTGGCTATGTCACCCGGTTCACAATATGTTCCCTGTAATTCACCGGAATTATGTATCATATCAATGAGCCGCTGATCATCCACCCCTGCAAAGAACTCCCTCAGTTCATCCATTACAAAGGATGTCGGAATAGCAAAAGGCGATATACAATTGACCCGAATGCCATGCCTGCACAACTCCGATGCAACAGACTTGACAATGCCTACTACAGTGAACTTGGAAATCGAGTAAGTGTGCTGTGATAGGCCACCCATTATTCCTGTAATACTTGCAGTGCAGAGAATTGAACCTGTTTTACGAGGGATCATCACTCGCGATGCGTGCTTCATCCCTGTGACAATGCCACGAACGTTGATTGCCATGACTCGGTCAAACTGGGCAAGGTCGAGATCAACTATGCTCAGGGGAGTATGGCATGCTATCCCGGCATTGTTGTACATGATGTCAAGTTGGCCGTGTGTCGAGACAGTGTAATCCACTGCTTTGGAGATGTCGGATTCTTTGCTGACATCGCAGGTGATGAAGGAGGCGTTTGGTCCGAGTTGTGTGGCAGTGTCTTGGCCAAGTTGCGGTTGGATGTCAGCAATCACGACTTTGGCACCGTTGTTAACAAACTTGGTGGCAGTTTCTTTTCCAATGCCGCTTGCTGCTCCAGTGATCAGCGCTACCTTACCTTCTAGTTTGCTGTGAGACAATTTTGATCTAAATCAGCATTTTTGTACACAGAATACTTGCTCACATCAATCAACAAGTCTTTGGATACTAGGTTGTGCGACATAGGATCGTCTGTCAACAAATTCTTAACGTACTCTCTATCCTACAATCATATCTCAAAGATTGATTTTTTGAGATTCTTTCAACTAAAAATAAATAAATAAATAAATAAAACAATTTCTTTGTGAGAAAAATAATGAATGAAGTATATAGGTATTGTAACCGTTGTAGATAGACCATCACAACATTAATCAGCTGTGATTATTTTTATTTTTAATCACGTAAACAAATAGTCTACCAGCATGATGTTCTGAAAAAATTAGATAATGACAACTGGCGACGAGGACAGTGGAAGATGCCAAATGACATAGAAAACCTAACATTAATTATTGGGAGTCGTTTGGCAGTAAAAATATAGTAGTACCCTACAAAGACTAGTAGACAATTCATTTATGGAGAGAGAGAGAGAGAGGTTTCAGGGCAAACCTGTCTCTCTGATTCTGGGTAGAGAATTGCCTGTTGAGAAAAGCTCTTGATATGGAGATGCTTCTTCTGCTGATTTAAATTAGATAGGTAGATAAATAACATAACAAGTCAAATGAAGCAAATATGTTAAGACTAATCAGAAGCAAATAAAGCATCTCCCTAAGACCTTTAATTTGGGGCATTTTTGGGTATTGACGAGTGTGTCCCTCTCATGGTCACTAGGACCAAAGTCTTTAAAATTTTACCAATGATCAAAATTCACTTAAAATGTGCCCTCATAACAATTGCTTTCTGTTTTACAACAGTTTTAGGAGCAATTTGGGAACTCGGTAAAAAATTAACTTTTTAATTTTTTATCAAATTCTATTAAAAAAGTCACTAAAAAAATTAAAAAAATCAAAAAGTATCAACTTTCCGAAAGTTGTGGTTCTAACCAATCATAGCAAATCAAATCAGCAAAATGAATGGAATCTAATGCATATATATATCCTGATTTGATTGACTATAATTTGATCAAATCTAAGGTTATGATCTGGGACAACATAATTTTCACATTATGGGTAGCTGTAATTAACACACAACTAGAAGCTATACTTGGGCAAGGGGATTGAAGTGGTCATATTACACCACTCAGAAGCACCCTCGTCTTTTCAAGGAAGATCCACTTCTTAGTATATAATCAGCGAGAAAATAAAAAGACAAAAAGACAAACCTTAATCCAATCTTCAACCTCAACATACTTTCTGCAACGAAGATGTTTTATATATGTAGAGAGAGAGAGAGAGAGAGAGAGTGAGTGAGTAGAGATTTTTGGGACCCTGATTATGGGGGTGTTTGGGAAGATGTGGTTTATATAGCCTCATTTGAGATAAAAAGCCTAAAATCAACACTGTTGACAGCTTTTTCAAAAAAAAAAAATAACAATGCTATAGAGTTCTAAAAGTAGAGCTCTAAAAGAGCTCTAATGAGTTGGCATGTCCAAAAAAAAAAAATTTCAAGCTAAAACATCACATCGGGCTGGACCCCACACACTTCCATGTCATTAGTGCATGGTTTTAGAGCTCTTATCCTAGAGCTCTCAAGCATTTTTCAAAAAAAAAACAAAAAAAACAAAATAGCCTGCTGCACAGCCGGCAGTGTAGCACAGCCTACACTGCACAGCCGGCAATGAGTAAATTACGGTTTTACCCCTTAAAATCAATTTAAAAAATATATTTTTAAAGACAAATTTGTCATTTTAAATTTAAACATCATTTCAATATACTTTCCAATACAATAACTTAACTAAAAATTCATCTCATCTTTCCAAATACAAAACTAAAATAGTTTACTAAAATAATCAAAAAATTAAATAACTTACTAAAATAGTCACTTCTCAAACGAGGCCTGTAGAGATACAAACAAATGTCAATGAGGGAAAGAGAGAGTAAGATCAGATGTAATAATTGATAAAATCATACACGGAACGTGGCAAAAGATGCCCTTACGGTATGCACGATTGGACCTTTGCTCCGTAAGATAAGGCTTTAAATAATCGAAATTTTTATGCTGCATTTGATTGGGGATTTAGAAAAAAAAAAAAAGTGAAAAGGTAGGTGTAATGTGAGTAAAATATATTTACATTTTACTTAGTTTTATATATATATATATATATTTTTAAATCTCTTTTCAAATCCTTTCATCAAACACAACATAAGAGGCAATAACGTCTCTGTATATTTTATGAGTTTTAAAAAAAATAATAAATAATTTCAACAATTTCTACTTGTATGGAGAAGCTAAAACAAAAGTAGAAATAAATTTGATGTTATTAAAAAAAAAAAAAATTTGTTTCTAACATGGACAAAAGTAACCCCATTTGTCTGAGAGCCCTTGAAAATTTTGGTTTGAGTTTTTTGGATTAAATTTTTTGAAAATTGACTTTTTTGATTTTCGTGTTTTTTTTGTTTTTAGTGAATATTTTTAAAATTTTAAACATTTTTTTTTTGACTTTTTTAGATGCACCTTACTTAGATGTATCTAAAAAGTAAAAAATTTGTGAAAAAATATTTTAAAAAATTAATAAATACATAAAAATACAAAAAATGTACTGAATTCTTATTATTTTATTTTTTTTTTGGTATTTAGTGAATTTTTAAAAGATTTTTTTTACAATTTTTTTACTTTTTAGGTGTATTTATGTTAGATATGTCTAAAAAGTAAAAAAATTGCTTTAAATATTAAATAAATTCAATAAAAACAAAAAAACACGAAAAATAAAAAAGTAAAATTTTCTGAAAAGTATTTTTTAAAAAGTGAAAACAAATAAAACTTCCTAGTTGCAAAATATTTATATTTGGTTGGGTTTTAAAAATTAAAAATTAATTTTATAAAAAAATAAATACAAAAATAATATTTTCAAATTATTTGTTTCTAAAAAAGATAAAATTATATAAAAATAATAAGTATGTATTAATTTTTATTTTTTTTCCTAAAAAATAAAATTTAAAAAATTTAATCAAATTAATAGTGTATTTTAACAAATCCAAATCAAAATTCCAAAAAAAAAAAAAGAAGGAAGTAACTATTAGCACGACCATGAACAAAAAATTGGACAAGTTTTGGGTTGAAGATTTCAATAGCTCTTTGGTTTGGAGCCCCTCAATGCACTGTCTAGGGTTGTAAGAAAAATCGATCAAATCGATTAAATTGGACCAAATCGGTTATATTTGGTTTATTTTTTAATAAGAATCGGTTTGTGCGGTTTTTAAATTTGATTATTTTCGGTTCGGTATCGGTTTAAATATCTTGTGCACCGATCTAAACCGAAATTGACCGCTTCAACGTATATTGTATTTATAATATATATATATATAATATCTAATAATATAATGATATTAATAATGTACGGGGAGTAAATATTCCGGCAAGCCCGTACTCCTTTCTTCCAAGCTTCGCTTCTATCCGATCACCTGCGTACACAACGGCGGTGAGCTACCCGGCGGTGTGTGGCCGGAAAACCCCTCCGACGATCAAGTTAGAACACACACCAGGGGATAAATAGAGAGAAGGGAGAGAGTTGAGTGTTTAGTGTCTGACTCACCAAATGTTCATCCCCAGTATGGGGGGCGCAGACCCGCTTATATACCTTATGCGCTCCAAATCTACTCCATTAGTCTCTCGACACTTGGTGCTGCTATCCCATCTGTCAGCACAAATCTCACTGAACACCACCTAACCCAACTGCCAGCCCACTCTACTGGGAGCTCGGCAGCCGGGCTGCAGCTTCTCGGCCGCCAACAGCCATACTGCACTTCAAGACCAAGTGCTTCCAATAACCGAGCTTCGTTTCAGCCGTGCTCGACCGCATTTCGACGACGTCGAGCACGGGATTGGTCATTCCGGTCAACCAAAGGCCTTCCTACCGAGCTTCAGGCACGAATCTTCATGCCGAGCTATGGGTGCATGCCTTCCGATCGAGCAACGCACGAACCGTGAAGCCCTTCTAGGCCACAGACGTCTCTGCCGAGCTCTCACTTGACCGGCCTTTATACCAAAGAGCCCAAGTAGCTCGGCTCCGCAGGCCCTTTGCCATTACCGAGCAAAACCACGGCACAATCTTGAAGCCAAATATCTCGGCCCAATCTTGTTCGGCCCAAACTAGATCATAAATCTCCCTCTCAAATAAGTATAAGAAATTATTAACCTTAATTAATTAACCTTATCATCTTTATAACTCAAGTTTGTAAACTCTTATTATATATAATCTTAACTCTAACTTATTATTCTTGAAACCTTTTAGTATTTTTGAACTTTTTTTTGTTTTTATTTTTGTTAATTTAGGAATTGAAAAGTATGTATTAAATTGATGGATTGGATAAGTTTGAAATGGTAAACAAATAACTAATTTAATATCTTTATATAGATTAATGATTATATTTAAAAGCAGCTCAAGTTTGAAAAATCATAAACCGATTAACGGCACCAAACTGAACCGTTTCAATCGGTTCGGTACGATTTGATGGGAGAAGCGGTCTATATCAGTGTTCAAAATAATAAAATCGATATTATCGGTTCGGTATAATTTTTTACCTAAATACCGACTGTACCGAACCGATTACATCCTAGCACATTAGTGTTTCTATACATAATTTACTTTTCTTTAGCGGAGACAATTTTAAACCTTTTCATTCTTCTTATACAAGCGGATGTAGTTATTCTTATTTAATGATTAATTTAATATTTTCTTAATATATGTCCTTAAGGTATATGTTAACAGAAGCCAAATTTTATTTATTTGTGTGATGTCATTTATGGATTTTACTATGAACTTATTTTGTCTAATTAAAAATTGTTTAAATTTATTACTTTTTGATTAGATAAATAAGAAATAAAATAAAATAAATTAATCTATTATATGTTTAGATTATATTTATTTCACAAAAAATTGATAATTTTTTTTAATTATATTTTTCATTATTTATTTTTTAAAAATATTTTCTAAACATATGATTATTAAAATCCAATCAACTTAATTTTTCTTTTATAAATAATGTACTCAAAAGATATTAAAACTTTAACAGTTCAAATGTCTAAGCTATTGTTATAATAAACAAAACTGAACTTTCTAGTCCACTAAAACTACATCATCATTCATCTATAAAATCATATTCATTTATTTTCTCTCTAAGGCAAAAGCTTAAAGTCACTTTTCATATTAGCCAATGAAACTTTTTGTATAAAACTGCAACTTTTAACTTTAACAAGATTATAGTGACAAAGTGTTATTCTATTAAAAACATAAATAAATATTAAATGCAATAGTCAATATCATATCATTAGCTAATATGAAAATTTTAATAATTAATGATACATTGTAACCAATATACTTAGATTAAATTTGTTTGAGAGATATAGTACTGAATTGTATTAATCATTCAATAAAATATTATGGGCTCGTTTGGTTTGTTTTTGGGAGAGTAGTTTTTGAAAATTGTTTTGGAGAGATAGTTTAGAAATTTTTTTTGTTTGTTTGGTTGTGTATTTTGAAAGTAGTTTTGGAGTTTGGGAGTTTGTAATGATTTGATGTTTTGTTATAATTGAGTAGATGTGTGTGAGAGAAAAAGTGATTGAAAAGGAGAGAAGAGAGAGAAAAAGTGATTGATTGAACTAACCAAACTTTTTAGATTTAACTAACCAAACTTTGTACGGGGTATGGAATACAAAATGAGAAATTAACGACAATGAGAGGGGAGATTTGCACCGTTAGTACAACCGAGCTAAGGTAGTGCGGTCGTCACAGACGTCACGGCACCGCGCTACTTCCCCTACTAAGACGGGCGGTGGGTCTGTTTTGCTCGGCCGAGGAGAACGGCTGCCCAGGCGTGAGCTAAGCCTGGCCGAGCTGTGACTTGCAGACATTTGGTAGGCACAACCAAGCTACGGAATTCCGGGCTAAACTGAGGATGAGGCGAAGGCCACCATGCCTTTGGCCGGTTAGCCGAGATGGGCAGACCCCAGAGAACCGGGGTTGAGGGCAACAGGAGGCCGGCGCGCATCGCAACCGGTTAGCCAGAATGGCCCGTTCAATAATAGCCCGGCCACTGAGGTCCGGCTTCCGCCTGACTCCAAGTTATAGGTCGGCGATATATAGCTCGGCAGTGTTATTTGGCGACGATCCTCCCATGGGTTAGGCCAGTCATGGCACCCCGGGTAAGTGTGCCACCTGGGCCAATGGCGTGAGGGAGAAGACATCTGCTCCACGCACGCCTCAATACCGTTGGGCAGTTCTGTGTGTACTGGTGGGAGGACTAAGTCTTTACACGCGTAAGGTGGTGAGAGGCGAACACTGCCACCTGTCCAGGGAAGGACAGCAGAGGTAGTGCGCGCACAATCTTGAGGCTGCATGGCCAGCCTAGAAATATGGAAGAAGACGCACGTTAGAGGTATGCTAATTCCCTTCATCTGATACGCTCTCTCTCTGATAGCCTTCTTCTCCCTCAAGTGATCTGACTTGATCGTCGGAGGGACTATCCGGCACACCATCGCCGGGCAGCTCACCATTTCTGTGTTGCGGAGTTAGACGCCGTCACGAGAAGCTTGGAGCACAAGGAGTACGGAAAGCAGAGAATATTTCGCCCCCACACAGACAACATGTTCTATCTAAATTGTAAAATTTTGTCAATCAATTTCCATGAAATAATAGTGAGTCAATTCAACAAATAAAAGAATAGATAATTCTAAAACTACCAATCATAAAAAGGATAAACCTATTTAATTCAGTTTGCCCAAACATGGCCTTTGTAATATATCGCAGCCCCTAATTTATCGTTTTTCATTCCAATACCACCGAAGCCCACCTAACACAGAGCAATGAAATTGCACCGAATAATACACAGAGCAACGCGTCCGAGTCAACTCTGTTTCTCAGCTCTCTCTGTGATCGCGACCAACACGCTTCGATTCCGTTGTTTCGATTTGACTCTGTAACTAAGTAATCCTTCTCTCCCGATACCAATCACATACAATATGCATATATAGATCTGTATATATTTCAGTATCTGGTGAAAATTTGGGGTTCTGGTATGGAATTAGGGTTTTCTTATTTGGTTGTGGAATTACAACTTCCTGGATTGTATGGTGATCAAATATTTGTTCGAATCATTTCTCTTGTTGTTGTTGTTTAATCGGAAAAGTTTTGTGCTGTTTGTTTCCTGAGAAATATGGCTGCTGGAATGGATAATTGGGGTTTCAGTTCTGGGGATTGGCATCTAAAATTGTGAAATTTATGAATATATATATATATATATATATTAATGTGTGAATTATTCCCAAGCAGCTTAAAAAGCTTATAGTTTATTTTTGTAGCTGCTTCTGTTAATTGACTATTGGTATAAACAGTGGTACATTTTGAGATAACTGCTTCAGTTAAAAAGCTTATGGTTTTACTGGTGTCAGTTTCTTGGAGCTTCCTTGCATAGGTTTTCTTTGT
The DNA here is from genome assembly GCA_030407325.1 of Camellia japonica. Classification (NCBI taxonomy): domain Eukaryota; kingdom Viridiplantae; phylum Streptophyta; class Magnoliopsida; order Ericales; family Theaceae; genus Camellia; species Camellia japonica. The sequence continues at coordinate 19,115,599 of JAPPVO010000003.1, forward strand.
CAGTTATTGTCTTCAAAGTCCATGTGCATGGAACACCGTGTATTATGGAATATAAGATATAATGTGGTGTGGGCATGCATTTCTATTTATTTAGGTGCTAAAAAGCTAGATATTATACTGGTTTTATGATTGCTGGTATTTCATTTATCTGACATAATTAGCAGAAAGAAGTATCAAGTAGGACAGTATAATTTTCTAATGATCAAAATGATGTTCTGACTTCTTAAAGTTCTATATTTTGTATTGTAGAGGCATGGAAGAAGTATCAAGTAGTTCTCAGAGTGTGGAGCTGCTAGAGCATAATGAAGGTAACATTGAGAATGAATCGGAGAAAACAAGCAATGTAGAAGAGAAAGTAGAGGATCCTAAGGTTGGCATGTTGTTTGATTCCATCGATGAGCTTGTGGAATTTTACAAATTGTATGGGAAGGCAAAGGGTTTTGGCGTGTCTATAAGAACCTCTAAAAAAGGAACCGATGGGAAGGTGAGGTATGTGACCGTTGCTTGTTGTCATACTGGAAAGCAAAGGATCAGATCAAGCAACCCCCTTAAGTTGAAACCACAATCAAAAACAGATTGCAAAGCTAAGCTTAGTGTAGTTCTATGCCCCGATGAGAAGTGGATGCTGAACTCCATGATACTTGATCATAACCATGAATTGAGTCCAGGAAAATCCCGGTTTTATAGATGCCACAGGGTTCCTCAATCATCTAGGAAAAGGAGGCTTGAATTGAGTGATAAAACCGGTATACTGAACAATAGTTTCAATTCATTTGGGGTTGATGCAGGAGAACATCAGAATTCGCCTTTTTTAGAGAATGATTGCATACATCTTGTTGATAGAGTCAAATGTTTACAGCTGCGGGAAGGAGATGCTACTGCAATGAACAATTACTTTTTAAAGATGCAAGTTGATAATTCAAACTTCTTTTACATGATGGATTTAGATGAAGAGGGTCGACTAAGGAATGTGTTGTGGGTAGATGCAAGGAGTAGGGCAGCATTTAAAGAGTTTGGTGATGTAGTTACATTTGATACAACATACTCGGTTAACAAGTATGACGTGCCATTGGCTCTTTTTGTGGGGATGAACCATCATGGGCAATTGACTTTGCTAGGTTGTGCATTGATATCAAGCGAAGACACCGAGACATTTACATGGCTATTTCAGTCTTGGCTTACTTGCATGTCTGGATGCCCTCCTAGTGCAATAATTACAGATCAAGACCAAGCCATGAAAAAGGCTATAGAGATTGTTTTTCCTAATGCACGACACCGGTGGTGCTTGTGGCATATCATGAAAAAGATGCCAGAAAAATTGAGAGGATGCGGACAATATGAATCAGTCAAGTTTTGTATGCAAAATGTTGTTTATGATTCCTTAACGAAAGAAGAATTTGAAGAAAGTTGGGGTAGGTTCACTGAGAAGTATAAAATTGAAAGAAATGAATGGTTGCTTGGGTTGTATGATGAGAGGCATCGTTGGGTGCCTGCCTTTGTGAAAGATATTTTCTGGGCAGGAATGTCAACCACACAGCGGAGTGAAAGTATGCATGCCTTCTTTGAAGGGTATGTCAATTCAAAGACTTCTTTGAAACAATTTCTAGAACAATATGAGAATGCTCTGACAAAAAAGGTGGGAAATGAAAATAAGGAAGAATTCAATTCTTTTAAGTCATGCCTCCCATGTATAACTCGTTATGAGATGGAGAAGCAATTTCAAAGTGCTTACACGACGGCAAAATTTAAAGAATTTCAGCAAGAGTTAATAGGAAAGATTTATTGTAATTTGTCTTCATGTAAGGAAGGGGCTACCATTTCAGAATATGCAGTAGGTGAAGATATATCAACTGGAGAAAGCCACCGGCGTGCAATTTTTTATGTTTTGTTTAATGAGGTTACCAGTGAAGTTAATTGTAATTGCCGGTTGTTTGAGTATAGAGGAATATTGTGCAAACATCAAATTGTGGTGTTGATTCAGAGGATGATTTATCAAGTACCAGACAAGTACATCTTAAAAAGATGGAGTAAAACTGTCAAAAGGAGCCACACTAAGATTCGGATCTGTTATGACAATTGGTTTGTCAAACCTGAAGCACGCCGCTTTGATAAAATGTGCAATGCCTTTCATGAAGTTGCTGATTTAGCAACTGATACTGAAGATAGATGTGAGATGGTGATGGCGTGGATACACAAATTAAATGGGGAGTTGAAAGAAGCGGAAGATGTTTGTGGAACCAATAAGCCTATTTCTGGAGGGCAAGTTATGAATTGGCAGAGCTTTGAATTCATGGGTTGTTTGTTAAATACAATTCTAATCTATTATCACAATTTTGATCATGCTTTCAAAATGTATTGATGGTGATCTTTTTGCAGGTTAGAAGGCAAGGTTGAAATCATCATTGGGGGAACAAGTGGAATTAGAGCAAGCACAGTGCTGTAGATGTATGGCATGCTCGCATATCTGCATGTATTTAGATGTTTGTTTTGCATTTTAACAGCTGGAGAAAACAAAAGCAGAGGGTTCCAAGCATCATGGATTTTGCTATATGTATCTAGTTGTGTTTGTTTTCTGCAACACATTGAGTGAAGACGTTATCTTCCAGAATATGTGTTCTTGGGCTATCAACGTGATATTTATATGTAGGTTGTCTAGGTAATTTGTATGTACAAAATTTCATTGAAAACAGTAGTATTGATCTCTCAAAGTTCACTCTGTTTGTCTGAGATGATGCTGATTGGGATGTTGTTTACAACTGAATTTGGGATTTTCAGGGACTTTGGGTTGCCATTTGCCTGTGTTTCATATTCATTTGTATGGAAATACTCTCTCTCCGTCTCTCGTTTTATTTATTGATAGTTAGTTTTCCTTGTATAGTCCTATATGAAATTGTTTGCAAGCTTGTTGCACATGTACTTTTATTGTAGATGCTACTGATCCCATGATGGCTTTAATGGTACGGTGGTGATAGTTCTATCTTGATGTAACAATGATGTATGTTATGGTGCAGTGGCAGCATAGATTAATGCTAGCTCTATGGTTGCTGTATCAAGTTTACCTTCTTCCCCTTATTCTGCAAGATAACAGTGTGTGCTTTAGTATTCTGCTGAGTGGTTGTATATTTGGCATTATATTTTTTCTGATCAAAAGGTAGAAAATCCCTTTGAAATTCATTACTCTGCTGAGTGGTGGTTGTTGGCATTAACTTACTGCTCCAATAGGCTTCTATGCTGAAGATTCAGTGCATATCCTGTTTGCTGCTCCCAAGCTGGGTCGAAGAGTCTTTGTTGCCACAAACACAAAACCTGGTAAATAGTTAGTTGCAAGCTTTGGTCAAAGCAGTGCATGGCCAGGTGTGTAATTTTTCCAGTGACCCCGATTCCATAGGAAACTCATCTAGCCTTATAGTGTCATCTATATGATCTCTAAGTTTGGGCTTGTTAAGGTATATGGTTGAGTTGCAGAAATCAATTTTCTAATTATTGGAGTATATGTTGAATTTTTTTTTTTTTTTTTTTTTAAAGTACTTTATATTTCTTTTTCAAGGAGGAAAACTTAAAATTGTCATTTACAGAAGCACTATGTGACTATGAAAAGGGCACGTTGAACCAAGGACACCACTCTACTACCTGGTTTTCAAAATTTTCAATCTTCCTATTTCATTTTAAAAGTTTCCGATTGTGGTAAGGTTCCAGACACACCACCAAACCAACCTCCTGTATCAAATTCTGAGTTTCTGATGCTTTGCTCTCAGGCAGTGGATAGAATTCAGAGAGCTGCAATGTCTAATGAAATGATTCCAATTAATCCTTTCAAACAGGATTATTTGCTATGTGCTCCATTCCTTGAGAAAGGAAAAACCATAGTATTCACTACCTTCCTTGTTTGCTCCTGTATGGTAACAAACTGGAATATAGCGAGGAAAACATATGATTTTAGATGCTTATATGCACAGAGCCACGAGGTACAAAGTTCTGCATTTTTTTGTTTCTGTTTGCAGGCATGACATTCAAATGGGTAAAAGATCTGCTCATTCGTAATTGGCTTGTGCCGATCAGAAGTAATTTGTAGAACTACTTTGGAAATGTTAACAACATAATGTTTAGTTTTTCCTTGTGTTTCTATGAGTGAATGGACTCTCCTAAAATACCACCATGCCACACTGTGTAGCAGGCATTGGAGCAGATCAGTTCCATTCCAAATGAGATCAGATGTGTTTTGCAGTTAAAGTTGACTTGGAAGATGAATATAACCATTAAATGTTGCAATTTTTCATTGGCCTTTATTATGTGATTAAGAAATAAAGGACTATTGTCTGTGTTTGGTTGGAGATTTGGAAAGGAATTTAGAAGGGAAAAGAGAAAAGGTAGATGAAATGTAAATAAAATATAATTACATTTTACTTAATTTCACACATTTTTTTTTTTTTTTTAAATCTTTTTTTAAATCTCCAAACTAAACACAACATTAAGACTTTTCATTGGCCGATAATATCACGTAACAAACTTTTTAAGGGAGTATCCAATATATTTTTTCGTATTTTGAGGATTGTTTTTTATCATATTAATTACTTTACTGAGCTCACAACTATTGAACTAGCCTGAAATAATATCCAAGATGTGTATGGCGTTTATTTAGAAACTAGTGTATTGTCTGCTATGCACGGATTGTGTTTATAATTATTTATATATATGTGAATTGTGATTTTTAAATATATAATTTTTTTTTTTTTTTTTTTTTTTGCACAGAGAAAAAGAAATATAACAAATGTAGTATATCTTTAATTAATTATTGGGCAAATTACACAAATAGTCCCTATAGTTTGAGACTTATGTCACTTTAGTCCCTGACTTTTCAATTGTGACACATTTGACCCTGAATTTTGAATCTTGTTCCAAATAAGGACAATTGAATATATAATTAGATTTTTCAAGGGTAAAATTGTCAATTTGATAAAATATAAACTAATTTAACAAAAATAAATGTCAAACAAATATTTTTGAATTTTAAAAAATTATTTCTACCTACTAAAAATAAAATTATGTAAAATTAATAAATCTTTTAGACATTTATTTTTTTTTTAACCAAATTAATTTTTATTATGTATTGGACGATGATATTGTAAAATTAATTTTAAAAAATTAATCATGTAATTTTTATTAATTTTACATAATTTTATCATTGGTGGATAAAAATAATTTTTAAAAAATTAAAAATATTTTTTTGACATTTATTTTTGTCAAATTAGTTTATATTGTATCAAATTGACGATTTTACCCTTGAAAAATCTAATGATATTTTTAATTGTCCTTATTTGGAACAAAATTCAAAATTCAGGGTCAAATGTGTCACTATTGAAAAGTCAGGGACCAAAGTGACACAAGTCTCAAACTATAGGGGCTATTAGTGTAATTAACCCTTAATTATTTTATGTTTGCTTTTATTCAAAATTTAAAAATAATGTATGGGCAAAATTTATAACTAAATTAAAGAAAAATTTATTCCTAACGACATTTTTTTACTTCTATATAAATATTTAAAAAAATAAACGTGAAAAATGTAGTTAATATAATATTATACATTAAGTAAAAAAATGTGATTAGCAATTATGCTTACATAAATTTACTATAGTTTTAATTTCAAATTTAAAAATATATAAACACATCTGGTGTTTTAATTAGAAATATAACTAGATAAATCGCCATAGAATAGGAAGACAATCTTTATTTTTCATCACAACAATTACGTAACTCTATATATAATTTTAATGTGTCTCAATCTTCCACACGTCCAATTCTCTATTAATATTAAACTGAATGTATGAACCAAAAAAAAAATATTTGAGAAGATAAAGAGATGTGGTTTGAAACCTTTCAATTGGTGAATTCTATTAATCAATAGTTATTAGGCTTCAATGGTCAGGGCTTTTAATATTTGTTAGCCATTAAAACTAAGTTATTTGATTTCATCTATATTCATTTAATAATTTGAGAGTAAACACGTGTTAAGTCTTTACACAAATGCTAAGCACATTTTTTAGCTTTATTAATGAAATGCACAGTGTAATTTTTTTCTCTTTTTTTCCTGCAATTGCAACCTATTATTTTTTAATAAATATTTATATTTGTTTTATATATTTTTTTAATATACAAATTATTTTTTTAGATTTTTTTATAAAAATAATTTAACAATCTCATCACTAACCATAGTGTATAAGATAAATTGAAAAGGGTGCGGCAGTAGGTATGGGAGAAACAAAAAAGGCTTGTAGGTTGGGAGAAATTAATAAATGCTGAGTTTTTTTTTTAAATCAAAAAATTAGAAAATTAAGATTGGGATATTGGAGTTAGAAACCCCATTTTCCTTATAAAATATATAAATAGATAGATAGATATATATATTTATAGATATAGATATTTATATTTGTTGTAAATGTGTTTTTAATATACAAATTATTTGTTTTTAGATTTTTTATAAAAATAACTTAACAATCTTATCGCTAACCATAGTATATGGGAAATGTTGAAAAGAATGCTGCAATATGAAAGAAGTCAAAAAAGCTCGCGGGTTGGGAGAAATCAATAAATGTTAAGGTTTTTTAAAAAATAAAAAAATAAAAAATTAGAAAATTAAGATTGGAATATTGATAGTAGAGATATTTTCAAGTCATATTTGTTTAGATAGACTTTATAGACTTTTAAAATTTAAAATTGGATATTGAGAGATAAAAGAAATATTTTAATAGAGTACATAAAAATCAAATTTATTAACTTTATTTGTTTGTATATTTGATTTTTAATTTTTTTTTGTTATGTTATAATACAATATATAAGATATAAATAGATACTCACAACTTCATGAAAAATATAGAGGAATGCAATTTTTAATATTGTTTTTGGAAAATTTGTGAGATAAATTATGATGGAGAGATTATGAAATATTTTTGTTATCTTCCCATTTAAAATCCATAAATTAATGAATAATTATTATTTCTAAAATAATTAAATAAATAAATCAGCCAATAAATTTTTATAATCTATTTTATAAATTGAAAAATCAATAATTTTAGAATGAGAGTTTGGAGCTCTTAGAAGGCTTAGAAACCCCATTTTTCTTGTATAATATATAGATAGATATAGATATTTATATTTGTTTTAGATATTTTTTTAATATACAAATTATTTTTTTATAGATTTTTTATAAAAATAATTTAACAATCTCATCACTAACCATTGTGTATGGGAAAAGTTGAAAAGAGTGTTGCAATAAGTATGAGAAAAGTCAAAAAGACTTGTGGATTGAGGAGAAGTCAATAAATACTGAGTTTTTTTATAAAAAAAAATAAAAAATTAAGATTGGAATATTGGAATTTCCACAAGACTTGTGAATTAAAAATATCATTTTTCTTATATAATATTTAGATAGATGTGAAATAAATCAAATTATTTGAACTCAACTTGTATTTGACTCGTTATTATTTTGTCAAGTACAAAGTCAAAGCTTAAACATGTTTTGGACCTTAATATATTTTTGGGTTAATTTTGAATTTAGCTCAATTGATTTAAACACATTATGAGAAAGAAAAAAAAAATCAACTATTCAAGTTCACCTTGATTAAAATTAGCATTAGACTAGTAAATTGGCCAAACTTAAATATATTTGAAAGTTAAATATATGCTGAAGGGATTGGGTTTCTCTCGTATTGATATCTGAATATGGGAGAATTTGAGGGACTCATAGGGTCTACTACAGGTTTCTTTTTGATGATCAAAACCGTTCATGTTATAGAGTCATCAATGTATATTGTGGGAGTGTCCATCCCACATTGTTCCGTGAAGAAACCACACCCCACTATATAAGTTGACTAACTCCTTCAAATTAGCATAAGGCCTTTTCCTAAGGAAATAATAAAGTCATGAAGTTGCTTCATTTGATACCGTCTGTGGGAACTCCCTTTTTAGAAAGCCTTTTCCTAAGAAAAGAACAAAGCCGTGAGAACTGCTTCATATATCATCCATCAAAAGTTTTAAGTCAATCCAATAATCGTGACATTTTAATTTTATAGCATTTGTCTCTATAAAAATTGATAGTCTATTTTAAAAATATATTTGTCATTAATTTTTTAGGAGACAAATGCAATAAAATAAAAAAATTATGCTTATTGAATCAAACTAATTTTTTAATGGATAATATTTACGAGTATCCTACAAAATGAACGGTTTGGATCATCAAAATGGGATCCCGTTGTAGGCCCTATAGACCCTCAAATTCTCTCATATTAAGATCTCAACATCAAAAAAACCCAACCAAAATATCATGTAAAAAAATAAAAAGAAACTGATGTCATTTTTTTGTTTTTTTGTTATCTATTATTTTTCTTTAAAAAAAATAAAATAAAATTAAATACAGCTAAATGTATCTTTGCTTTTGCATAATGAAATTTATAACATCATTTAACTCCTAAACGGTGCCGTATTAGTTGGATTTGCTTGTGTCGAGTCGTCCAGCAAAAAGGTAAGAGGAAGGGCTCATCCTAATTAGGTTACTATAAATTAGGTCCGCCGAACTCAGGTCTTCGCTAGCTAGTCATCGTATATTTCGTTTTCTATTTTACGCTCTGGATTGGCTTTGGTGGTGGTGGGCTTCACTTGTTCTATCTTCATCGGCTTTCAGGTCAGTTTATTAGTATTCCAAGAGTTTCGTAATCTCATACTGAATTGTTTTTAGGGTTTTTCGCTTCTTTTCTTTTTTCTTCTTCTTTTTTTTTTTACTTTTTGTTTTTTATAATAAACATATTCTCTCCTTCAATTGGCATGTTGTGTGATGTGATTTGGGGAAATAAAGATCCCTGTTTGATTAGATTGAAAATTGTTACATAAATGTTTCTCTGTGTATATATATATGTATAACGAGAGAGGAATTTGATTGTGATTTGATAGCTTCATCAATTCTGCTGAAATGTAGTCTACCAGAATTCAATGAGATAAAGCTTAAAAAGAGTTGCTGGTGTCGTGACTATCTTCTTCAAAACAAAAAATGTAGATAGAGAATTAATTGAGTAGCGAATTGAGAATTGGTAGCTTAAAGATCAAATGGGAAAGAGATAATTTTTCCAATGGAAAAATGAGATTCTGCTTCTGTGTATTAAACATTCATTTATTGATGTTGTGTAGTATAATCCCACACATAATAATATCTGTGGACATTCTTTTATTCTCTCTTTGTTGTGTCTTTATTGCCAATCTTATGTCTGTTCTCTCTCCACAAGCGCATGCTATCTCATTTCTTTGAAAAAATTCAAGCAAATTTACTGACTTTTTTAGTGTAGAAGAGAGCTATTACCAATGAACGTGATGACTTTGTAGGTTATTAGCTCTTCTTGTGTTTCTTTTATTTGCACTGTCAATGTGACGTCTAGAAAGCTCCAGCTGTGACGACTTTGTAGGTTATTAGCTCTTCCCGTGTTTCTTTTATTTGCACTGTCAATGTGATGTCTAGAAAGCTCCAGCTGTCTGTTCATTTCTCATTTTTAAAAAAAATAAAAGATTGTTTAGAAGAGAATTGTTGAATTTTATTAGGAATTACATGCCACCTGACAATTGTCTTTGTAGCACTTGTGCCTTTTAAAGCTTTTGGTAAATATATTTGGACCCTTCATTCTATTTTGGGAACCTTTAGTGTGTTTGTTGGAAGTCCCACATCGGTTACAACATACATTTTAAGGTGGACAAACTTCTATATAAGTGCAAGTGCAGAGGGTTAGCTTATCAACTTCTATGGTTCTTTCTTGGTTTAATGAGCCATTACGAGCCGAGCTTGAGTTATAAATTTTAGTTGTGCCGAGCTGGATTTTGGTCATAGTTCCATTGGGATTTTGGCCATAGTTCCTTCGCCAAAGTTGTGTAATTTCTCGAGGGCTTTGTGGTGTGTGGTGGAGATCGAGTTTCAACTCTTTTCATCTTCTCCATTTGAGCTCCGAATTTGAGGTAGGGATATTCTACTCCTCCTTCTGAGCTTTGTCTTTAAATTTTAGTATTTTGATATGTTGGAAGTTGCTGTGTAATTTTAAGAAAGTTTGGGCCTTTGTGAAATTTTACAAAAGTTGGGATTTTAAATATATAAAACTTATATGCATGTTTGGCTTGGAGAAATGGATTAATGTTGAAACATTGATGAAAATAGAACCTTAGGGTTGTTATGTAATTTATGAGAATAATGCCTTAATTACATTGATAAATTAATTTGAGAAATGAGAAAGGAAATTGAAATTGTTGGAATTGGGGGTGTACGGGGCTAAAGGATGTAGTGGAACAATTTATTGCTCACCTAGTTGAAATGTTGATTTTATATCCATTTGGTGCATTTATTTTCTGTTTAGAAATAACTGCTTTGGGCTATCGGTGGAGGATAGTCTTGATTGTTGTAGACAATACATGATGATTAAGCAAACGAAAACTAATCAATGGAATGTGTCATTGAGTATGACGGTTGAAAAAAATACATTAACTTTATGTATTGATTGATGATGTGTATAATAATTGTTTATATGCAATGTGTTGTGTTGGAGGAGATAGGGGATGTACTCCACGGTTTAGGGGAAGATAGGGGATGGACCTTTAAACCGGATGTTGTTTGGGAGAAGATAGGGGATGGACTCCATAGATATAGCTCATATGCTTATCTATTGATATGTTGATACAGCTCATATGCTTATCTTTGGAAGTGTGATATAGCTCATATGTTTATCTATTGATATGTTGATACAGCTCATATGCTTATCTTTGGAAGTGTGATATAGCTCTTGTGCTTATCTGTTGCTGTATTGATATAGCTAATATGCTTATCTATTGTAAAATGGAAAATTGTCTAATATGAGTTACTGTCTCACATAAGTTGCTTGGCCAGGTTCTGAGCCATGGTTATGAATTGAGAAATGAATAAGAAATGAAAAAAATGAAAAGTAATATGGACTTGTATGTCATAACACTGTAATGTGATCTAAGTGGATGTATCAGTGTTGACCATCTATCAACTACTAATCTTTTAGTCATTGTTCATAGCTGGTTTAGTGTATTTCTACTGGGCTGTTAGCTCACCCTATACGGGAATATCATTTTCAGGTGCAGGTGAGATGTTACCTCCAAGGCAATAGCATGGATGGACTCTCAGGAAGCAAGAGTTTCCTAATTATGCTTTATGTGTGCATGAGTGTTATTTGTAAAGCCAAGGGCTTAATGTGTAATGAGCGAGACTCTATTTGTGTAACCAAGCAATGTCTTGGAAAGATGTAAGCCTATATGGCATTTAATATTTTGCTAAACTGTGAACTTTGATATATGGATTTAGGTTGTTTCTTATATTTAGTCCGCATATGAGTTATCTTTATTGCAATATTTTGGGGCGTGACAACTTGGTATCAGAGCGTACCGGGTTTGAATACTTTGGGTACGTGGGAAGTGATTAGTATCACAATGGGTTCGTCTCATTTGATAGAGACTTAGCTGTACTGTTATATGCTTACATGATAACATGTTGATGTGACTATGTGGGTATGAGATTTAATTTCTAGGATGTTGATTAGATCCTTGGGTTTCTGTGAGTCTTGTTAGAAAAGCACTTGATCAATGCTGTTCCTAACCGGAACTCTAGTAACGCCTCGGGACTATCATTATCCGGAAAGGAAATTCGTAAGTGCTTATGTGTTTATATGCTTACATGGAGTGAATTAAAGTTGTCCATGCATTAGGACGTGAGTGTTTAGTTTCGACACATTTATGAATATGCTACTGTTCTTCGTTTCCTTTATTAGGATGTCAGGATGGGGAAGAGGTGGTCGGCGTGGTAGGCCTGGGAGGCAGGAGGTACCTATACCGGATGAGATTCCGGCAGTACAGGAGGGAGTTGGCCAGGCCAATGTGGCCGAGCCAGCGGGTCAGCAGGCTATGGGTGCCTTGGCCAGAGAGATAGCAGGAGCTTTGGGTATTCTCAGAGCTGAAAATCAGGTTGCAGAGGCAGGACCTTCTTTCTTAAAGTGGGAGTTCTTCCGGTCTAATCCGGACGAGTTTATTGGGGACCCAAGGGAGCCACTTAAGGCAGATGAGTGGTTGGAACAAATGAGTAAGACGTTCAAGATGCTTGGCATCGAAGACGAGGTACTGAAGGTGACCTTGGCATCTTTCCAGCTTAAGGGGGATGCGGGTCAGTGGTGGAAGTTCACTAAGAGTCATATAGGAGGGACTTGGAATGCTTTTGTTGATGCTTTCCAGGAGAAGTTCCTGTTTTCAGCTGTTAAGGAGAGGTTGAGATATCAGTTTTGCCAGCTTAAGCAGAACAGTTCTTCAGTGGCCGAGTTTGAGGCCGCATTTACTAGCTTGTCCAGGTTTGCACCTGAGTTGGTGGCGTCTGAGGAACGCCGTTGTATTGAGTTCGAGAAGAAGTTGAGGCGCGGCCTCAAGTTGAGAGTTGTGGGGACTATGATTCGAGATTATGGGCGTCTAGTTGATGCTGCAGCCCATACGGAGATCATGATGCAGGAGGAGGAGGAAGGCCAGAAAGGCTCCAAGAGGAGTCAGGATGGACAGAGTGATGGTAGGAGACAGAAGGGTTTTAACCCTCAGCAGTCTCAGGGTAGCTTTTCTAGATCGACTTTTCCTGTGCCGAGTGCTAGTTTTGGGAAAGGCAGCCAGGGAGACATTACCTGTTTCAAGTGTGGTCAGCTGGGCCACAAGTCTCCAACTTGCCCGCAGAAGGGAGGAGGACAGAGAGCAGCGTCATCTTCGGCTCGATCTCAGAGCCAGAGTCAGGGTAGAGGCCAGCCGCTCTCTTGTTTTCAGTGTGGTCAGGCAGGGCACATGAAGAGGTTTTGCCCGCAGTTGAGTGGCACATCTGGTGCATCTGGTTTGAGGCAGACTCAGAGTCATCAGCCAGCTCAGTCAGTTCAGGCCTCGAGGGCCAATCAGGGGGCTTCATCGTCCCAGTCTGTGCAGCAGTCTTATGCTCCTAGGGATGAGCAGGTTGATCAGAGATCGTCTGGGCGCGTGTATGCTGTTACCGCGCAGGATCTTGTACCGGCTCCATCAGTTGTGAGAGGTACCTTCTTGTTTTGCAATTCAGTTGCTAGTGTATTGATTGATACGGGTGCATCTCATTCATTTGTGTCTGCTGCATTTGCATCTATTTTAGAGTTGGAGTTAGCACAGTTAGCATCTCCTATTTGTGTTGTGTCACCTATCGGGGGTGAGTTGATTTTGAAACACGGATGTAAAGGTTGTGATATAGAGGTCGCCGATTATAGGCTTCCGTTTCCTTTTGTGGTTATGCCCATGAAGGGCTTTGATGTTATTTTAGGTATGGACTGGTTATCGTCATACCGAGCAGTTATTGATTGCTACCGCCAGAGGGTCACTTGTTGTACCGTGAGCGGGGAGTGTTTCCATTTCTTGGGGGACCGGGTTGGTAGTGTTCTCTCTCCACAAGCGCATGCTATCTCATTTCTTTGAAAAAATTCAAGCAAATTTACTGACTTTTTTAGTGTAGAAGAGAGCTGTTACCAATGAACGTGATGACTTTGTAGGTTATTAGCTCTTCTTGTGTTTCTTTTATTTGCACTGTCAATGTGACGTCTAGAAAGCTCCAGCTGTGACGACTTTGTAGGTTATTAGCTCTTCCCGTGTTTCTTTTATTGGCACTGTCAATGTGATGTCTAGAAAGCTCCAGCTGTCTGTTCATTTCTCATTTTTAAAAAAATAAAAGATTGTTTAGAAGAGAATTGTTGAATTTTATTAGGAATTACATGCCACCTGACAATTGTCTTTGTTAGGTTTGGATTCCAAAGCCTCAATGGTCTAATTTGTCCCATCTCGCCAGCGTCCTTCAAAAAATAAAGAGTGCAGATTGATTTCTCTGTTTAGAAAATAAATGAAGCTGTTATCCAGACTCCTTTTTTATGGATCCACAACTCTTTGTCCCAAATTATATCTGAAATCAGGATAACAGTCGTGTTAAATAACTGTTTCGCTGAATTTATTTGTTCTCCATTGGTGGATAATATCATATATTCAGCCTAAACGAACACGTGAAAGAGCTTTTACCCCTAGTAGTTTGAGATGTATTGCTCATGCATTATTCTGCCACACAAAAACGAGTGATTATCTCCATAATCTTTGTGAAGTGGAAATGTTGAGCTGTATTATTCCTTATGCATTATGCTCTCACACATAAATGACTGATTATCTCAATAATCTTCTTGAACATTCATCTTTGCAGAACTGGAACCCTGTTGAGAGCAATCCTATACCTCCACTCTTTGCCAACCCAACCCCCTTACCTCCCACCCGCAACAACCAAAAAAAAAAAAAAGAGGAGAAAAGAAAAGAAAAAGAAAAAAGAAAAGGAACTGAGGCTTGAATCTTCCATTCCATTGGATCTGCTGATGTGAATGAAATTAAGTGAAGTCATCTATGAAAAATGTTTCTTTAGTTTTTTTATGAGACCCAAATTTGTGAGAATATTGAACCCGCTTGCATGAACTGTGATATAAGCTAACCTATAGAATTGTTCTTGTGTAGATTTTATGTTACAGAGATTTTTAAGGGAGAAATCATGTAGGTTTTGATACTTCCAATGAGGATGTTAGTCTCAAGCTGTTAAATCCATAAACAATCTGTAGAGGGGACGTGAAGGGTTCGAGTTCAATAGGGAAATAGGGGTGGGTGTGTGCATGTCTTTTACTTTCCATTAGTAAAAAGAAAAAAATTAAAAAATAAAAGGTCAGGAGCTAGGGCCTTGATTTGATGGAAGTGATTTTCTTCGTGGTCAGGAGTTTGGTGAAGTCATGGATTAGTTTGATTATAGTTTCCCTTCATTGTGAAATTATTTACTCAGAGCTTTTGAAGAGTGAAACATTTCAGAATAAATTGGCCACTAGCAATGAGATTATAGCATTTATACCTGTTCTCAGTTACATTAAATATGTTATGCATGATTTGGTTGATTATGTTCTCTTGATGCTGACACTGCATAATTTTTTGGGTAGTAGAACTTACCATGACTAAGCCCTTTACTCCAGTCAAACAATGTCCTGCTGCTGACCCATTTGTTTTCTTGGAAGACACCATTGATTGTTGGACACTGTTAAATATAGCTCCCTGATGATGATATTTGTATATGGAATTAAAAGATTATATTATGCCAAAATGATTATTGCCTTTAAATTGTGAGTTCTTTTTCCCTAGTCATTTTTTGATATGTAAGGTATCCTGGGTTAGCTTGCACACACCTAAGTCTTTACAGTCCGAACAAGCCTTTCAAAACAAGTTTATTCCCTAGTTTATCTATTTACATGGTTTTTGGAATCTTTGGCCAAGGTTTCTTAAATAGTTATGAATCTTTATGTATGTTATTTCTACTCTAATTTCAATTAGAGAGTATTCTTGGAGATTATCTATTAGATATGTATATAACAACTATCGATAAGTGGGGAAATTTTTGAAGTAGGCTTTCAAGTATCATACATAGGGGTTGTTTGGTGCAACTTATATGAGTTGCTTATAGCTTTTCTTATTTTAAGAGTCTGTGTTAGACTATTTGGTGCAACTTCTGCTTATAGCTTATTAGGCAAAATAGTTTAAATAAACTAGGAAAAAAGAAGAAGAAAAAAAAGTTGATTATGGAAGCTAGGGACGGGTGCTTTTGGTTTTTTCTTTCTAATTATCAACTTTTAGCTTACAATAAGTTGCACCAAACAAGCCCATAATAGTCATCTGTGTCGCCTTTCTATCATCAAAATTTTATGTAATCTAATAATAGGGATTTTCTACAAACCTTTATTATTAGCTTGACAAAAGTTGTCTTGTGCCTATCTCCAACATGAGGCTAACATCCATGATTAGTTGTAGTTCATTTATTTTCTTGCATGTTGGATTCATGAAAAGCAAGAACGACTTTAGGACTTTATAGAGATGAAATGATTGCAAGTTACATGCAAACATGCACACATTGCGTCATCATACTAGGAGATTTTCAGTGGACTGTTTTGGGATATTTTATCGAGATATCCCCGAGGGGCACTTAAAATTTGTTTAGAGGGCTTATGGAAAAATTAATGTAAAGGTCTAGTATTTTGGGAGCTTTGGGGAATCCATGGCCCCCACATACATCCTCTTAGCCTTGTTCTTGGGTTGAAATTATTATATTGTGGCAACGAAAGCAAGAATGACTTCTTATTGTACAGAGAAAAAGATTGCAATGTACATGAAATCATACACACCAAGATATGGACAACTCTCTTGTGGTAGGCCAAAAGACTACTTTTTTTATTATAAAAATGTTTTTGAACTTTAATCTAATATGCTTTTGTAATCTATCATACTTTTAACAAGTTCTGTAAACCTATTATAAGAATTTATCTTTTAGAGAATGGAGAAGTTAGCTGCATATTTGTTTTGGCATTGCTTGTCGTGATAATGTTGCAAACTCTTCAGAATAAGAAGATTGGGATGAACATTCTTTTCTCCTTTCTTTTCTCTGGTTGGCATGACTTCTTATTTCCTTATTTTCCTATGATCTGGCTTTTCTCTATATCTGCTTGATTTGTGAAAATACTCGTATAGTATGCAATATCAAATTCAATCACATAAAATTCGCATGTTCAATGTATTACATATGATGTTGGAATCTTAATTGGCTGGCAGGGAAGACCATGGCATCAGTGAAAAACAAGAAAAAAACTAATAATGCTTCTGAATCTATCCCAAAAGTGATGCTCTCTGACAAGAAAACTCCAAAATCTCTTAAGCCTGAACCTAAAATTGTGAAGAAATCTGTAAATCAGAACTCTGCACTGACGAAGGACACAAAAATCAATGCTGCTGAATCTATCCCGAAAGTGATGCTCTCTGACAAGAAAACTCCAAAGTCTCTAAAGCCTGAACGTAAAATTGTGAAGAAATCTGCAAATCAGAACTCTGCACTGACAAAGGAAACAAAAATTAATGATGCTGAATCTATCCCAAAAGTGATGCTCTCTGACGAGAATACTCCAAAGTCTCTGAAGCCCAAACCTAAAATTGTGAAGAAGCCTGTAAACCAGAACTCTGCACAGACAAAGGAAACAAAAAATACTTCACAAGTTCAAGCCAGAAACAAGGATCAAAAGAAAACTACAGGAGGAGGAACACGAGAAAGCTATGATAGTGAAAAAGATGGCAGAAGGAATATCAATTTAGTTCATGATAACAGAAACAAGAAAATTACCAATGAAAAGCTTGAAGAAAGAAGCCGGTTGGATCAAAAGGCTGATGAAGATCTTGGTGGAGTTATTTTCATGTGTAACTCAAAAACCAAACCTGACTGTTTTCAGTATCTTGTCATGGGCGTCCCAACCAACAAGCAGGAGCTTGTGATGCGCATCAAACCTGGGCTGAAGCTTTTCCTGTATGATTTTGATCTCAAGCTTTTGTATGGAATATACAAGGCATCTTCTACTGGTGGCATGAAACTTGAACCAGCTGCTTTTGGTGGGGCCTTCCCTGTTCAGGTCAACCTCTTGTCCTAGATTCACCTTCTATTGTTTATTTTACTCTCAGCTCAAATTCTTGAGTAACCCATCTTGTTTGTTCTTGACAAATGGTCATTCTGAAGGTCCGCTTCAAGGTTCACAAGGACTGCCTTCCACTTCCTGAGGATATATTTAAGAAAGCAATCAAGGAGAACTACAATGAGAAAACGCTCAAGTTTAAGACTGAGTTAACCGTCCAGCAGGCGAGCTCTATTTGCTCTTGAAAAAGACTGAAAAGACCACAAGAAAATGTTATTTAATATATATATATATATATTAATTTGGCTTTGATGATGTCATGTATTACTGCTTTCAGGTAAAGAAACTGACAGATCTGTTCCGGCCGGCCCCATTGTTGCATTCAAATGCACAATCTTCTGCGAAAGAACTGCAGATTCGTCCCTCACTAGCAGCACCTACAGTAGACGAGGAAGTTCACTTTCAACAATTTTACAGAAATCAAACGAACCAGCTTCCTAGGCACCCCATCTCACCTGGTGGTGATGTGGCTTCTCCTGATCCACTTTTTCTCACTGAGAAAGAATATCGAAGTTATGGTCTCCGACGGGAAAGGCATATGCTGACAATTCCTACAGCTCCTATTTCATGGACTTTCGATGCATACAAAACTGATGGAGAAAAAGAGCAACTTCAGAGGAACCCTGTTTCTGTAAGTGAAGATGCAAGAAGGAATGAAGTTGCTTATCAGGATCCGCTTTTTCAAGATGCAAGAAGGAAGGAAGTTGCTTATAATGATCCGCTTTTTCTTAGTGAAAAGGAATATCGAGCTTATGGCCTTAGGCGAGAAGCACCTGCTGCAGTGACGACTCCTCCCAAAGAAACTGCTTCTACTGCTTTAGACAGCTATCCAAACGATCCATATTATCCATATAACTATGGCAGTAGCTCAATGGCAGATCGGTATCTTCCGCTGCCAAGGACAGTGACAGCTCCTTCAGAATCTTATTATTCTCTGACAACAGAAGAGCCCCGTGGGAATGACTTAACATACATGGAGAGTGACACCAGAAGCTACCGAGGAAGAGTGGTTCCCAATGATACAGAAAGATTATATTCATCATCATATGCTGCACATTCTCTATCAGACTACAATCAGAAATACCAGCACTTGGGGGGTGAACCCGAATTTCCGAATACATCAGTTTCATCTCGATATTCCTTTGCAGCCCCTTCTGTGTTGTACCGTTGAGACGATGTGTGCTTTCGTTCCTTTGTTATCTGTTTCATGCATTTTAAGGTTATGATCTTTGAGGTGTATGGGCTCCACCTGGGAACTTTTAGTGGGTAAGCCAAGTTTCTGTCAATGTTGTACATTAGGTATTTTTTTCTGGTTCAATTTGTGTTTTAGTCTGTTGTACCTTTTCTTGGAATACTTTCTGAGAGTGGGGAAGAAACTTTAGTAAGGACAAAACTAAAATGATGTTTGTAGGTTCTATTAGATTCATCTTAATCTCACTCGAGATCTGAATTAGCTGGTGGTGCGAATTTCTCTGTGAGTGACTGTTGAATTTCACAGTAGAAAGTTATCGGCTGTGATGGGATAGTCATGGCAACGCCAGAAATTTGGTGCGGAATGTGCACCATCCATGGATGAAACTAGCTTAGCATGATATTTGATTGGGTACATTTTAGGAGCACAGGTGCTTCATACAGCCCAGCTGTGATGCTGAACCTCGTTCTTATATGGTTACTAGACGGCTGCCATGTATGATGCAAGCCTTACCTCGTTTGTCATGAAAGGAGTTGAAATTTGTCACCATATCTTGTGGTAGATATTAAGCTGAATTGGATTGTAAAACGAATCACTGCTTAGCTTGCAATTTAGCTTGGTAAGAGCTGTGACAGAAATCAGCGTGTGAAATAACAGTGAGCTGGACGGTCAGAAGTTCAATGTCTAGTTTTTTAAAGATAAATACGATTTGATTATGGGACTTCCAATGTTTGATTTTTTAGATGAATGACTTGTTTTACAGAATTTATAAAATGAGCGGTTTAGATTGTTCATGAGCCCAACCAAAACCCACAACAGGGCATGTTATATCCAACTCACAACCGATGCACCCCTCTCTAGATTAGAGTGACTGCCAGAAATCAATGTGGCTGAGTTTACAATTTTGTTAAAATAAACAGCTCATTTGGGCACAAGCCTCACTTGTCTCTTTGGGCATTGGTTTATATGTCAATTTATTTAATTTTTAAGCCATTAAATTCAAATTTCATTTAATTATTAACTACACAACAAATATTTAAGAAGCCAATTTATTTCTAAAGCAAATAAAAAAAAATTAAGTTAGTTTATTTCATCAAAAAAATCTTTATCAAATAAGATAACATATTTTTACTAATATAAAATTCAAAAATTTAAATTGGTTTATGACTTAATTATTGAGTTAGATTAACCTGACAAATATATCTATTGAACCGTAAAAATTAAATAACAAACATAATTTTTAAAATAAACTTATTTGTCATAATTTTAGAAGAGTTCTTATTTATTTTTAGCAATTTTTTTTGGATATTTTAATCAAATTTGTATACTTTTTAGATACACCTAATTAAGGTACATGTAAAAAGTTTTTAAAAAAAAAAACTAAAAATAAACAAAAAATCAAATAAAAATATGTGTATTTTTGTCCGAATTTGATTTGTTTGTAGTGAATTTTTTTCTTTATATTATAGGGTTTTTTTTTCTACTTTTTAAATACATTTAATTTTAATATATCTAAAAAATTACTAGTAAAATATTAAATAAAAATTCATCTAAAAAAAATTCCTGAAACTACAACCAACCAAACAAAGCAATTTTGTGGCTCCACCCCCACGTTTGCGGGAGTTTGTTGTGAATGTAGACAGTTGCTGTTGTTGTTGTTGTGGCATCTTTTGGATAGATAGGAAAATGTTATTTTTTGACTTTTAATTTATTTTGAATTATTTTGAGAAAATGATTACAAGTTAGTTTTTTTTTTTTAAAAAAATGTGTGAAAAATGTAAGAGATGTTATAATCTAAAATAAAGTTAAAAATTGAAAAATAATTTTTAACCATCTTTTCAAAATAACGAGTCATATCACATTTTTACCTTTTTTTTTTAATATATATATTTTCTTAAAAAAAAAAAAAACCATCTTTTAACAACTTTTCAAAACAACGATTAAACTCAAGTTATCCATTCCCCTCTCTTCTCTTCTAAATTCTAATAAATAAACCGTTAATAAATTCAACGATTCACATAGAAAAAGCAAACAGACAAGTATGGATTCCAATTCTGCGTCCCGCAAAGCTTCGCCTTCAGGTTCTCTCTCCATCTCTCATCTTTTCTTTTCTTTTTCTTTTTTTTTTGTTCCGTCAAATGAATCGGCTAATCTTCGCTCTTATTTATCTTTTGATGATCTTAGCTCTCGTCTTCTTATTCGTCATATTATCTCCATTTCATATTTGCTTCAATTGAACACCCAAAATAAATCAAATAAAAACATGGGTTTGTTGATTTTTATATTTTTATGATCTGTTTGTATATACATCATGATGGATATTCTCTCTCTTTGTTTCTTTTTTATAATTAAATTTATGCCATGAATCGTCTAAATCAGGATCTGTGAAAGTCAATCGTGAGAATCGGAAATGGGGGTTATCGGCATCCGATGTTGTTTATCACTTCGGTACCAGTGGAATGTCTGTTGCTGCTGCCACTGCCATCACTCACCCTTTAGGTTCTTCCCTCTTTTATTTTTATTTTTTTTGAGGTTTCAAGTTTTATTCCAGTTTAAGTTGTTGATTTGATTCAAACATGGGTTGTTCTTGAATTGCATGTATATATAAATTTGAACTAATGACTGCTCAGTGTTAATTTGTTAGTACTGCTCATAGGAAGTGCGTAAAATATGATTTTTGATTACCTTTAACCGTAAGTTTTATGTACTTTTATGTACCATTATACCAGACACATCCTCATCCAGTGGATAGAAATGAATTTGAGGTGCAGCGTGCCGCACTGCGTTCAAGTTAAATGCATGTCGTGTTTACTTTTGTGAATGAGTTCAGAAGTTTAGATCGAATTTCATAGAATTGAATCTCTTATTTTGCTATGGTGTCAACTGTCAAGTGTTTTAAGCAATTGTCTTTATGATTTAAATGTGAAGGCGGATGGGGTTGATGGATAGAAATTTGATTTATGGAGAAGCAACATACGTTAAAAGTAACAAATGTGTTTTAGATGTTATTTAAGTGAATTTGTTCTGCAATTAAAAATTTTAAAAAAAATATTAAAGGGGTGTTTGCAAAACAAATTTGTGAAGGAAAGACATGATGGTTTTGTCTTGAACTAGGATTTGTGATCTGTTTTGGTGTGGAATGCAGATGTTCTCAAAGTTAGGTTGCAAATGCAACTTGTTGGACAGAAAGGTCCCTTAATTGGAATGGTATGAAGTTGAACATTGTGATTATCCTGACTATCTGGTTTAACAGATTTTGACTATCAAAAAAATCTGGTTTATTACAACAACTAACATCAAGTTTTATCATATGTGGATGTACACAGGGACGCCTTTTTGTTACAGTATTGAAAAGTGAAGGGCCTAGGTTCTTGTACTTGGGATTGACACCTGCATTAACGAGGTCAGTTCTTTATGGTGGTCTTCGATTAGGCTTGTATGAACCAACAAAGTATGTCTGTGAATTGGCTTTTGAGTCCACCAATGTTTTGGTTAAGATTGCGTCAGGAGCATTCTCTGGTGCCTTTGCAACTGCGCTGACCAACCCTGTGGAAGTTCTGAAGGTATTTCGATTCAAAAGCTTTTCTAAACATTTTAGACTTTGTCTTACTTAACGCTCTTCTTTTTTCAGGTGCGGTTGCAGATGAATCCAAACTTGAGAAGAGGAGCAATAGGGGAAATGCGAAAAATTGCTTCAGAAGAGGGAATAACGGCTCTCTGGAAGGGGGTTGGCCCTGCTATGGCCAGGGCTGCTTCTTTGACTGCATCACAGCTTGCAACATATGATGAATCCAAGCGGGTCAAGTTCTAAGCATGCTATTTTTCACTTTGAATATCCACGACGTAATTTCCAAAGTTTCTGATTAGTGTAGCTCTTATTTAATTTGTAGTCTAAAATGGGTTTAGGCTTCCCATTTTGCTTTTCTTTGTATCTGCTATATTCTATTTATTTTTCTAATATTTTTTCATCTATTCCTCTGTTGCAGGTTTTGATAAGGTGGACTCCTCTTGAAGAAGGATTTTATCTACATCTCATGTATGGCTTCTAGCTGTTCCACTTCTCCTTATTATCTATTAAGTACTGCACATTGAATTTTATTGAGTTTTTGTTTTCTCGGAACAAGTACCGTTCAAGCAAAACCCTAAGGTTGTGTTTGGATCTATGATAATTTTATTCACATTTCCCTTCCCTTTTCCTTTTCCTTTCCAGATCCCTCCCCAAAATCTAGATCCAAACATGCCCTAAATGGTTGAGAACATGGTATTTGCAGGTTTTAGCCCATTGGGCCAGCTGCCTAACCCTGATCAAAACATAGATAGGCACATCCAGAAAGTGAAAACATCATTAGTGTGAATAACATTCTTTCATAGTTGAGCGAAATAATTGTGTTGAATTTTGTGTACATTAGTAGTTCTTCAGATAACGTATCTAAAAGATTACTTATATGTGTACATATCTTCTATCAAACTTGGGGACTAAGTATTTTAGCCAAAAAGGCAAAAAGTCACTATAAGTTGTCACATCACCCTCTCTACTTTTCTGCACATTTTTTTGTAAAAAGCTAAAAGTTACTAAAATAGTATGTTTCCAAACAAGGCCTTAAGTTTCCATGTTGAGTCACCATTTTGTCTGGGATTTGAATCACACTAGTTTCACGTGTACAAAATATAAAGATGCCTTAATGTCTGTTTTAATTAAAATATATTGCAAATACTTTCTTCCACTTTCTAACAGTGGTTTAAACTTACTGAAGCTCAAGTACAATAGCAGGCACAGTGAGCACCCTCATTACTGCACCCGTCGACATGATTAAAACCCGTCTCATGTTGCAACGAGAATCTAAAACAGTTGGAACCTACAAAAATGGATTTCATTGTGCGTACCAGGTAATGACATTTCTTTCGTCTAGTTATTGTGCCCTACATACTCTTGTCATAGTTTTTTGCTTTTTTTTTGGCCTCATTATGACTACTTCAGTTACCAATATCATTATTCACTTAGGTAGTGTTTGATTCACTAGAATGGAATAATCATTCCATCAAAATATTCATTCCTATGTTTGGTTGACTAAAAAATAATGAAAAATACATTGTAAATAGAATCATCATTCACAAGTACAAGAGAATGATCATTCCATAGGAAAGCTTAAAGAATGACCATTTCATTTCATTCAATCTCATTCTAGTGAGCCAGATAGAGGATTAGGGTACATTTGGTACGTGGGAATGGGTAAGAATGGGCTGGGTACACAATGAGCTTCCTAGGATTTCTCTAAAAACATGCTTACTGGCGTGATGTCAAATTCCATAAAAGACATAAGTGAGACTCTCCCTAGTACCAATTGGAACTATGGTTCGACAAGAGGTATCAAAGTCAGGCTGTCATAGGTTCGAGTCACAGGAGCCTCATCGCGAGGGGGGAATTGTTGGATTCACAATGGCGTTCCCTATAACCAATCTAAAAAGAGGCCTATGGGAGCAATGTAGAATGCCATGGAAGACATAAGCGAAGTCCTCTCTAATACCAATTGGCTTTAGGAGAGATAGTAAACTATCGTCCGACAAAATGGAGCTCTTGTTCAAGCTTCTCATTCCATTTTTCATGTTTGATACACCAAATGAAGGTTGTGGTTCAATTCCCACAATTTCTTGGACTGAAAGCATTCCATTCCACCTCACATCTCATTCCATTCTCACCTCATTCCTTTCCTGTGCACCAAATGTAACCTTAATTCTTGATGTTGTGCTTTCAAGGGGAAGTCGACAGAATTTTGTAAATTTGACTGCCTAATGCAATGTTTGTATCTTAAACTTCTGCATAAGGTTCAGCTTGCCTGGCTTGCCTAACGTGCTTGTATTATGTATTATTCCAGGTTCTGCGCCAAGAAGGTCCCAGGGGCCTTTACAAAGGGTGAGATTTGTATATCCAGGCAACATCATAGCATCCTTAGATAAAAAAAATAGGGTTTTGATGAACTGACATATTGTTTCAATTTTTTGTAGTTTTGTTCATCAACATTTCTGGTTGTTAACCTTGAAACTTTTCCAGGGGAACTGCAATCTTTGCAAGATTGGGTCCACAGACTATGATCACATTTATACTCTGTGAGAAGCTGCGGGACCTTGCTGGATTGAAGGCAATCTAGTAAGTGACATTGTCTCACATTTTCCAAGTAATGCTTTTTCACATGCAGAACAGTTGCCAAACTGCCATCAAGCCTCAATTTTTGAATAATTTTTTTTATTTTCATTTTTTTGTGATTTCATTTACTGTTCCATTAAGGAACCAAAACTGAGTTGGGTTTAGGCAAGTGACCTGCCACGAGAAAAAGGTCCATTTATTTGTTGGAGTTGTTGTAATAATGTATGTTTTGTACTCTACATACCCCATTGTTGTAGGATCTAGTTGTATCGCCAAGATTTTCAGCTGTTGTGTTTAGTTTTTCTTGTATTATTATATTGATTATTACATTTGGAAAGATTCATCCGTTTACTCAGTTTGGGGCAAAGATTGATCATATTCTTGCTGTTCTGAATTGATGTTTTGGTTAGCTATTGCTCAAATGGACTTGTATCAATTGGAAAGCTTGCTGTTTTTGTTTTTAGTTTGACTTGTACTTTTCTGATGGAAAAGGTTTAGGTACAACCTACAACCAACTTTGAACTTTCATTTGACTTCATAGAGTTGCCTTCAACCAAGCTCCAACTCTTAAAAGGGTGGCAGATAGACAAGGGAGTACTTTCATGTAGTGGTTAAAGAATGTTCAGGATGGGCAGTGTGCAGTAAAATGGCCTTCTGCATTGTGGGTTTTTAAAATTCTTTATTTTCACAAAATCTATTAAGCTTTTTTTTATTCGAATTATTTCTCCGTCGGTGAATTTTTATTTTTTTTCCAAATCGCAAGTGAGACAATATAGAGACAGCTTGGAGCCCCAGTCTAAGGGGTTGTTTGGGTGTCCTAAATAAGCGTACTTTTTGTCTTTTCAGACTAAAAAATTGAGGAAAAAAATATGGATGTTTGGGTTAACTTTTCGACTTTTATGGAAAAATGTGTATTAAAAAATTGTATAAATTAGTATGTACGGGAAAATTAGGAATGGGAGTTGTGCAGCCGTAATTGTTGACTTTTGTTAAATACTGATAACTTTTTGATTTTTTAACTTTTTTGTTTCTTGCCAAACTTGGCCTAAATATGAAAATTCAAAGTACGATGGTGCTGTTAAGAGTACATTGTGATGAGAAAATGTTGTAGAAACAATGAACTTCATTTCAAGGTCAAATAATAAAGGCCAAATTAAGAGAATATCACATGGTACTTTTTATCCATATCAAAACACTTATGCTGTGTTTGGTTAGGAAATTTGGGAAGGGATTTGAAAAGAGAAATGTAAAGAAAAAAAGTGTATGAAACTAGGTGAAATATATGTATGTTTTATTCACATTTCACCTACATTTTCTATTTCCCTTTCCAAATCCCTCATCAAATCTCCCAACCAAACACAATATTAAATTTTATAAAAAATAAAATAAAATAAAATAAAACTGAATTTTTTTTACTAAAGTCACTTAAATAAGTTTCATGTTTTGAGAAATCAAAAGATTTTATTGCCTACTGTACTTTCCTTTAAATTTTTATTGTGAAATGATAAGTTGGACATTTTAATACATAACATCTCTCTATTCTATAGCTCTTTCATCCTCTGTGAGCATGTTTGTTTTTGAGGGATAAGAGGGTGGGATTGGACTATTAGTCCCACCGGACTAATAGTCCCTTGTTTGTTTGAAAAATTTTGCTCCGGACTAATAGTCCCCCCGGACTAATAGTCCCTCCGGACTATTAATCCCACAAACATGGGACTATCCTATCCCATGGGGGGGTGTGGGATAGAAACCATGGGATTGGTATCCCATGGGATTATTTTGTGAAATGTCCATTTTACCCTCCATGCTATTACTTAGTAAACAATTAGAAAAGGGTAAAATAGTCTTTTGAACATTTATAAATTATTTTTTTAGTGTTGTTAATTTAAAACTATATATTAAATAAAAAATTTAAATTATAAATTAAATTTAATTAAAAATAATAAATTATAAATTATGGCCTTATAAATTAAATTTTTAGTGTTGTTAAAAAATTAAATTTACATATTAAATAATTTTTTTTTAGTATTGTTAATTTAAAATTATATATTAAATAAAAATATAAATTATAAATTAAATTTATTTAAAAATAATAAATTATAAATTATGGCCTTATAAATTAAATTTTTTAGTGTTGTTGAAAATTTAATTTATATATTAAATAAAATTATTTTTTTATTGTCGTTATTTAAAATTATATATTAAATAAAAATATAAAATATAAATTATAAATTTAATTTAATTGAAAATAATAAATTAAAAATTGTGGCCTTATAAATTAAATTTTTTTAGTGTTGTTAAATTATAAATTATAGATTATAAGGGTAAAATAGTCTTTTGAACATTTATCCTTATCCAGTCCGTCTAACCAAACATTGGATTTACTAAAAATAGTCCAATCCAGACATCTAATCCCATGACTAAACAAACATAGGATACAAATCCAATCCAACCAAATAGTCCCGGGACAATGTATCCCGGGACTAGCAGTCCGATGGATTACAATCCCTCCTTATCCAGTCCGTCCAAACAAACGCACCCTGTGTGTCTAGTGCTCAGCCACTTATTATATCTCTCATTGTTGCCATCAATCTTAGATCTACTAGTAGTTGTGACCATAACTCACCATTTACCTTCATCATCTCATATCTGAGTGCTCCTTCTCTCTCTCTCTCTCTCTCTCTCTCCCCCCATGATGGTTTCTCTTTTCTTCTTTTTTTTTTTTTTTTTTCTCCCCCACTTTTGGAACCATGTTTATTTCAATGTTAACTTAAATGATTTGTATATATGGATTCTACTTTGTTTCTAACAGTAGAATTTTAATTAAATGCATTTTTATCATATTTTAAACTTTGTCTATGATAAAATATAAATTTTTAACTTGTCATTTTATGTAAAAAAAAAATTGGAATCGAGAGATTCCTCGCCATTTTTTTTTCTTTTTCTAATGTAATTTTTTTTCCTTCCAGCATTAGTACTCATGGACACTTTTAGAGTTGTTTTATAAACTACCTAAAATAGTTTTTAAAAAAAATCATTATAAAAAATTAACTATTCTCTCTATATTTTTATGTTCTTTTTATATATAAAAAAATAAATAATAACTAAAATAGCTAATCTATATATGTAGTAAGGAAAATGGAGTTTTTAATAATAAGTCTTGTGGGAGCTCTAAACTCTCAAACTAAATTTTATGATTTTTAAATAATAAAAAAATATCTATTGGTTAAATTCTCATTTAATCATAACAATAAAGTCTTAATTATTCCATAAATTACGACTTTTAAAATGAAAGTATGTCCAACTATTTCAAAATTTAAATTTGTGTGCCACTATGTATGGAAGCAATTCACTAAAATTTTATTATTTTTTATTTTTGAAAAAAGTCTACTGGTTAACTCTAATTTAACCACAACAATTAAACTCTAATTATTCTTTAAATTACAACTTCTAAAAAAAAGTATGCACAATTATTTTAAAATTTAAATTTGTGCGCTACTAATATGAAAGCAATTCACTAAAATCTAATTATGATCATAAAAAATATATATAATTATTTCATAATTTATGATTTTTAAATATATATTTTTTCATTTCAAGGTTTAAAATTATGTGTCATAAAATATGATAAACAATTCAATAGAATCTAAAATTTATAAGAACCTTTCATATGGCCACGTTATCTATGTTATGACTAATATAGAAATCTATTTTAAATTTTATAATGATGCTCCTTTCAAAATTCAATATGGTAAGATTTAAAATTAAATTTAAAAAAATCAAAATTATTTTTATTTTTATTTTATTTCCAAACCTACATACTAAATTTCTTGAGATCTATTTCAACAATCTAATGATATAATTATCTAACGATTTATGAAATTTAAAAAGGAAGTATATTAACTCATTTCAAAATTCAAAAATATGCCATCCAACCATTAAAAAAAATATGGTTGTGTTTGGTTTAATTCTCAAACCAGAATTCCACACTAATAATCAACCCTCTGTTTGATTACAGTTTTCAAATCATGATTCTAAATCAATTTCAAAACATATTTTGAAAACACATTTGGTAAACTAGAGAATTTTTGAATTTTTGATATATTCGGCCGTCCTCCCAGACATCCAGCTAAACAGTTTTTTAATTTTTGAGTCTACCCAGTTGCCCCCCCGAACATCCTCCGAACGTCCGCCCGGTTGACCGGAACATTTTTTTTTCCTGTTATCTAAAAAAAAAATAATATTGTTTTTGATATTCTTTAAATATATAAAATATTTGTTTAAGACCAAAATGACAAATTATTTGGATATTTATTTAAAATTAACCAAAAAAAATTGAAATAAAAAATTACACTACTTTTTAAAAAATAAAAAAATATTTTTAAACAACTTTTTTAAAAAAAAAAATTCCAATCAAATATACAATCAAAAGTAGTTTTAAAGCACTAGTTGAATATTTTTGTTAACAAATAATATTTTTTTTTATATTTTAAATAAAAAATATTTTCAAAATTTTTGAAAATTTTTAAATAAATTTTTTTTTTTTGAATTGAATTTTAAAAAGAGTTTGGTTATGAGTTTTAAATAGAATTTTCAATAGAGTTTTAAACTGTGTGTTTGGTTATGAGTTATAAGTTTTTAAATTAAGTTTTAAAAAACTCATAATCAAATAACTTTTCACAAACTCAATACTCATTTCAAAAATTCAACACTTAATTCAAAATTTAATTCAAAATTCTTTTCAAAACTGATAACCAAACAAATTTTATCTTTTCAAATTATAATTCCAAAACTCACAAACTCAATATATAACTCTACGCTTAAATCATAATTTTAAATACAAGCCAAACGCTACCTATAATTTTCTTATAATTTATGACTTTTAAAAAGAAATAACAAATCAATTTAAAAATTATGTATTACAAATTATGGGAAGTATTTCACATATTTCATAAATTTTTGCTCTTGCACTCATTGGATTCAAGTCAAAATAAAGTCGGTGTTCATCAAATGTAACTATTGGTGATGGGAGCAATTGTAAATAATTTAATTGATAAAAAATTTCACGGTAAGTTTATGTTTTTTTTTTTATACATAAAGATCAATTTCTAATATTTAATCTCCCGCATCCTTATTTGTATTATGCATCTAACAATTACGTTAATTTTTTAAATTTATTGCATGCTTATTTAATATAAGTGCATTCTTTTAAAATAAATTTATAATATTTTCGGTCACGGTTCAATGGTTTAAAATCTACGTTCATCAAGTGTTAATATGAATGACAGAGGTTATTGAGAAGATGTGTATACTTATTCGTAACATAGCCAGTAATAAATTTTCATTGTAAATTTATTCTTCTTTGCATATGGTTATAATATTATTTATGCATTTAGGTTTTGTAGTTTCCATGATTTTAAATTTCAAATTTTAAATTTTTTGTAAGGTTTACTTTTAATTTTTCATATTTTATAGTTGGTATATTTTTTTTTTGAATAATGTTGTACTTATTATATTTTTATATTATATTATATTTCATTTTACTGTTTATTTGGTTGTGATTTTAAATTATAATTTATTTGATATTTTTATAGCTTATTTGGCTAAAAATAAAGGGTTTTTAAACTACAATTTGTATATATTTTTTTAAAATTATTTGAAATCCTTGAATACATATGAATATAAGAGTCTTATATCTTTCGTCTTAGTAATAACTTTTGAGATATTATGGATATTTACATAATAAAAATGTTATATAAATTATCAAAAGGTATATTGCACTAAATAAATTTACAACTTACTTTAAGTTAATAATCTAAAATTTTATAACCATTATATAAGTTATGCCAAACATTAGACAAAATTTAAGAAATACAAGGTGCATTTGGGTTAAGATCTAAGTTACCTAAGTTAAATAATGACTGTAGATATGGTACACTAACATGTGGATAATTTTCTTAAATAAAAAAAAGTACTTTTCTGTATATTTTTACAAGACATTTATCTCTTAACTTTAATTTGCTCTTACATTTTACCTTCATCCTTGTGAATATAATTAAAAAAAAATTCAATTCAAATTTTTTTCTTATATATTTCAAACAAAAAATTTGATATTATTTAATTTTTAATTAATTTTTTACACCCATGCATGGTGTGACAATGTGCTAATTCTTAAAGTAAGAAAAATAACCTTAGACCATCTCCAACATAACACCAGATGTGGCATTAGATTTGAATTTGATGAAAAAAATCACATTTTTCTGTCTCCAATGATTTCACCAAAATGATATCAAACTGAGAATGAATCAAAAATTTCATCAAACTGAGGACGCGCCTGAGATTTCACCAGTTCGCTGTTTGTTAACGTTGGAGTGGGGCCCACCGGAGGTCCACCGGCTCATGCAAAAATTGGCCTGCGAACTAGTTCAAATGGTTCAAATTACTGATCCAAATGGTTCAAAAAAAAAAAATTCCTCTTTCTTTTTAATATACACTACAGTAACCATAACCATTGGACCTATGCGTATCAGATCAAGAAAATCAAATTTTTTTTTATTTAAATTTAGTAAAAATTTTACTAAACCGTTAGAGATGCTATTAGTACGAGTAAGGCCAAGTTTGGGAAGTCTTAAAAAAGTTAAAAAGCTAAAAAGTTACTCAAAAAATTAAAAAGTTATCACTATTTACCAAAAGTCAACAATTACGGCTGCACAACTCCCAATTCTAATTTTTCCCTACAAACCAATTTTTACAATTTTTTATTACACATTTTTCCATAAAAAGTCAAAAAGTTAACCCAAACATTCATATTTTCAACTTCAACTTTTTAGTCTAAAAAGACAGATACCCCAAACAACTAAATAAGTGTACTTTCTGTCTTTTTGGACTAAAAAATTGAGGAAGAAAATATGGATGTTTGAGTTAACTTTTTGACTTTTTATGAAAAAATGTGTAATAAAAAATTGTAAAAATTAATTTGTAAGAAAAAATTAGGATCGAGAGTTGTGCAGCTGTAATTGTTGACTTTTAGTGAATAGTGTTAATTTTTTAACTTTTTGAGTAATTTTTTGACTTTTTAACTTTTTTACAATATGCCAAACTTGACCTAAATATCGAATGAACGTAAAATTTGATAATTTGTTACCAAAATGTTTTTTTTTTTTTCCCATTTATTCGTATTTGGTGCATTTATTAAATAAGATTCCATGTAGTACTCAGTATGACAGTATGTATTTTGACGTTAGATTCACTGTTGGCGTTGGGATCGATGCCACTTGGAATTTCCTTTTCTTTGCTGAAATTAGAAACAATTTCATTGGAGGAGCCTTGGCGGGACAGTCTGGCGCCCTTATTTCCTCACCTCGCTTTTCACTCTAAACTACGATTTCGCCATTTCCCCTGCGTTTGACCCATTGGACCTTTTCCCAAAATGTTTAACTTTGATTGAGAAATTTGTGAAGAAATTTGAAAAAAAAAAAAAATTGTGAAATTAAGTGAAATAAAAGTATATTTTATTTAAATTTTATCTTTTTTTTTGTTATTTATTTTTTAAAATTATTTCTTAAATCCTCTAATCAAACACGGTATAAGAGTTTTAAAAATTTTTCACAATTTAATTTATAATGATATGATTTAAGAAGTATTCAATATATTTAGTTTTAATTTTTTGAATTTAATTTTTAAAAATTGAGTTTTTTTTTGTTTGTAGTGAATAATTTTAAAATTTTAAGTAATTTTTTTTTTTACTTTTTAAGATGCATGCTACTTAGATATATTTAAATAGTAAAATATTTATAAAAAAATAATAAATACACAAATATACAAAAAAAATGTATTGAATTTTCATTATTAATTTTTTTTTTGTATTTTTGGTATTTAGTAAACTTTTTAAAGTTTTTTTTTTTATAAATATTATAATTTTTAAGTGTATTTTATATTAGGTGTGTCTAAAAATTTTAAAAATTGCTTAAAATATTACAAAAATCATGGAAAAGAAAAAAATATAAGAAAATAAAAAGTAAATTTTTCTAAAAAGTGTTTTCTGAAAACCACAATCAAATAAGTTGATTATTTTTTTATTGATTATACACTCAATTATATAAGACCCATCAACTTATAATAAGACGGTAGATGCATTTGTAGGTACAAAATATGGGTCTTTAGCATTGCTGTTCCCATACCAACACTCTATTATTTTATTCAAAATGTGGCCTATTTTAGGAAGTGATTTTTTTTTTTTTTTGACTTATTATGAAAAAGTGTATAAAAAGTAGAGAAGTGATATAATTCAAATAAACCAATAAACTAATAAGTGATTTTTTTTTTTTGGTCTTTCCAAAAGAAGCGTAAAAAAATATATTATTAGCAAAGGGTTAGAATAAAAAATATTTTAAATTTAGTGAAAATGTCTCCATTTTTTTTTAAAGAGTGTCATAAGAATATTTAAAAAATAAAATTTAAAATTGATTAACACTCATTAATAATTTTTTTTATAAAAAGAATTGCTAACAAGTGCTCAAATGTCACAAGAAAAAAAATGTCAAATTTAAATTATTTTTCATTGAGAATTTTTTATTATTTTTTGCTTATTCATTTGATAATTCTATCCGGTTAATAATTTTTTTCTTAATCAAACATCAAATTATGTATTTTTTAAGATTATTAATCCAATCTAAAATCATGCCACCAAAATAAACATCATCTTAAAGTCTAATCATCAAATTGTGGCATTACACTAGCACTTTTTTGGGGTGAAATTTTAAAGCAAAAAGTTGCATTTAATGGCTCATTTGGTGTTATTTCTACAAACTGGCATGTTAGTGACATATTTATAATTATGACAAAAGTCGTGATTAGAGAGACCTGAGACCAAAAGTTTGTTTTAGACTTGCTGTTGGTCATCAATTGGCAAAAATTATAGAAAAGCCAACCCAACCAACCAACCAACCAATGGCTTTCCAGTTATTGTCAAATGCAAGGGCACTTTCGTATATATATACACAACTGGTGGTATTTTGAAATATTTTAATTATATTAAAAATTATATAACGAACCAACTTTGCCATCTGGAAATTAGAAAGGCGTGTTTTCCCCAAACAGGCCCTAACGAGCGAAGACTAGAAGAAGAAGAAGCGAAGAGAGAGAGAGAGAGAAAGAGAGAGAAGAGATCAAGACACACAGCTACAGAGTTGGCAAAGACTCGAAGCGAAGAGAGAGAGAGAGAGAGAGTCGGCATTAATGGCGGAAGGGATAAAACACAGCGAAGAGAGCGTGAAGTTGTTCGTAGGTCAAGTTCCGAAGCAAATGACCGAAGAGCAACTTCTCGCAATGTTCAAAGAGTTCGCTCTAGTAGACGAAGTCAACATCATCAAAGACAAGACTACGCGAGCTTCACGAGGTTCGCACTCTCACTCTCAAAGCCTCTCTCTCTTCGAATTTCACATTTTGTTTCTCTTCCCGCATTTTTCAAATATTTGTTCGTTCTGGATCGCAATGCGCGATTCGAGTTCATTCTCGAGTGTTATTCAAGATTTGCCTCGTTCGAGTGTTTATGGTGATGTTTTAAGCCCTAATTTGGTGTCTGTTCTTGGCTTTTGGTTGTTTGCAGGTTGTTGTTTCGTTATGTGTCCGTCGAGGGAAGAAGCCGACAAGGCGGTGAATGCGTATCACAATAAGAGAACTCTTCCTGGGGTTAGCATTGTTCTGATCTCTATCCATTGGTGTTAATGTAGTTTTTGAATGCACTAATTGAATAACTTTGAAGAATTTGTCTAATGTTTGTGGACATTATGTCTTATAGTGTAATTTACTGATTTGGACAATTACTGATGTCTCATAGTTTGCAATTTTCGGCTACAGAAATAGCTTGTATGCCATAACTAAGGACTCCTTCCATGAACTTATTATTTCTTGCTTAAGTGTGTTGCTGATTAAAAAAAAATTAAAATTCTACAAACTGAGATACAGCATTGTATGAACTTCGGTTGACTTACCAAAAAAGAAAAAAACAATAAGGCTCTGTTTGTTTGGGCATAAAAATAAATAAAAATAAATAAATAAAAAATTTGTAAATTGATTTAAATAGAAAAAATGTTTTTGTTTTTGTTTTTCAGTGTTTAGTTGATACTTGAAATAAAAATATTTTATTGCTTAAAAGAGAAATTTTGATTCAATAAAGTGTCATTTATGACTTTTTAGTGAATTAAAATATTTATTTGAAAAGGATAAATGTGTTGAAAATGTAGTGAGTAAGGGCCCGTTTGTTTTCAGAGGTAGAATGAAGGGATTCATAATGAGGGAATTGTTAGTGAAGGGATTGATAGTGAGGGGATTAAGTAAAATTGTGTTTATTTTGATGATAGTTGTTAGTGTAGGAATTGTTAAATTATTTTTATATAAAATAATAAAACAAATAAAAATATATAAAAAATTAAACATTAATATTTTTTTAAAAAATCCCAATATATAAAAAATAAAAAAAATAAAAAAATTTCTAATCTTCTCACTATTTTTCTAATACCACCTCCACCTTCTCTATCCCAATCCACCTTCCAACCTCCATCTATATCCCTTCCTCCATCCTAATCTCTTCCCAATTCTACAAACAAACCCAACACTAAATAACCCCACCTCCATCTTAATCCCCTCTCGTCTATTACACCCCAAAACAAACGGGGTCTAGTGTCAACTTTATAAAAATTGACTTACGGAATTTTTAAAGGTGAGCCATTTTTTAGAAAATGATGCACAAATATTTTCCTTAAAAAATATTTTCCTTATTTTTAGTTCAACCAAAGAATGAAAAATGAGTAAACAAACGGAGCCTCAATGATGTTGACTCTAGTGATTTGGCCTCCTGAGTGTGTTTGAAGCAGGCAGTGGAGTTGAGGGCTTTACTTTTTTATTTTACTAGACTACTAAACATGTGGTTGAGCTGAGATCAATCAACTGATATGGCAGCAAAGAGCAAAATAAAATACACAAATTTTGTACTCAGATTCTCCATAGACATGTGACATTGTGCTCAAATGCTATGAAACACATACACTTCAAAATAGGTGCCATAACAGTCTCGGACATGTGGACACGCCGTGCGTGTCCCTTTAATTTTATTATTAATTTTTTTTTACAAGGATACGGCGGGGCGGGGACATGGCGGGGATACTCGTGTCCAAATATAGATGATCTATTAATTTGTTTAAATGTAGTGATTTATATATATATTGAATTAGTGTTAGTTTTTATTAATTAGTAATCTACGTAGCAAATATGTATAAAATAAAAAAAATAATTTTTTTGCATCCCCTGTCATGTCCGTGTCTCCATTTTTTTTAAAATCACCATGTCTGTGTCTGTGTTCGTACTTCATAACTCAAATGTATATCATGCAGTTTACTTGGGTTGCTTTGAAAGTGGACAAGCAATGGATGTGTAAGAAAAAGTTGAGTGGGGGAATATGCATTAAAAAAATTGAATCCAAATTAATATTGCAATAACTAATTGGAAAATTTAAAGAGGGAAATATTTTTGGAAACAGGGCAGTGGAATTGCTAATGGAACTTCAGGGGAAGAATAAAAGAACCTTTTGGAGTTATTAAAGGAAAGTGAAAGGAACAAGAAGAAAAAGAATTACAATTTGAAACATTCTCCACAGTAATTTTAATAAAAGAACCTTGGAGTTGTTAAAGAAAAAAGGAAGGGGAAGAAAAAAAATCATGTGAAACGTGTTCCACATTAATTTCGTAACTGGTACTAGATAAAAATGTAGTTAACCTTCTTATAATTAGTGCTATATAGTTTTGTGACCCCTATGATAAGAATCAACTTCATTGTATGATTATCCACCAAAAAAAAAAAAAACTTCATTGTATGGTAGAATATTGATAATTCTTTTACGTAACAACATTTTAAAAATAATTTTTTTTATAGACTTATATGCCCATACACGAGTAAATATATTATGTGGATATCATTATTAATGATAATTTATCAGTTATAGAAAAAGACATTTGGTGATTCTTTTCAACTCAGTAGATATGATGTATAGTTAGTTGGAAAAACTCTATCGTCATTAGTCATACAAGAAAAGTCACACATGCATAGTCAAATTTATGATTAAAACTTAGTTAGTAATTCTATTACTTTACAATATTAAGCCTCCCATGGTTATTTATCATTAAATAATATAAATTTCTGAATTTATGAATAGCCTTAAACAATTTGGGAGTGTTTCCTATCCACTTGCTAATGCTTCCCAAATTATTTTATCACCAAGCTTTTGAGACTTGTTCTTGCACAGGAACATGTTTCCTGGTATTAGATTTCCAAATTTATTTATTTATTTATTTTTTCCTCCCTCTTTTTTAACAGACTTATGTCTTGACATGTATAATTCTTTGTGACTGTGGATGCCTTATCCTTTTAGAGTTTTTTTCTTGCTGAGGAATATTCTTCCTCGATGGCTTTGATGTAGTCTTATGAACTCGTGGTTAAAGAGTTTTTCAGACACTGAGGAGGATGTAATTCCAGATTTTGGACTGAAACTGTTGGTGATGTGAGTGGTTGTATGAGAAATGTCCTTGGGTTTGACAAATGTAACAGTCATTACATATTTTGCATTAAATTATAGGTGTATTGGAAAATATCACTCCATGTAGTCAGACTTTTTTCTTTGTTGACTGACATGTCAATTTATAAACTGACCATGTTGAAACTGCCAACCGTATGGACTAATTTTCAGTGCCATAATATAGATATTCATTACTTAAATTGTGGCTCAGCCCTATTAACAACCCTGGTAGTGAGGCCATAAACTTCAAGTGAAGACTTGGGAAATGCGTGTATAGAATAAACCAGCTCTTTAGGGTCTTGGAGAATATGTCCAGTTTTTTATGGCAACCACCAAAACTATTGGTAATATGCAAAAGAATAATATTATCATTTGGAGTCTGCAAATCAGAAGGCTGTGGAAAAAGGAAAGGAATTAACAGTTTCCTATGATATGCATATTATTTTTTGTTTGTCATAGCATATCTGTGTTAATTGCGAGCATAAAATTAGCAGATGTCATGGTTCAAATCTTATCCGAACCTCGTAATGCACTATAAGACTATAAGTGTGTATACTTGAAAATTTACATAGTATTTGGAAATACTTGAGCTTTAAAATCATTTGTAGCGGATAACTACATAACTTTTTATGTGTCTTCTATGCTTCTGTTTCGGTCTGGCACATGTTGTCCTCTTTCTGATTCAAAGCCATCCTGTTCTTTTATGTCCAATTCAGGCATCTAGTCCGTTGCAAGTGAAGTATGCAGATGGCGAGTTGGAAAGGCTAGGTGTAATATAATTTCATTGTTTTATTACTTATGTTTTGTCCTTAAGATGGTTCTCTTAAATCGTGCTGGTGCCAGTTCTCATTCTCCATCTTTTACTGATTTTACTTGCCTTTTTCCCTATCATATGTTATTGTTTCATTTAATTTATTAATACTTTTTTGTTCTGTGATTCAGAACACAAACTTTTTGTTGGTATGCTTCCGAAGAATGTTTCTGATGCTGAGCTTTATGCATTATTTTCTGAATATGGAACTGTTAAAGACTTGCAAATACTGAGAGGTTCTCAGCAAACAAGCAAAGGTACATCTTCTGCTCCTGACTTCTTTTTTTGCTTTAATTCTTACAAACTACTAAAATCTGACCTCATCTTGATAATTTTCTTGATTGTGCTACTTATCTCAATTATCGCAGGCTGTTCTTTTCTTAAGTATGAGACAAAGGAACAAGCTCTTGCAGCCATAGAGGCCCTCAACGGGAAGCATAAAATGGAGGTTTTTGTTTATTTTTCTTTCAGTGGACAAGTTTTCATCTTAAAACATGTTGGTGTTGATACTCAATACTATAATATATATCTCAACACTATCTTTATTGTTGATTGTGATTGTTGTGAAGTGAGTTTCATCTTAAAAGTTGCATGATTAATATGAAAACAATTTTGACTTGTATATGTTAGGAATTTTATTCTTCTGATGACTTGTTCTTCATTAATCACATGCACACCTAGACTTTGGTTGATGAAACAATTTTCGAGTTCTGCCCCATTTTGTGGTGCTGGCTGTAAAAAGTTTGTACATAATAGTTCGAGGTTGTTTTCTTTTTCCCTTTTTGATTTGATTTGATTTGATTTTTTTATAGTTAATTGTCAGCACATTGCTAAGCTTTTTATTTTTTATCTCTAATATTACAGGCAGTTTGGGAAGATTTTAGATTGAATATATGTTGTATCTCATAGAATCACTTGCATTTAGTTTAGCTTCCTGCAATTATCAAACATGCTTCCCAGAGGTATTTCTATCATGTGTACCTTGAATGGATTGGCCAAGATATGAACTTAGCAATTCATACTTTAAAAAAAAAAAATGTAACTACCTAGTCGTTGTAAAATGCTCTCAAATCGGAATCATTTTGCAGGAATAGGTTTAATATAATCCTGATATGGTTTCTTAAAATGTAGTTATGATTATGCTTAATGCAAAATATTTCTATTCTACTTATTGTGAGGGTTCATGTATACCAATGCCACGTCCAAGGATTCATGTTGGTGATTAGTGTCAAACGCTTAAGCCCTTTGAATTTTGCCTTCTGCTGCCCTTGTTGTCTATATTTTTTTAGAATGCATATTATTGAAGGCCATGAGTTTAAATGGATCAATTGCTTTTGTGAAATGAAATATTGTTTTCTTTTCTGTATCAGGGTTCTAGTGTTCCTTTAGTTGTCAAATGGGCAGATACGGAGAAAGAAAGGCAAGCTCGGAGGGCTCAGAAAGCTCAACCTCAGGCTTCTAATGTGCCAAATACTAACTCTGCACAGCATCCATCTTTATTTGGATCCTTAACAATGGGTTACATTCCCTCCTATAGTGGATATGGTTATCAGGTTCTGTCATCTCATGATTTAAATTTCAAATTATTTAATGTCATGCAATGCATAAGCTAATATGTTCAAGCACAACAGTTTGTATGTTATAAAATGTTTCAATAGTATAGCATTCTTTATTGAAACACAGCACTGTGGTATACTATAAAATATTCCAACAGTATAGCATCCTTTCCTCTTCTTTTAAATCCTTAGCCTGAGTTTTTAATTTGTTTTCTTCATCGGGTCCCTCTTTCTTATTATTAAAGCTACAATTCTACTAAAATATAGTTGTTTTTGTAGACTCCTGGAACTTATGGACTTATGCAGTATCGGCTTCCATCAGTGCAGAATCAACCTGCTTTCCATAATGTAGTTCCGCCAGTAAACCAAGGAAATGCATTGCGTGGAGTCATACCTGATCTTGTCCCTGGTATGGCCACAAGAAATTATGCTATACCACCAGCGAGTTATGTGGGCTCTGCGTATCCGGGAGTACCAGGGCTTCAGTATCCTATGGCATATCCTGGGGGAATGATGAGTAACAGGCCTTTGAGTGGTTCTGCTTCTGTATCACCTGCCACAGTAAACAGTCAGTCTGCAGCATCTTCAAGTGTCAGTGGAAGTTTTGGGGGTCAAGTTGAAGGTTGTTGAGACTTTTTATTGAGATTTTTTTCCCCTTCCCTGCCCTTTTTTTATTATTCAGTTATGTGGTTGTTACATTATTTTTTTTATAAGAATTTGCTCTGATTCTAGGTCCACCTGGAGCTAATTTATTCATATACCACATCCCTCAAGAATTTGGCGATCAAGAACTCGCAAATGCTTTTCAACCATTTGGTAGGGTCTTGAGTGCTAAGGTATTTGTTGACAAAGCAACTTGTGTTAGCAAATGTTTTGGTAAGAATATCTTCATCGTTAGCTTTGAATCCGTAATAAGTATTGTTCTGCGTCTAATAAGATTCGGTTGGCAGGATTTGTGAGTTATGACTCAGTGGCAGCTGCTCAATCTGCAATTGATATGATGAATGGCTGCCAGTTAGGTGGTAAAAAGTTGAAGGTACAACTTAAAAGAGACAACAAACAGACTAATCCTTATTGATTCAAAGGTAAGCAATGGAAGAAAGCAAGAACCCTAACACGATGGTCACATGCAACTTGATGTGGGAATTACTGCAGTATCTGCTACTACGGGGTGGGTTTAAGGCAGTTGATGGTTCAATGCATTACTCCATCCTACTTGTAGTTGACTCATGGGATTGATGTCCCTGAAAATTGTAGTTATTGGTTAATTCTGTGCCAATGTATTGTGTAATTTTGTGTAACATTAATTTCATTAGACATTGATTATTATTTTATTGATTTTTCCCTCAAGAACATTTGTTAGTGGTATAATTCTTTAAAAACATCCATGACAAACCATTGTTTGTCTTGTCTAAACTCTTGTTTCTTTTTTCCCACTCTTCAATGACCACAATACTTTTTTGCTACTTGTTTCTTTCACTTTTATTGAATTTTTTTTTGGAAGTATAATTATTTTGTGCTGGATAAACTCTGGAAGCATCACGTCTGTTCTCCCTGTGCGTTGTATCAGCTCAGAGTGCTTGTGTCATTGTCTTTCTTCCCTCTGTGTAAGTCATTGTCTCGAAGACACTTGTGCATGCTTCTGAAGTTAGTAGATTTGGGGTTGCACTGAAGCATTCTTCCTGTCAATGCCATGTCCTTAAACAGATGTTTTGAACCACAAACTCAAGTCAAGTGGTTGTTCGTCATGTTTCTGTTGAAGATGCATTTCCCTGTGCAGGGAATCTCAGGTATTTTGTATATCATGTGCATCTTGATGTATCCTTTCTTCATGTCTTTTTTGCTCCATTCCTATTTTGGTTGTTCAATGTCACCCATTCAGCATAGTTGCTTCTGGTTGTCCAAGAAAAGAGGGAATTTCAATTTTTTCCTTTTTTGGTTTGGCTCTTTGCTGTGTCTAACCTTTTTTGTCCTTGTTATCATGGGTTAATCGGATAGCATAAGAAATTGGTCTTATTTTGAATATTCCTTTGGTGTTGATCTTCCCTTCTGTTTGTTTATTTTTAGGATGTTGACACCAAACCATTATTGGAAGAATGAAGAAGAGCATTAATCTGTCAGACAGGGGACTCCTAATGGACAAGGTTTGATATCCTCAATGTTATTTACTGTCCCAGTCGACCATACTTACAAATTATCGCGGCATGTGAACATGACCATGGCTGTAGGAAAAGGGAGCTCCCAGGACTCAGGTATGGTACAAGGCTTGATTTCTTTATCGTACTGTGATGTTGGAGACATGTGCGCACACACTCCCATGTATACATATCCATATTCAAGTTTGTGTATGTGGAGGAGAATCATGATGTGTAAATTACTAAAAAATTAGCAACTTCTGTGACATGTTTGGTGACATAAAAAAAGTGCACTCATTTTCTGCAGATTTTTTTGGTTGATAGAGGTAGATTTTTTTTTATTATATATATATATATTTTTAAATTTTTTTTTTGAGTGTCCAAATTGGTGTAGGACTCATCTTGACGCACCTGTCATTTTGAACAGTGTCAAACACCAATTTTGGAATTCATGTTTATATTCACCTGATTAAGGAATTTTTTCTGCTGGAATTTTCAGGTCATGAAAGCCATACAGATTGTACTTATCTGAAAAGTAAAGGGAAAAAAAGAAAAATATAAGATTCCATACAGGTGATCAACTTGTGATCAGGTACCTCAGGTTCATTATAATTTGGGTTATTTCAAATTGCCTTGGTTGTGTATTACATCTTTATATCTCTCAGGGATTTAGGTTTTGTTAGGTTGGCTTAACAATGGTTGATTTCAATGAAAATGAGGCAATTTTGGGTATTGTATTTATAATGTTTTGTTAATGAAGTATAATAAAATTACACTAAGTTGTGTAATAATAAATAAATTAATAGTTGAAGGAAGTCAAGGAGACAGTAAAGATGAAGATGCATTTAAATATAAAAAATTTAGCTAATTGTTGAATAAGCTAAGAAATAGTTGTTTGTCCCTCAGTAGTTTCTATTAAGTTTAGATACATTGCATTTTGAAGTGAAATTCTGAAGAGAAGTAATTCTTTCACTAATTACTTACTGTCCTACACAATGAGAAATGAAGATGCATTTAAATATAAAAAATTTAGCTAATTGTTGAATAAGCTAAGAAATAGATATTTGTCCCTCAATAGTTTCTATTAAGTTTAGATACATTGCATTTTGAAGTGAAATTCTGAAGAGAAGTAATTCTTTCACTAATTACTTACTGTCTTACACAATGAGAAATGAAATTGATTATGGAGAGAGAGACAGAGAGGAAGAAAAAAATCAAAAGCAAAGCAATCCATGTGTCACAACCACAGCAGTATTATAAACATATAGATAGATAGATAGATAGATAGATAGATAGATAGATAAGTTGAGGTGAATGGGTGAATTCTTGGCAATTTGGAGGGACCTGCTAACTGCACCTGCCCTCTATTTTTAATACTACTTCTGATATGGATGGCCAACAGATTGTTTCATTGTAATGGAATCAAATGCAACGGGTAATTCCTTATTGATGAGGTCTCAAAAGAGATGCTTAAAGTTAAGATATTATTCCTTGGTCGGTTTATTTGTAGAAGATCATTTTGCTTGCGTTATTTGATTCATGCCTTTGATGTGAGCATCCCCTCCCCGCCCAAGCAACAAAAGCAACCCCCATACCGCACGAGCTATCACTGATCTCAGGCAGGAGGTAACTTCTGATGGTGCATTGTTTCCATAACTATCAGTATCTAATTATTTTTACACCTATAGTTTTTCCTACAATCAGGGTGTTGACATTTTGTTGGTTGGCTTGCGTTGATTGCTATAACAGTACAGGCACAAGTCTTGGTGGTGAGATGATGAATGAGTGCAGACACTTCATGTTGCTGCAAAAGTCAGCTTTTTACAGAGGTATATAGCCTGGACTTATTGCACCTTGCGTTTCAATTTTTAGCTGAATGGGTTTGATGGTGATATACAATTTATCAAGTTCATGACACATATTCAAACACACACCAAATGTGCTTTCAGATTATTACGTTAGAGAAATGGATTGTATGCAAAAATTTTAATCAAACATAAATCAGGGCAAGTGCATGTACTGTATTGGTCAAGTTTTCAGTTTTGTTCTGCTGGCTGGCTGGTTTTGTCTGTTTAATTATTGCTACAATTGGATTTCATAACATCAACCCTTTGAGCTCCACATTTTCAATTTAGACAATGAATTTTGGAAACAAATATATGACTTGTGAAATTAATCAAACTATGTAAGTTAAAATTTATCTTTCTACGGCTTTGGGGGACTAAGTTTTTCTCTTTTTGTGTTTGTTTGAAAGTTTTTTGTGTGTAATTTTTGGATTCGTATGTGTTATTGTAAGTCACATTATATTTGTTGTTTTGTATTTGTTCAGCAGTGTTTCTTGTGAAGTTGTGGATGTGTGGATTTGTTGTATTGTTGTGATAATTTGTTATTAGACTTTTTTTGTATAAGAGGGGCAATTAAAGTAATTACCAAAAATATGAAGACCATTACAAATAAAAATAAAAAAATAAAGTGCATCTAATAGAAATAGGAGTGTGAGTATGGCCACCCTTCCAGAGTTAAATATAATGGATGATGTGGCATTTGCAGTTGTATTCTAGAAGACCAAATCTCATTAATATAATGGAGTATGAATATGACCAAGTCTCTTTTAGATAATCTGCAATATTATTATTTTTCTAATGCTTTGATGTTAATCAAGAATGAGCAA
The DNA here is from genome assembly GCA_030407325.1 of Camellia japonica. NCBI lineage: Eukaryota > Viridiplantae > Streptophyta > Magnoliopsida > Ericales > Theaceae > Camellia > Camellia japonica. The sequence continues at coordinate 19,160,271 of JAPPVO010000003.1, forward strand.
CGTACATTATGATAGATCATTAAAATTTGAATAAAATTTTGAAATTGTTGGTGGTTTAAAATTTATTACAAAGTTAAATGTGCTAATCAATGGTGAAAAATTGTCGAATTATTTTGACTCCCTTTTTTTGGTAGAATTGTGAGTTCTAAGAAAACTTAAAATATATTGCATTCTTCTCTTTGACAAAGAGCATCTCATTAAACTAACTAAATTTTTAGTCAAATTTTAGTTAGAAAGGGACTTTTCTATTTTTAAATAGTCATTTTTTAAATACATTCTGAACAATCTCTCTATTGACTTTGAATATTTCCTTTATTTTTTAATTTTAAATTATTCTTTATTAACTAATACAAAAACTCTTAAAAATGAAGTAATCTTTTATTAATGTTTCACTAGCCAATAACAAATGCTACTATAGTTGGCTTGATAGTTTTATGGGGTTGAATTTTTTACGATTGACTATTTATTTTTAAAAATAAAAATAATTAACTTGATAGAGGTACTTACTCTTAATCAAGGTTTTTCTAATGGTTATGATTGTAATTCCTTCTAGAAGATAAGATGGCTTCAGATTTGTCAAGTTAGCCCACCACAAAAGGTGGCAGCCCACATCACTCCTTTTCTTCTTTAATTAATCATCATTATATTTTGTACAACAATAATCAATATGGGCAACTATATGCATAGGAAGGTTCACTTCTATCCCAAATAACCAATTCTTCTCATCCTCCTGTGTAGGAAGATGGATGAGAAGAAAGAATTTGTTGATTTATCTTCTATGATGCTCTTTGAGGCCACAGGTGATTCAGAGGCCATTTCTGAGCTAAATATAGCTGCAGTGGATGCGGAGCTGATGGGTGCAGCGGAAGATGATGCACTTTCATGCAGCTGTGATGACTTGATGGACTGTGAGCTTGGCAAGTTTGATGACCTAGGGCATACCCATGATGAAGTTTATCATGTTGCTGATCATGGTGATGAAGAGGAGGAAGATATTGATCAAGATTGGACTGATGGTGGTGATGATGAAGATGATGATGAAGTGGTGATGAGCAGCACTGCAAAAGCAAGGGAACACAAGAAATTGAGGGTTTGTGTTGATTCAGCCATGGAATTGATGAATGAGATGGAAAAGAGCAGGCTTTTCTGGGAGGCTTGCTTGGCATCTTAGAAAGTAGGTCTTTCTTTCTGTTTTTTGGTATATTGGTGGCTGGGACCTACTTGAGAAATAAGAGTTCTGATCACTAAGCTAATCCAGTGATTTTAGAATGTCTTCTTGTTCTTGTTTTCGTTGTTGTTGTTGTATTTTTTTTTTTTAATTTTTTTTTTTTTTTTCAAAGCATGTTGTGTATGAAAAGTGTGAATCAAGTCCACTTTTTGGCCATCCTATTTCCAGCTGCTTTATTCTTAATTTTTTCAATTGTGAATATATGACTTTGTAAGTTATATGTTCTTGAAGATGTTTGTATTAAGAGTGATGTATAAATTTTTGTTCTGTTCCTCTCTCAACCATTTGGTTCCTTAGTTTCAACTTTTCTCCATGTAAATGCACATGTTAGGTGTTATTGACAATGACCGACTTCAAAAAAGATTTTACTAAGACTATTATTTTATTTTTTTTTTTTTTTGAAGAATATTACTAAGACTATTCTGTGTGTTTGGCTTGAGTTTTTTGAATTAAATTTTTTAAAAATTGAGTTTTTTATTTTTTGTATTTTTTTTTAGTGAATATTTTTAAAATTTTAAGCATTTTTTTAAAACTTTTTTAGATGTATCTTAATTAAATGTGTCTAAAAATTAAAATATTTGTGAAAAAATATTTTTAAAAAATTAATAAATACACAAAAATATAAAATATGTATTGAATTTTCATTTTTTTTTTTTTTTTGTATTTTTGGTATTCAGTGAATTTTTTGAAGATTTTTTTTATAAAAATTATACTTTTTAAGTGTATTTATGTTAAGTATGTTTAAAAATTAAAAAAAATACTTAAAATATTAACAAAATTTAGTAAAAATAAAAATAAAAAACGAAAAATAAGAAAGTATAATTTTTTAAAAGGTATTTTTAGAAAATTCAAACTAAAAAAAGTGATTATATTTATATTTTAAATTTTAAATCCAAACACAGTGTTAACATTGATATAGACAGATTCCAATCATAGAAAACATTGAATAGCTTGATGGGTGCAACTTGTTTAAAAATCTTATTTGCATCTTCAAAGCAATTACTTGCATTTTCATGAAGGGATATTCCCTATTGATTTTGACCAAACTAGAATCTCTTTCTCCTTTCTGCCAACAGGAGTCCCAAAAAAAAAAAACAGAGTTTGGAAATAGTTGTAATGAACACAAATTTTGGTTACTTAACAAAAATAAATTAGAGGAACACATATTTGGGGAATACAAATCCATATTTAACAATAGGGTTAATTACATTGACGCTCTCTCAATTATTTTTAAATATTGATTTACCTTCCTTAGCTTCAAATTGTATATTTGAATATTAAAATAAAATTATAAAATTACATAATCAAAAAATTGTTGGGTAGGGATAAAAATATCACGTAGCATTGTCTGGTGAAATCTAAAATAACCTTTCCAAATAGGTGCATTTGTATTGTTTTTTATAGTCAAGAAGTTCAGATGTATAATTTTAAAATCAAGATGTAAAGTCAAATTCTGGCGCAAAGTCAAATTTGGTCATAGTTGAGGCCTCTGTAATTAACTCTTTAACAATACTATCCTTGTGTCAATTGCTATATCTTACAACCGAACCAATAACAATAATTCATTGAATAAGCCTCTCTAATATAATTTGTTAAAACATTTTCAACTCACTAGGTATATAATATGTGTTAGTCAAAATGCTTAGTAGGACTCTTTTTTCAACTCCAATGCACTAGGCATATCATTAGATATTTTTGACTCAATTCACATTCACTAATTACATGTATCTAGTATTCAAAGATTAGGCAAAATGTATTTAATCGTTATGATCATTTCTCTCTGTCTTTGTTACTGATGTGACATTCTATAAAGCCAATAATATTTAGATGAATAGCTAAAATAAAAAAGATCGTTAGAATAGAAAGATGAAAAAGTTGATAGGCAAAATAAAAGGTATACCTTATAGTAACGTTTTAATAGGTGAAACACCTAGTAGCATCGGAGATGCTTATAGATAATTTATTTATTTATTTGGATACGAAGAAAAGTTTGAAACAAACATACAGAAATTAAAATAGGTCAATACAAAATGGAGGGTTAATCGCTCTCATAGCAAACTCATATCTGCTATTACCAAAACGCTAACTGATTCTGTATGGTCTTCTAGGACTACAACATGTTCATCTTGTGCTACTCAGTCACAGGTTAGCCAATTTCATTTTGTTTCCCTCTCAGGGATTGTTCAATGGAGCACTTGCATCTCTTCAACAGAAATTTTGCATCTTCTGTGACAGATAATTGACATGAGCTGGAGACATACAAGTTTTAGTATGAATATTCCTAAAATTGAGAGAGAGAGAGAGAGAGAACACAGGCATTCTAATCTAAAATTGCCAAGAGTTAAACATCCTTTGCTAGTGAATCACATACAACAAGCATAAAGTCAGCCTCAAGCTGAACAATGACTCACAATCAACTAGCAAACAACTGGCATCCCTTCTTTGACAGTTATGCGCAACACTCAAAAACACTTTTCAATTTACAGAAGCAACTATGGCTAATGGAGGAAAACCCAAAAGCTGCAAACAAAATTCTAATCCAAATCACTAATAAAATGGAGATCCAGCATGACAGATTTACTGAACACCAAGCAAAAACGTTGGCAAATCAGACTCCACCAATTTCTCTTCCATATCCACATCAATGGTGTTCATCCATCTTTTTGATTGAAATTTCAAAGCAACAACAACCAGACTTGTATCTGCAGAGTCTTCCCCATCACTTGTGGTCAAACCAGAACCTCCAACTTTGCTATCAGAAAATGAAACACCAGTCTCCCTATAAGATGTAGAGCCACTTCTAGGACTCACATGCTGTCTTTGCAAATCTCCCACTGATTCTTTCATGATTTTCGCATCCAATTGTGTCAAGAAACACTCTTCTACCTCTCTCAAAGACTCGATGTCAGCCTCATCTTCACTGCTGTTGTTGTAATGGGCGTTGTCATCACATTCTGACATCGGCCTTCTTAATTCGCAGCTGGTATCCATCTCTCGGTGGCTATCAATTTCCCCATCAGATTCCTGATTGGAAGAATGAGACGAAATTGGTGAGTATCCTCCTTCTGTTGCAGCAGCCTCTTCACGTTCTCTTAGTGTTTTCATGATCAATGTCTTAAGCAAGTTCATTATTTGAACAGCGTGCATTAGAGCCGTCAATGGATCAGACATCTGATTAGAAAAAGAAAACAACATGAAAAATAACATGATTAATGCAGAAATAGCTGAGATGGCTTTCAAACAAAGTCAATTGGAGAAGGAAATAATGTTGTATAAATTGTGTACTTAAATAAAATAAATAGATTCATATTGAATAACCACTTTGAATTTCAGAACAAGAACATGTTAGAATTTACAGAAATTCATAATAAAATAAAACTAGTAGAAGGAAGCAAATCGAAACATGTGTGATAACTACTCAGACCCACCTCAACCGGCGGTTGGATCCTACTTTAATTTCGAATTAAAGTTGCCGAAAAACTATTATTTTCCAACAAATAACACTTTTGTGGCAGATTCATTTACCTGAGTCATGTTTGGAGCAAAGACCATGGCAATATTTCTAGCATTCATTTTGTTGGATTCCTCTTGTTCAACAACGTCAGCCATGAGATCAATTGCCCAGTTAAGCAATGCTGATTCGGTTGGTTGTAGCTGCTTCACAAGCTCAACCGAGTCCTCCTCTGCGTTGCATTGCAAAACTTCTTCAGGGGAAAGCCCATCTAACACGCCAGAAGGAAGTTCTCGAAACCAGGCTTTGATAAGCCCTGACAAACAATGAACATCAATGTTATCGGGCACGATGCCTCTGTTCAGTTGGCTTCTCACTTCCTCCTCTTGACTGTTTTCCGGGTTTATTCGGAAAATTCCTTCTGCCTGCAAAAAACCATCCAGACAAACATAGTTAGGAAGCAATTCAAGGTCAAAGAATGAACCACAACAACATTCTGCACTCTGTTAGTTATACCTTTAGACCTCCTTGTGAGTATAGCCTCTCTTGCATTAGTAAGAGAATTGTAGGGACACTATTGCCTCTTGAATCATGACAACACTGCATCGATTCTGCTGAGACACCGAAAACGCTAGCACTGCAAAATTGGATACTACACAAGTTAGCAAACAAATCTCACAATACAAAATATGAACTTCAAATGATAAGTTAGTGTGCTTTAAAATCTCTCTATATTTTCGCTTTTAATCTCATTTTTTGTCAAGCACAGTTTCTCTCTCTCTCTCTCTCTCTCTCTCTCTCTCTCATACATTAACTTCTCTTTTTTTCCCATTTTGTTCACACAATGCCAAAAATATATCAGTTTGCTCATAATCTGGAAACAAACTATTTGATCACTATGTTTTGAGGAAAATATAACCTTCAAATGAGAATTTTATAGCCATTTGATTGTGTTTCTGTTTTCTGTTTTCGATTTTTGTTCTTCAAAAAACACATCCTAAATAGTCCCCAGACTACAACCTCCATAACTCTCCTCCAGTCCCTAAGCTTAAACTTGTGAACAAAAAAAGAGAAAAAAGACATGCTAATCTACCTCGCTAAAGAATTCTACACTAAGACTATGTTTGAATCGTCGATTTAAGCAAGTATTTGTGAAGGGAAAGGAAAAATGAAAGTAAAAGTGACAAAAATAGGAACTTGCCACTTTTCCCTTGAAAGATCCATCCTCAAATCCAAGATTCAAACACTGCCCAAGAATATTCAAGATTTCTATATATCTTTTCACTTTTGGTCTCAATTTTTGTCAAACACAGGTCTCCTCTCATGCTGTCATCATCAAAAGAGCACAGAATTTCTTGGGGAAAAAACGTTGACTTCATAAACTTGGGTTTAATTTCAAATCTTTGAAGCTTAATGTTTAACCTTTTGCTATGAAAATCGTAATCAAATCGCAAGAACGATTTTTTTTTAAAAAAAATTAAATTTTTTTTTAGATTCGAATCAATATTTTTGAAATTTAAGAGACTTAAAAGAGAAAATTTAGGGAAAATAAAAAAAAAAAAACCTGGCACTGGGTACTCTGCCGGGTATCTCGACTTCGAACTCAACAGGAAGACCACGAAACCCATCGAATCGATCGAAAGTGACGTGGGTTACGTGCTGGACATCTGTTGGCCATCCGATTTCCATGTGATGGACGGTGGAGATGGATTCATCATTGCGATCGATTCGGCAAGAGACCATGGATTTTCTGAGAGCTGCTAAGAGGAATGCAACGAGAGAGAGATTATTGTTTTGCTGATCTTCAGCTTCTTTGGTTCCCTTCCCACCACCACATCCAACACTTTCACCACCACCCTTTGTCACCATCACCATGGCTGTCATCTCTCTCTCTTTCTACTGAATTTTTTGAGTTTTCTGTGTCTGTCTATGGAGGGAGAGCTGAGGAGTGAATGAAGTGATTTGAATGAGTGGTGGAGTTAGAGAGTAATTGAAGATGATGATGTTGGATGTTGGGTGGTGGTTTAAACTTCGATGTCTTTCTGACGTTCAAACGGCCACTTGTTTCAAATTTTGACGACTTTTTCCTTTATTTAGCCTTGCCTTTTACATATAATTACCAATATGCCACTCCCTTTGCCTTTTCCTTGCCTTTAAAAAAAAACATTTGTTTATAATTTTTTTTTTTGGGTCGGTCCATGAATCTAAAATTAAAATTTGTTTGATGAAATGTCTATGCGCTAAGAAACTTTGCCCATGACATGATGGTACAAAATGTCCAAATTATCCATATATATATATATACATGATTAAAATCCCTCAATTCTCTCTTTCTCTTTTTCTGTTTAAATCCTAACTGTTTCTCTCTCCAAACTCTTAGACTTGGCCTCCATCGCTTAAGGGTGTTTTGAAAAGATAGTTAAAAGTTAATTTTATGATTTTTTTAAAACTTTTTTGTAAGAGATGAAAGTGGATTAAAAGCTGAAAAGTAACTTTTAATCAATTTCCCAAAATAGGCCTCAATGCCGCCATGGTGGAAGACCTCGAGAGAGAGAACCTCTTTGCCACCGTGGTGGAAGCACTTTACTATTGGTGAGATCGTTCGTGACATTATCATTTGCATCTCTAATGGCCTAACTATCCCCTTCGCCATCGCTACTAGCCTCTTTGGCGCCAACGCGTCCTCCTTCATCATTTTCACAGCCAGTGCAATCTCCACAAGACTCGGTAGGTATTATTAAAGCTCATTTCTCTTCGATTTTAACGAAAATATAGAAGAATTTAGTCGGTAATGCAGAGGATCTTCTTCATCCTCTGAGATCTAAGGTCTCTCAAATTGATTACGGATTTGAGGGGCTCTAGACCCGAGAACAACGCCGATCTCCCTCCTTCTCCGCCGCTGCCTCTTTCTCTTTTAAACACCATTCTCATTTTCAAACTCTGCAATTTTGGATAGAAAATCTCGATATCGATTTACATGGAGATCGATTTCCAAATCTTAAGTTCTAATCCCCCATTCTCTATCTCTCTATATGATTACAAAGTCTCTTTGAATACAATACTACACATAGATTCTTGTAAGCTTCTTCATGATATACACCTATACATATGTATTGTTTTGAGTTGGAAGTGGATCTGATAATCTTTTTTCAATGTTTATTTTTCATTTCTTTATTCCCAGAACATTGTACTATTTCCTGGATTTTCTCTCTCCTCTGCGAGATGTTCGTCGATTAATTCCTCGCTATCTTCTTGGTGATGGATCTTTGGTTGTTTTGATGGATCTTGGAGTATCTGCGTGAATTTCTATCTAGATTTGTAATGTGTGTAAATATGCTATGAAAACATGTGTTTGTGACTTGAATGTATCTGGTGGTGGTGGTGGTGTTATTCATTAGTTTTTATTTTATTTTAGGAATGTTATGATGGTAAGATCTAGATGGAATGCCATTTGTTTGATTGAAACTGAACAAATACAACATTTTAGTTAACATTTTCAACAGATCATATATTTGTGCATAAGGGGAGTCTTAGTTCAACAGATAAGAGGGAAAGCAGGTTTGGGAAAAAATTCTAATAGATCTGTAAATTTCAACAAATAAAAGAAAAAAAGTTTAGTAAATTTTAACAAATAAATTTTTTGAACAAATAATTTCAACAAATCATCGAAATGTGCTATGTAAATTTCAACAGATAAGAAAAAAAAGTTTGGTGAATTTTAATATATAGATTTTTAAGTAGATAATTTCAACAGATAAGTTAAAAAAATTTAATGGATAAAAAAATATTTCAACAGATAGGGAAAAAATTCAACAAGCTGTCAAAAAAATTTGAACAAACAGATATAAATTTAAATAGATAGTCAAAAAAATTTGAACAGATAGAAAATAATTTGAACAGATAGTCAAAAAAAACCAACAAATAAATTAAGGAGTAAAATTGAAAACAAAATGTCTTTCAAAATAAATAAAAAGACTTCTTACCAAACTATTTTACAAATGGTGGATCTCTCATCAACAAAAAATATTTATTGGATGTAATGCCTTAGACAATTGCTAGAGTGAACTTTTCAGCATTTTTTTTTTAATTTTAAAATTTTATGTTAGAATATATAATTTTTGCTTACAAACTTATAGATTATCTATAAGCTTGGAAGTATATATGTATATATATATATATATATATTTTGAGAAGCTTTAAAAAGAATGCACCGAACCGGTCTAAGGTGGAAGGATCTTGCTAATAAGCCTCCGTTTGGGAAGTGAATTGGCTTTTTAACTTTTTGGCTTTTTTGTTATTTTAGTATGGGGTTAAAAAACCTGGTTTGGGAAGGACTTTTAGCTTTTTTAGTTTTTTTGTGAGAGAAAGAATGTAATAATTATGGATTTGATGTGATGTTTTGTCTTATTGGGCTAAAATAGCCTATTTTATCTTATATGACTATTTTAGTCCAAATTTTGCTTCCCAAACGGAGGCTGTGTTCTCGGGATGGGACGTAAAAGCTAAGAAAAAAAATTTAAAAAACATCAGGCACTCCTCACTTAATTTAAAAAACATGAGGCACTCCTTACTTAATGTATTTTTAATAAAATCAATATATTTCTTAACATTTTTAGTTATTTTCAAGGGTTTTTTTTAACATAGTTCCAATGGTGAACAATGTCTTAGGAGCAATATTTAATATTTACCAACGTAAAATATTGTATGCAAGAATAATATTGAGAATTTTTTTGACCAGAGGTTGTTTGAAAATTAATTTTTTAAATTTATTATAAAAGGTTAATTTTTTAAAATTTATTATAAAAAATGTATTAAAAAAATTAATTTTTTTATAATAACTTTTTAACTTTTAACGAAAAAAATATATAGTCAAAATAGGCTTGAATACTACTTATAAAGAAACATAGAAATACAAAAAAAAAAAATGACAATGATAAATAAATAAATAAAACAACACAAAAAGGTAGACAAAAAATTGATAACCATTGAGCCATGATTAAGATCTAACATAGGTTTATTTTAATAATTGGATTAAACGCTAACTTTTATATCCTTTTTCATTTTCTTGTATATTTTTTAAAAAAAATAATTAAAAAATCAAAAAATTAATTTTTGATCTCCTTCCCAAAATATATTATTGTAGCTTTTCATGAATTTGAAGGGCAAATGAAGAAATTTAGACAAAATAGAGGGAATTTGAGAAGGAAAAATGTTATAGGTTCCAAATTTTTTACCAAATAAATGACAAATGTTTCACATGGGTATGAGGTCCACAAATTTGCAGACCCCACATCCATGTAAGACATTTGATCATTTGTTTGGTAGAAAATTTAATATCCCTAATATTACTGTTGGCACCATAAAATATTATTATTAGTATTATTATTATTAGTATTATTATTGTTATTATTTTTAAGACACGTGGCATTCTCTTATTCATTTGAAAGTTAAAAGAAATTATGGAGATGATGGAGAACATGAAAGATAAAGTGGATGAGTGGAATGACACATGGCAAGACAAGGATGAAAATAGAAAAAATAGGTAGTTACTAAGTAGTTATTGCTGTATTTTTTCCTCTATAAATAGCCATCAATTGTTACATTGTAAAAAGATCAAGAACTCAAATCAAAGACAATTGATTTCTATTTTTCTTATCATTTATATTTCTTGCATTTTATTTTAGAACCGTGCTATACACCCCCAGTGGGGGTCGCACCCCCAGCGAGGTGGCGCGCCCCCACTGGCTGATAACTGGAAAAAAAAAAAAAAAAAAAAAAAAACAGTGTGTTTTTTTGCCCAATCAAGGGCTGCCACCTCACTGGGGATGCACCCCCAGTGGGGGTCTGAAGCAAAATTCTTTATTTTATACACTTTCTGTTGGTGAAAATACCATAAAAAATATATTTTATTGATAAATAATGCAAAGAAAAAGATATACAAATAGATCAAGCTGAGGCACGGATATCTCGTTTTCTTTAAGGAGATCAAGCCCACTGTGGTAGGAAGAACCCAAATACCGATGTAGCAGTCACAAAACTATGACTTGTCCCCTCCAAGATACAACAGCCCAACCACTTGTCATATGGTTCAGGCCAACTCTGCACAAGATGGTGAACCCAAAGCTCCACCAAGAAAAACACCCTTCTTTACTAGTAATCTCTCTTGTATAGAAAATAGTTAATGTGTTGGTGTAGAAAAGAGTAGAAGAGAAGAACTATTTATAGGCCACTAGGACATTACAAAATACATCAAAAAAAATAATGACCATGAACCTAGAGAAAAGGGAGAGTGTATCCGAATATAAATTCACCACCAAGTTCATAAATTCTAATTAAACTCCATTCATGAATAAGATAAAAGGTCACTAAAACAATGAATCTCCATTCATGAACAAGATAAGATTCATGAACAAAATAAAAGGAAGATTCACGAACAAAAAATATAAATAAATAAATAAAAGATATTAAAATGGTTCAACAATCCCCCACTTATTTTAATATCAACAAGGATAAGAGAGATTACTAAATAAAGATAGACTAGTATGCATCATGAAGGTGTGCTCTGCATTGAACCTTCATTAGTAAAACAATAACCTTTACTCCAAAGTCAGTAGTGGTCTCAGACTTGAACTATGACTACTTAGGGGAAATAAAGTATTACTACTCACACATAATAATTCAGGTGTTGACATAAGCTTTTAATAGCCAGCACATTACGGCCTTGTGCTTATCGTAGTTTTCATGAGCATATTTGAGAATAAGCCTTGTTCTCATAGAAAACGACCCCACTTTCATGCTCACATAGGTGAAATTTGTCGAGGATGTTCCTGTAATTTACACACCCTACTCAACAAGAGCTACAGAATTTCATTAAGAGTATAAAAACTCAACTCTCCAACATTACAGGACAAATGCACTTACATCATATGGATGGATAACAAAATATTAAAGAGTGCATTTTTTACAACTACCATATGATTTGTTCTTCCCATTGAACCTAGTTACAAGATCTCTGGTCCCTAGGTTGTGTATCCTCATATATGATTTATGATTTTATAGGCTTCAAACCCATCTCCCTCGATGTATTCCAAACCCTATCTCTCGCCGAAGCCTTGGTTAACAGATCCACAAGATTATCACAAGATCTTACATAATTCACAGTTATGATGCCATTACTCAAATATGATCTCACATTACTGTGTTTCCTTCGAATAGGTCTGGATTTACCATTATAAAGATGATTGTGTACTCTACCAATAGCAACAGTGCTATCACAACGAATTAATATAGGAGGAATTGGTTTTTCTCAAAAAGGGATTTCATGTAACAAATCTCTCAACCAATTCGCTTCCTCACATGTTGAAGCTAACGTTATAAGCTCAGCTTCCATTGTAGAATTAGCAATTATAGTCTGTTTTTTAGACTTCCAACATATAGCATCACCACCTAAGGTAAAAATAAAACCCGAGGTAGAAAGAGAATCACCTGACAAAGTGTTCCAATCGGCATCACTATATCACTCAAGTATCGCAGGATACTTGTTATAAAATAAACCATAATTTTTTGTATCAGATAAATATCTCATAATTCTGCCAATGGCTAGCCAATGATCTCGACTTGGCTTGCTAGTAAACCTGCTAAGTACTCCAACAACATATACAATGTCATGTCTAGTACAGTCAGTAGCATATCTCAAACTACCAATCATGCTAGCATATTCCTTTTGATTAATCACTTCTTTTTCATTTGTTACAACAGATAAATGTATGCTTGCATCAAAAAGAGTAGCAACATGTTTGCAATCTAGAAAATTATATTTATTTAAAATTTTCTCAACATAATGCGACTAATTAAGAAAAATGCCATCATTAGTCTTGGTAATTTTAATTCCTAAAATAAAATTGGTTTCACCAAGATCTTTCATATCAAAGTGGTTATTAAGCATATTTTTAGTTTCATTTATAATATGCAAATTAGAGCCAAAGATAAGTAGATCATCCACATATAGGCTAATAATTACAAGTGCATTATCATAGGTTTTATAATATATGCACTTATCACATTCATTAGTCTTATAGTCATTCTCAAGCATGCAGGAATCAAATTTCTCATGCCACTATTTAGGAGCTTGTTTTAAACCATAAAGATATTTAGTTAGCTTACACATCTTGCTTTCTTGGCCAGGCTCCACAAAGCCTTCGGGTTGGTCCATGTAAATCTCATCATCTAGATCTCCATTTAAAAATGCTGTTTTCACATCCATTTGATGAATTTTTAAATCATGAATTGCAGCCACTGCTATCAACAGTCTAATGGATGTAATTCTATTAACCGGAGAAAAAGTATCAAAAAAATCAAGATCAACTTGTTGCTTAAAACCTTTAGCGACAAGACTCGCTTTATATTCATCTATAATTCCATCCGATTTAAGTTTTTTATGAGGGACCCATTTACACCCAATAGTTTTACAACCTAGAGGTAAATCCACTAGCTTCCATGTTTTATTTGAAAGTAGTGAATCTATCTCATCATTTACAGTCTCTTTCCAGAAAATAGCATCAGGTGATGATAAAGTTTCTTGCACCGTAAGAGGAATTTCTTCCACATTGTAAAGATAATAGTAAGTGCCAAAATCTTTTTCAACTCTAGCTCGTTCACTCCTTCTTGGTTGAATTTGAGAATTTTCTTGTTCTTGAAAAACTTGAGATGGAGTAGAAGAGCTAGGCACGAATAAAATATTTTCAGAAATTATTTGACCCCCACTATTTCTAGATTTGAAAGGAAATTTATTTTCATGAAAAATAGCATCACTTGATTCAAAAATAATATTATTTTCCATATCAAAAATCTATAAGCTGTACTATGCAACGCATACCCAAGAAAAACACAGGTGGTAGCTCGTTCACCCAATTTAGGTCATCTAGGATCTACAAGCCTCACAAAAGCTAAACAACCCCAAACCCTCAAATAACCTAGATTTGGTTTATGTCTCTGCCACAACTCATAAGGTACAATTTTAGTCTTTTTGTGTGGCACTTTATTTATCACATGGCAAGCTGTCAAAATAATTTCGTCCCAAAGATTTGAGGGAGCACCTAAATTGATAAGCATAGCATTCGTCAAGTCAATTAACGTTCTATTTTTTCTTTCAGCTACGCCATTAGATGAAGGTGAATATGGTAGAGTAGTCTCATGAATAATTCCCAATGACTGAACAAAAGAGTTGAATCCAAGAGATGCATACTCCCGGCCTCTATCACTTCTAATTCTCTTAATCTTTTTACTGAATTGATTTTCTACTTCAAGAAAGAATTCTTTAAATTTCTCAAAAGTATCACTTTTATTTTTTAATAAATATACATTTGTGTATTTTGAAAAATCATCAATAAAAGTGATAAAATATCGGTTACCACCCCGAGTTAAAATTCCTTCAAACTCACACAAATCAGTATGAAATAATTTTAGCAATTCAGTATTTTTTTCAACACTTTTATGAGTCCTCTTAGTAATTTTTACTTTACTGCAAATTTCACATTTCTCAAATTTTTTTTATCACTTTAGGAATTAATCCTAAACTACTTATGATTCTCACATATTTACTGTTAATATGACACAAGCGAGCATGCCAAAAATTAATAGAAGACAACATGTAAACCGAATCAGTAGATGATTTATTAATCTCAACATTCAATTTGAACATCCCATCACAAGCATAACCCTTACCCACAAAAATACCCTTCTTGGTAATTACATATTGATCAGATTCTATAGTTTGCTTAAAACTAGCCTTATTCAACAAATAACTTGATATCAAATTTTTCCTCATGGACGGTGTATAAAGCACATCTTTTAAAATAAGCATACGTCCAGAGGTGAACTTAAGGTCAACCTCACCACTTCCAAGTATCTTGGTTAGACTAAAGTCACAAAGCATAATTGTTTTCTCATCATCAAAGGGAGTATACACCTTGAACAAAGCTTGATCATAACAAATATGTCTATTGGCACCACAATCTGCCCACCAACCGTCCACATAATTAATCATGCAAATGTTTGTAATCATCGCCATAAATGGCTCCTCGATAACGTTAGCCTTTGGGGCAGGTGCACGTTTTCGGAATTTGCAAGTTCGAGCAATATGCCCACTTTTGCTACAGACAAGGCATGCAAAATTTTGTGGAGGTGATGGACCTTGGTTCTTATTTGGATTAATCTATTTATTGTGAGGTTTACCATAATTCTTCATATTCTTTTTATAAGGCTTCAAATAAGCATTCTTGGAATAGTGACCTTTGGGTAAGTTATTATTTGCTGAAACAAAGTTTACCTTTGTGGTAGAATTGTCATTACCCTCTTGTGTGATTAATGCATCTTGGCCTCTAGCCTCCTCTTCAACTCGGATGTGAGTGATCAATGCCTTTAAGAAAGTCTCATTTTGTTTGTGGCGCATGCTCTTTTGAAATTCTCTCCAAGATGGTGGTAGCTTGTCAACAAGTCCTACAACTACCAAGTTGTCACCAATCTTGATGCCTTCAGATCTTACTTATGCGACTATCATTTGGAAATCTTGTGCTTGCTCCACAACAGATTTTCCATCCACCATTTGGAAGCGAAAAAAGCGGCTAGCTGCATACTTTTTTGCTCCTGCCTCTTCAGTATCATATTTAGTCTGTAAAGCTTTCCAAATTTTCTTTGCGGAAGTGTAAGTGGTGTCATAGTAATCATAACATTGATCAGCTAGGTAATTTAAGAGATAAAAACGACATTTATACTCATCTGTATTATAGGAAGCTACTTTTGCTTCATGTGCCTCGTAGTCTTCATCATTCATCTTATTGGTAGGGATTTTGTTTGGGTTCTTCTCGGTAAGAACATATGCAATTTTCAAAAGGTTAAGGTAAAAACGAATTTTTCATTTCCACCTCTTAAAATGAACTCCCTTGAACTTGAAAGGCTCGTTGAGATCTCCAATTCCATCATTGGTTTTTTCTGGTACTTGATCCATGGGCTTGATCTCCTTAAAATTGTTGGTGAAAATACCAAAAAATATATATTTTATTGATAAATAATGCAAAGAAAAAGAGATACAAATAGATCAGACTGATGCACGGATATCTCGTTTTCTTTAAGGAGATCAAGCCCACTGCGGTAGGAATAACCCAAATACCGATGCTGCAGTCACAAAACTATGACTTGTCCCCTCAAGAATACAACAGCCCGATCGCTTATCGTATGGTTCAGGCCAACTCTACACAAGATGGTGAACCCAAAGCTCCACTAAGAAAAATACCATTCTTTGCTAGTAATCTCTCTTGTATAAAAAATAGTTGATGTGTTGGTGTAAAAAAGAGTAGAAGAGATGAACTATCTATAGGCCACTAGGACATTACAAAATACATCAAAAAATAATAATGATCATGAACCTAGAGAAAAGAGAGAGCGTATCCAAATATGAATTCACTACCAAGTTCATGAATTTTAATTAAACTCCATTCATAAATAAGACAAAAGGTCACCAAAATAATGAATCTCCATTTATGAACAAGATAAGATTTATGAACAAGACAAAAGGAAAATTCATGAACAAAAAATATAACTAAATAAATAAAAGATATTAAAATGGTCCAACACTTTCTTTTCGAAACATTTATTTCAGCACTTCATTTTCAAAACATTGTATGCACTTCTTTTCAAAGTATAGAAGTAATGGTAAGTAATTGTTATTTTGATTATTCACTCAATCACCCTAATTATTCACTCAATCATCTTTCTCCGTCACCCTCCTTCTTTTAATTTTTTTTATCTTTAATACTGACAATTTTAAAATCCTTTTCATTGAGACAAGAGAACTATCAACACAATTACTTAATAACTACCTTAAATTTAACTTGTAAAAAATTTTCAATCCTTACCGACATATTTATATTTATAATATTTTTTTTTGAAGAAAAATAAGTCAACAAATTTCCTTTGAGAAGACCGTTAGCCCGCAAGCAAGCGAGGAGGACAAGTTTGATATTTCCAATAATGGCGGGGGTTGCTTTTCATGTCAAATCAAATGGCGTGTTTGTTTGTTGCATAGATACCATATTACTATATTAGATGTTTTTTAAGATGTTGTTTTCTTTATTATTATTTTTTGTGTTTCCCAAAAACATATATTTATCGTCTTTGAGAGCCCCGTTCCGCTTTTCATTTTTTTTAAAAAAATATAATATTATTACATTTATCAATTTTTTATATTATCTATAATTTATCAATTTATGTGACAAATTCATAATCATAAATTAGGCACATCGATATATGAAAAGTGTATCACATTCATAATCATTTATTAACAAATATAATAATCATAAAATATGTGATACATTTAACATTTTTTAATATAATCATATCAAAAATATAAAATTAATATATTTAAAAAAAAGCGTAATTTAGTCAAATATTACTGCCATATAATTTTACATGTAATTTTCATATAAAAAATTTATAGATAATATATTAATAAGTTCAATCTACACAATCAAATCTACTCAAATTAATAATCATTGATGTATTGAAAGAAAGTAAGGGATAATATTTTTTCAATTCCAATTTAGAGCACTAAATTAGCAGCTTTAAAAGTATCACTAATGAGCTGGTAAGTGTAAGAAAAAATTAAAACAAAAACAAAAACAAAAGCTAAACTATCACATCAATAGTGGGGTCCACATGGTATCAAGTCATTAGTGGTGTATTAGTAGTGTTGAATTAGTGGTTCGAAGCATTTTTCATATTTTTTAGGTTAGACTTGTCACCAGTTTGTGTGATTGGATTGAAGTGTGCTGTTGGGTTTGTGAGAACTCATCATGGATCTCGTTTCGATAATTCGAACAGTTCAATATGTAGAACTTTGTGATTATTTTATTCCTATAAAAAAATCTCGTTGACTGAATATCGATAACTACTTGATTGGATCAGATTTCTATCAACGGTAAATATAATTTTCAAAATAAATTATTGATAAAAATCTGATCCGATCAACATAATTTTTTACAAAAATAAAATACTAGACGAACTCTCCATATTAAATGGTTCGAATTATCAAAACATGACCCGTAATAAGTCTTACTGATCCAACAACACCATTCAATCCAAGAGAAACTGCCTGCCCCATATTTTTTTTTTCATAAAATGTAAAACTCATTAAATGGTATGATTAGATTCTTACGTTACTATTTTTTGTATGTTTTTTATTTAGGTCTACTCTTCCGTTTCCTAATCTTTACGAAGGCAAATAATATAAAATAGTCGATAAAATAATGGCAAATGGAAACCAGGAGAAGACAACAATATCCATAGACCGCGACGTGGGTCCCAAGACCATTTGGTCCCCCTCCAAACGGTACCATTCGAATTCAAAATAGTTTACAACAATAATTCATCCACTAATTTAGAAATATTAATTAACCACCAATGAGGTAAAAATTCAAGAAAAAAAAAAGAGAAAAAAAAAATTTAAGACCAAAACATCACATCAATAAGTGGAACCTACTCTTTAGAGCTCCTTTAAAACTACTAATTTAGAACTCCCAAACATTTTTCAATAGTTTATGTGAGTCATTTTATTATTATTAATGGGATATATTATACACATCAACCCTTTTATCACACATCATTACTTAAATTTAAGGGTCATTTGGGAGGTTGGTTGGGAACTAAGATAATTAATAGAGATAAAATAAGTTATTTTAATTAATAAGATAAAATATCACATTTAAATTATAATTATTTCTTTTTTACAATTATCAAATCCAATATAAAAAAAGTCCATCATAATTTCAAACAGAATTTTTTTAATCAGGATAAAATAATTAAAAAATCAAAAAATCATATTAAAAATTTATTCCAAACAAAGGCTTACACTTCAATATAAGTAATTTGTATTTTTTATTCTCAATTCACTCTAACAAGGTTTCATAATACCCTCATTTTGAACATTATTGCTCTAATCCTAACCTTAAACAACCATTTATTACTACTACTACTCTATCGCTAGCTCTTTTTCTCTTTGTCGCTACCTCCTCAATCCTACCTCCTTCCCACTCACCATTATCATCGTGACCCATCCACCTCGAACCACCACCATAATCTTCCTTCCTCTATTGATGTCATCCTCCTTCTAACCCTTCTCCCCACCAGATTTACGATTTTAAGAGATGAAATAAATAATAATACCACCCACATTTTAGGATTTTTATAAAGAAAGTAAAAGATTGTCTCGGCAAAATTTAGTATTTTCATAGGGGAATTAAAAAAAATGCTAAGGAAGGACTGTGGTGGTTATGAAAAGGGGGTTTGGAATAAAAAGTGACCGAAAGAAACAACAAATAAAGAATAAAACAAGTTTTCACTCTCTCCTCTATTTTCACCACCTTCAGCCACCACCTACCGTTGCTTCCCAACACCATCAGCCACTAGACACCACCACACACATCAAACAAAAAAGCAAAGAAATAAAAAAAATAATAATGGATTAGCCCACTCTCTTTTATTTTTGAAAAGAGATTAGCTAGTCGCTTTGGTTATGATTAGCCCAATGGTTTCGCTTTAACTTTTGGATCAGCTCTCATAGAACTGGGCTTTGCAAGATGGTATCAGTGATTTGATTTCAAATTTGTACTGTTGGGCTTAAGCTCAGGATCCTAGGGCAAAAGCCCATAACAATAAACAGCCCATCAAAATTGGATTTCTAATCAATGGGGGGAGACGGTAACGTGGCATAGCATCAATAACAGTTGTAGAACTCGACTGAGACATCACTTGTACCAGATCCAAACCCTCGAAACCCATAAATACCCACACTCCGTTGTCCAACGTAGCCTCGTGTTGTATTCTTCTTCTCCTTCTTCTTCTTGCTCCCCAAGTGATTCCAGAACATTATCTCTCCCTCTATCATTACCCATATCTATCAATTTTTCTAACCATTGCTAGGTCATTCACAAGATGATGATCAGAATTCGAAGCAGAGATGGGTCGGAGCGAGTCTCAATCGACAACCCACTCATCACAATTGCCCAACTCAAAACCCTAATCGAATCCCAACTCAGAGTCCCCACTCTCAATCAAACCCTATCCACCAACCAGAACCTCTTGCTCGCCAAAACCCTAGACGAAATCGCTCGATTCACCGACATGTCCAACCCTCAAACCCCAATCTCCACTCTCGGAATCACCCACGGCTCCATGATCTACCTCGCTTACGAAGGCGAGCGAACCGTTTCCGGTCCCAATTTCAACCCGGCCGGTTCGTTCGGCCGGAAGATGACCATGGATGACCTGATCGCCAAGCAAATGAGGGTGACTCGCCAAGAAAACCCTCATTGCGAGCTTGTCTCGTTCGATCGCGACGCTGCCAACGCGTTCCAGAACTACGTCAATGAATCGCTTGCTTTTGCAGTCAAGCGCGGCGGAGTTATGTACGGCACGGTGTCGTCGGAGGGGAAGGTGGAAGTCGATTTCATCTACGAGCCGCCGCAGCAGGGCACGGAGGAGAATTTGATAATTTTGAGAGATCCTGATGAGGAGAAACTTGTGGAGGCGATTGCTATGGGATTGGGGATGAGGAAAGTAGGATTTATATTCACTCAGACGATCAGTCAGAACAAGAAGGATTATACCCTGTCGAATGCGGAGATTTTGCAGGCGGCGGAGATGCACGGGGAAGGGGATTTGAAGGAGTGGGTGACGGCGGTGGTGAAATTGGAGGTGAATGAGGATGGTGGTGCTGATGTGCATTTCGAGGCTTTTCAGATGAGTGATATGTGTATTAGGTTGTTTAAGGAAGGGTGGTTCGAGACGGAAATTGGGGAAGATGATGATCCAAAGTTGTCGAAGATGAAGAAAGAAGTGGTTGTTGGAGGGAAGGATACTAAGGAAGTTGATAACGACTTTTTCTTGGTGGTAGTCAAGATTTTTGATCACCAGGTGCGATCTATATATCACTCTGGTTACTTATATATCATATCTGTAGTTTACAATCTGATTTATATTGATTTTGCATGTTTTTATAGGAGATTTAGTAAGCTGTATCATGGGATTATTGGTTTGTGCACACGTAATTGTCTCTTTTGTTCTTGACTATCTAATTTGAGATATTAACTGAAGACAATTAGTAAAAAAAGAAAACAAATTACAAAAAAAGAAAAGCTTTGATGCATGTTTGCGACACATGCAACAAGAAGATAATGAAACAACAATCTCTCTTAGTTAAAAGGATAGTAGCAATTTAAACATTTTTTGGCTTATAAAGGAAAAAGATTTATTTTGGTGGTTATCGCTGTAATGCCTTGCCTTTTTTCATTTAACCATTAATGTAAGAAATATCATGACATTTAGGGCTTTATGTTGGTTTGGTTATACTCACATGAGCTCTTTTTTTTTGTTTAACTCTCTGTTTGCTGGCGTGTGTGTCCGTGCGTGTATTTGCGTCCAGATTGATTCACTTATACTAGGCAGGGACCATGTAATAATTACTTTTTAAAATATTTGACATAGTAAGCGAAGTAAATCGTTGTGCTGATTCACATAAATAGTAACTTCTGACACAGAATTTAGCTCATTATGACAGAAGGTTGATAAGTAAAATGTGTCATCTACTGTTGTAAACATATTTACATTTTAAGAAACATAACAATTTAATATGTAATCTAAATTTAACATTTTTTTAATGGGTGTGGCCTGAAATTTTTCTATTAACTATTAGCTTTAGCATGGGGGATGTATTTTGTTCAGTCGAAGCTTGTCATGCTTTTTTCTGTAGTCAATTTCTCCTATCTTTATAGCTCCTTTGACTTAAAAACAATATTTCTTCTCCAGTCCTGTTGGACTTGTGGCCCTTAAGTTTCGTAAATTTATTTCCCCTTATTTTATTATTTCGTCATGTGATTCGTGCATTTCGTCACACTCATTCTGGTAACTGTTACTTCAGGGTTATTTGGTCATGTTAACTGTTAGAAGCTTAACTACATTTCATTAAACATGGCTGGCCGGCATCTTATATTGTTTCTCTTTAATTTGTTACACCCACTAATTGTAGATGAGTCCACCAGACTTCCCTTGTGAATTTTGTAGGTAATGTGCTCTTCACCCTGTTGATATGCAGCATTCATTCAAAGTAGCGAGCAAGATTTGCCTTCTCGTTTATGAAACTTTCCTTCCCTCCTACTTTCTTACCTCCCTACCAAACATAGTACGCGTTTCTATCTTCTTCGATTGTTTTCAGAAAATATGCAAAACGGGAATCAGCCCTTATTTCATACTAAACTGATTCCATAACCCTATCCCTTTGGTCCTAAAACCCCCCATCCCTAATTATTAGCAAGCTTAAATATCTTAACAATGCCTTTTTCCAGAATTTCTAGTGATCATTATTTTTTTGACTTCATACCCAAATCCAGCCTAAACTTCTACCAAATTCAAGCTTTTAAACCTAAACTTAACCTTCTTGATTGAAAACTATAAACATGAAAGCCTGAGCCCATCATATTTGGTTATGGGGCATCCTTTGTTGACTCTGTCCTGCATCACATAGCCTAATACTACTTTTTCACCTTTTAAAACTATAAGCCTACTTGCTTTTTATGACTAAGATCTATGTAGCACGGATACGGACACGGACACGAACACAACACGGACACGCGGACACGCAATTTTTCAAAAAATGGGAGACACAACACGTAGGGGACACATTTAATATATATAATTTTATTTATTTATTATGTGTCTAAAAGAAAAGAAAATCACTAATTCTTATACAAGTATAATAATAATAAAATTAATAAACACATTTTTTAATTTTTTTAATAAAAAATGAGTTTTTTAAATAAAAATAATTTATTTTATGAATTTTTTGTTTAACAAAAAAAAATAAGGATAAAAAATTAAGAAAGAAGGGGAAAAAAAGAGAGAGCAAGAGAAACAGGATCAAGAAAAAGAGAAAAAAAACATAAAAAAGAGAAACAATAGAGGAGAGAGAGAGTGAAATCAAAAAGAGCTGAGAGGGAGAGTCAGAAAAGGCAGAGACGAAAGGGAGGAGAAGGGGAAGAAAATGAAGAGAAAAAGACGAACGGAGAAGATGGAGACAGAGAAGACGAAGAGAAGAAGGAGAAGAAGAAGAAGAAGAAGAAGAGAGAAGATGAAGAAGATACCTCAGCTTCTTCGATTTACAGGTTAGGCTTCTTCCTCTTCCTCGATCTCTTTCTCTCTTTCTCTGTCTCCTCTCCTCCCTCGATCTCTTTCTCTGTCTCATCTCCTCCCTTGATTTCTTTCTCTCTTTCTCTGTCTCCCTTGATCTCTTTCTCTGCCTCCTTTGCAACAGTTAGGGCTTCTTTGATCCACTCACGTGTGTCCGGAAAGTGTCCCGGCGTGTCTATGGCATGTCCGACTGAAAATTTTCAAAAAAAAAAGAGGGACACGCTAGAGAGGGTGTTGGACTTGTGTCTACTGCATGTCCAACACTCGTATGTAGAGCCTGGGGACGTGTCGGTGCTTCGTAGACTAAGATCAGCCACGAATTCAATTTCAGCCATCATTATTTTATGTTTCTTAATTTGCCCAACATCAGGTAAGTGAATCCCTTTTTAATTTTTATACACACAAGATTCTATAGAAAAAATTGCATCAAGGGGGTGCAGCTCATGTACAAAGGGGAAAGGATCTATACACCAAACACTACCTAAGTCTCAACAAATCCAGAATTTGATTAAAGGATGGGATGGGACAATCATCCCTGAAAACCAACTATGTGAAAGAGATGAAAATTTAACCATTTTATTGTATGGATCTCAATTTCTCATGTGGCAAGGTACTTTGGATGAAATTTTGGGAACTAGTTATTTTAGTTGGCTATTTGGCTTTTTATGAAAATGCGTATAGAAAGGTACCTTTTTCGTCGTGACTTTTTTGGCTTTTTGACTATTTTAGGTGGTTCCCAAACTTAGCCTTAGATGGTGTTTGGGAAGTGAGTTTTTATGTAGATTTTATTAGATGTAGGTTTTTATGAGATAAAAATTTTTTGGTGTTTGGGAAGATAGTTGAGTTTTTATGTGGTTGGATGTGATGTTTGTGAGAGAAAAAGTGAAATGATTATGGGGTTGGATGTGATATTTTGTTTGGATGTGTTTTTTTTGGTTTTGCAAAACTTTTGTCTTTTAGTGGAAAAAATGAGAAAAAAATTTGGGAACTTGCTTCCCAAACACCACCTTAATTACATTTGGCTTTTTGACTATTTTAAGTGGTTCCCAAACTTAGCCTTAATTACATTTTCTTTTCCCTTGTTCGGGAACATCATTGCCCAGAGCTTGCTTAAGCGTTTTGCCAGGCCTTCACCTAACTTATGCCAACTGCATTAGGAAGCCCCACCTTGGACAGCCACTTGAAAATTTGAATTGAAATCTAGAAGGCATCACTGTGCTATTCAGGATTTATGAAGTTTTATTTGTGGTGGTATGTCTATTAGTGTGAAATAATTTATTTTTTCATTTTTTCTTTTCATTACTCGATAGGAACTTCATGCATACGAAGAGGGGAAAAAAATGTCCCTGTTTTGGGTAGTTTGATGAACATTTTCATGTGCCCCTTGTACAGCAATTACTTGTCTTACACGCATGGCAAGATTCTGTTGGATAAGCTATCTTTTACCGTTTTAGGTGTCAGAGCCTGGGTTAGCACTTGTGCTAAATAGGTCTGGGCAGAGAAAATCGCAGTTAGGGAGATGAAAATCCCAGTCCCCTGGAAGTATTTACTCCTTGCCCCATCTGAAAGAAAGCCTATGCCACTGCTGCTCTATTTCTTCATCGCCTCTGAACCTGTTCTAGTCCCCTGGGAGTACTTGTTCCATGCCCTTCCTAAAGAAAGCCTATGGCACTGCTCTATTTCTTGGTTTTTGTCTGGACTCTACTTCATCACTGGCCATCTAGATTTCTCTTAGGGTTCAGGTCGTGTTAGGTAATTCATTTCTGGACACAATATTATCCCCACATATGGCTATATCTACACACCAGTGACACCTAATTGATAGAATCACTACATTGTAATGTGCATTTGCGAGACCCATTTGCTGTTTCAATGGCTTGTTACGTTTCTTCTTCCTAAATTAATGTACATAAATTATTGTGTTTGTTGTAGAGTACGAATATTGTGTGGCCACTCTTTTAATCTGCAAGTTATTCTCGCCATGTTGCTTCTGATGAATTTTTATGGTAATGCAGGGCCCACTTTCATCAACATTTCCCATTGAGAACAGGAATACAGCAGTAACAATGAAAGCCCTGAAGAATCATCTGGACCGAACAAGGAGTCTTCCATTTGTGAAGCGAATTTCTGATTTTCATCTGCTGCTCTTGCTGGCCAGGTTTTTAGATGTTAGCGCTGATGTTCCTGCATTGGCACAGTGTGTACAGACACAGATTGCTGTGCCAGAAGGTTACCAACTCCTAATTGAGTCCATGGCCAGTGCTTCTTGATGCTGTTTTTTATTCCTTTAGGCAAACTGATACACCTCATCAATCCTTTTGGATGGTTTCAACCATGTGTTAATGCTTGAGCTCAAGATGTCCGGTGGAGCATTGTCAATCACCTTTGGACAATCTGCATGGCCCTCCAAATTTGGCTCTTTGTTTTGGCTGTAACTTAAATCTAAGCATTATATTGCTTCAATTTGTCTCGATATTTTGTGTTTTCAAAGATACAGCCTGTGTATTTATTAGTACAGGACATGGGTTAGTGGTTGATCAAGCTGGAGTCAGAATTTAGGACCATGGTTATATAATCTTCTTATAAACATTTTGTGCTATGAATTAAAGTCGTTTTATGTTGGAAGCATGATCCTTTTTCCTTTTTATGATTGGTACGTGTTTCCACCCAAATGCCTTTCTTTTCCAAATTCAGACATGCAAATCCAAAGTGGTTTCAAAATATCAAATTTGCTCTTTTTATACTTGGTTTTTACTGTAGCAATTTTCTTTTTCCTTTTGGCTAGTATTCTGTTGCTTGTGATGGTGACGATCGTTATGAATAATGTTTCTTTTGATAGCTATGGAGGAGTAAAGATATTGACTTAAGAGGGAAATAGCAGTTTAGCATGTAAATTTTTAGGTGTCTAGCATTGCTGAGGAAGAAGTGGCAAATTCCTCTTGACAAAATTTTCTGTACATATTAAAAGTTCTCCTTTCTCAAACTATGACCTTGTGTTTTCAATATATTAATTGAAGTTGAGTTTTGAAAAACATGACTTTAGGATTAAAAGTTTGCTTTTAAATCAAAATTTTCTAAAACGGATTAAATTTGATAAATAAGTTTAAAATCACATGGATTTTATAGGCAAGATTTCACAAATCTCTTGAATTTAATTTTTTTTAAAAATCAATCAATAGTAATAACATGCTACCAATTTTACCCTCGAGCAAATGAATGAAAGACCTATACACCCTTTTTACACTCTCATCTATTTACTTTTTATTCAATACATTTTCTTATCACATTTTATTTATCAACTCATGCATCAACATATACATGAACAGTGGGAGAAAGTCTAGCCCTTTCTCACAAGGCTATGAGTTAGCATGTACATGTCATACAAAAGACTAACTCAGTGATAAAACCTTACCTATTATTCTATGCAATGTTGATACATGACGACATAATGCAAAGTTAAACCACATGGGAGAAGTTGAACGCTTGAATGCAAGCAGCTTTTTTAAGCTTAAGCTTTTTTAGCAGTTACCTTGATCTTTTTTAGAACTTGACCAGTAATCTGCCATAGAAATGCTTAAGCAGTAACCTTAAGCTGCTAAAAAGCAAACTTAAGCTGCCATAAAAAAAAAGAGCTAAAAAAAGCAGTTGACACAGTAATCTGCTGCTTCTTAGAAGTAAATCATCAAAGCCAGGTTCAACGCACCATTTTTGTTTTTTTTTTTTTTTTAACTAAAATACACTATCTTACACAATGAAAAGTTGAAACACCGCAGAAAACAGGGTAGCATCCACAAGGGCGCACGCGCCATTTAAACATGAAAATAGAATGAATTATTCCTTGCAGTTATTATGAGCCATTCAAGTAATCACTACACAGGTAGGTTCTGTTGGCCAACAAAAAAAATTAAGGCCACTTAATCCCCCATAACACAGGAGGTTAGGAATTCATTTAAACTATTTTCCAAGCAAGCAAGACATGCTAACAAATAATGACTGGCTGCATCCCCAATGATCCTTATGAAGAGCCATGTCCTGCAATATTCACTCAACCAATGAAGAGCAAGCATTCAAGCAGCAAGGGCAAGTCAATCCTAACCATGACATGGTTCCAAAGCTTAAGAGTAAGATACATGTCCCAACTGTATTGACCTTAGCAATTGTTCTTCTAATACAAAGGAATCTAATCAATTAAAACTTTGTTTAAAATGAACCTTGTTTGTTCAATCATACAACTGTTAACCTTTCAGTCAACTGTCGTGCTGGGTTTCCCACTTCATCAAAAAACAAAAGATGTCAAAACTAGTGGCCTTGGGTTATATGGAGCAACATTGGTCGAAGCAGCCAAACAACTATGACAATAGGCCCTCAAATTATAAACATTTCACCAAATTTTGTTTTTTTATTCCCTCCAATCCACTGTCCTCTAAGCTCCATTTAACCCAACTTCTTTGGGGAAATCAGAATTGTTGTTTAACTAACCAGGACAAATGCTTGCTGGAGGACATTTTTACTTCCCTAATGTGTATATCCTCCAACTTGAGGATCTAGACTTTCCAATACAATATGAAACACCACTATTTATATTACTTAATGAAAGTCATTTTTCTGTGTGGCATCAACAGAACAAGTATGCATCAATACAAGGTGTAATAGTTCAAATCCAACAGAAAATGGATGTTACTGCAAATTTTCCATTGGGCATATTTATTTATCACTAACAATCTCTTAGTCTCGGTGGCTTTCGGAAAATAGAGACACTAAGAACATGTTATAGAAATCACATCACATCCTTATTTATTTCAATCAACAGCCCAAACATAGGTTTCCAGGCATTTTAACACAGATTTCCAGTATAACAAATGGGTCATTAACATATATAGATGCATAAATAAATAGATAGTAAGAACAAGCATACCACAAAGAACTGTTTTCATTTAGCAATAAAACAATAATTGGACAAACCAAAACAAGGGCATGCCCTAGCCTTCGCTTTCTAGCAGATTGCCTTCAAGGCACAAAAACTAAAAAAAGAAACAAATAGCAAATTCTGATAAAACAAAACTGCATAACTATCATCTTGAAAGAAAACCAAGCAGATAAACAAAAACTAAAAATACCGGGTAAGTTACAAAAAAAAGCTCCTCATTTATCGCCTCCCAGCAATCCTCAGTAAAGGGGAAATTATGCCTTGTATCTCCTGCAATGACTGTTGTATTCTTATCTCCTCGTCAACTGATCGCTTTAGGTTTCTAATATGGCCTTTCAAGACATCAGAAGATCTAACATCTTCAGCTCTCATTTCAAGAACTTTCTTTGCCAATTTCATCAGCAATCCTGCATACTTTGGCATTGTTGAGTACTTCTGCAAAAAACCCAACAGCAAACCAAGTTCTTCTGTCTCCAGATTCGAAACACATCTCAACAACTTCTTCCTCGCCACCAATTCCTCCATAACAGCCACTACAATGTCCGGATTCTTCCCCCTCAATGCCGATACAAAAGCTTCCTTGTGCGTAAACTTCTTTAACAACTTATCATGCTCTGCCAGTTTCACTTTCTTTGGCCTCATAATCAAGTAATCCCCCTCTGAAGGCTTCTCATTTTGGCCACGACGAAAATATTTGAAAGACGAAGGCCTCAAAACCCGCTTTGGAGGCTCCTCAATAGGACCCAAACCCACAAAATTCCCCAGCTCAGACCCCACATTTTTTTTCGTTTTCCTCTTCCCAGCATATATTATCCCATTTGAAGTGCCGATAACTCTAGTCAAACAATCAGGAGAGAACCCAATTGACAAAAGTGGCGATGGAAACCTCATGGAATAAGTAACCTTAAATTTTGCATAATCGAAAACCTTCATGTACCCATCTAAAGATACACTTAAAATACGATATTGTTGAGCCTCCTCACCTCTATCTTTCCCAATCTTCCCCACACAAATCGAAGTCACAGTCTTGTTATGACTCTCCATTGAATACAGTAACTTCCCACCACCAATCACATCCCAAATTTTCACAGAATTCCCACCAGCAGTAGCAATTAACCCCCCGGAAGGCAAGAAAATTACATCCTCTACCGGTTTTCCATGATTGACCTCCATAACCGCGCTAGCACTCGAAACCCTAACATCCCAAAGTTTGATTCTATGATCATACGACCCCGTAACGAACATATCGTCACTCGCAGGCGATCCATCGCCGCACCGAACATAATCTTTGTGCTCGATGAATTGAGCAATTGGGGTTTCGGACGTAACGTCCCAGTACTTGACGATGGCGTCATCGCCGCCGGAGAAAAGGTGGAGCTTGTCGATGCGGGGGTAGCGGACGAGGTGGACGGGGCGGGAGTGGCCGCGGAGGCGGCGGAGGGGGTTTCGGGACTTGGCGTCGAAGACCTGGACGAGGCCGGAGTGGGAGCCGGCGGCGATGAGGCGGCCGTCGGAGCGGAAGGAGGCGGAGGTGGCGGTGTCGGAGAAGGAGGAGATGGTGGATTTGGGTTCTAGGGTTTGGGAGGAGAAGATTGTGACGGTCGCGGAGTGGGTGGCGGCGAAATCGTGAGGGGAAATTGGGGAGAAAGAGAGGGAGGTTATGGAGGAGATTAGGGTTTGGGTTGGTTGGGTTTTGAATGATTTCCAATACTTTGATTCTGGTGTTGATTTTTTGGAAATGGGTTTGAGTTTTGGTTTCACTGGGAAGGTTTTGGCTATGCCTGGTTGGTCTTCCGCCATTGACAGAGCTTGAGGAGGTTACAGTGGAGGTAGAGTTCGAGTGGGCTGAGAGTCTTGTCGGCCTCTGAAGTTGGTTAGGGTTTAGGGTTTGCGAGAAGGGGATACTTGTCTGGTTCCCTTTTCATGCTTGCACGACGTCGTCTGTAGTTTATAGTCTATAGACTATTCTGGGAAAATAATCTAGGAAAAATTACAAATCATATTTATTTAAATTTTATAAATTTAATAATTAAAATTTATAAGTTTTATTATTATTTTGATTTTTTTTCCAATTAGTAAATTTTTTTTTGTTTTGAAGAGATCCAATTAATACATTGATTTGTTAGAAATGGGAAAAATAAAAAATAAAAAATAATAGAGACCAATTTTTTATTTTTAAAATTAACTTGCATTTAATTAAATGACACGTCTACCAAACTACAAATAAAATAGAGGTGTAACTTGAGATCGTTCAATCTAAACAACTTTGAGTTAAATTAAAAAAATTTAAGACTTGTGTATGTTAGGATTATAGTTTGAACCTAAATTTGAGTGGGACCTACACATTTTTTGGGGTGAGTCTAAGATGTGTTTCTTACCATATGACGAGTTACACGGTGCAAATGATTCGTCAAAATCATTTATAAGTGAATGAAAAAGTTGAAGTCGTTTTCGAATTCGTGAAAAGACAATTAAAGAAGTAAATATGGATTTCCTTGAAATTGATTGTCCCACATTAAAACTTGAAGAGAGCTTTTGTGAATATATAAGCTCCAGATGGACAAATTTGGGTTGAGCCCCAAAAGGCATCCCAAATTTGTAGAAGGGAGGAGTTATGGACAAAGTAAGTCTTGGCTCAAACCATCACACAAGTGTGTCGTCACCGGCCGAGCTGTGTCGAGCGTGGGTATGGGTTATGGATCGGGTCAGTCTGAATATTAATTTTTTTGACAAAATTTATTTGAATTTTTTCAAATTCTTGTAAGAAAAATTGTTTGAATTTCTAAACGAAATTAATTTAAATTTTGCACTAAATTTTTCTGTCCAAACAGTGCCTCTTCCAGTCCTTTTCCAACAGATTCAAACAGTTTTTTCAAATTGTTTTAACAAAATTGCACCGGACAGATTCAAACCTGTTTCAACAGGTTCAAATTCAAACCTTACTTGTTCGGTTTAAACTGCACCTGTTCAGTTTGAAATTTGCACCTATTCGGTTTGAAATTCTTACATGTTTGGCCCTATAAAAGCAGACTCTCTTCCAGCAACTTTCTCATTTTGAAATTTCTCTTCTTCTCTTTTTTGTGCTCTCTTGCATAGATTTATTCTTCATATTATTTTTAGGAAAAATTTAGAGAGTATAGAACACAAATTCTAGTTCATCATACAAATTGTTTGAAGTGCTACTATAATATGTGTAGATCATTATATCCTAGGAGATAGACGTCATTTATTCGTAAGCAACAAAGTAGGGCGAATCTGTCTTAAGGACAGAGTGTCATACACTCGACTTAATCTTTTTTGTACTTACTCATTTCGATGAATAAATTCTGTAAGTAATTTATTTTTATTTATTTGATTTGGTTTCAAGTTATTTACTTTACACAGAAGATTGTTCAAACAATCTTAAAACATATTCGAATTATTCTGTTTATACAGAATTTTTCGTTTGTTTTCTTTTCTTCTTTTCTTCTATCTTTTTGTCATCACAGATGTGGCAAGTAGCACCAGTGTCCACCCATTATTCTTTAGGATTTCTGACGGGGTTTGCCTCGGAAACAACTGTAGAAAGGTTTATGTCATCTACACCATTGAAAATTTTGTCCACTTCGGTTATATTGGCTCAAGGAGGTTTCTTGTTTTATCTTTCTTTGCTTTTGTGCTTGCTACGGCAATTTTTGGCCCGATGTCCTTCTTTGTCATAGATGTAACATTTGCCATTAAACTTGTACTTCTTAGTTTCCCCTCATTTAGAGCCTTGTGCAGAACTTTCTCTAGAACACTTCCGTTTCTTTGCTTTTGGAGCATGTTCCACCATATTTGTCTTAGATTCCATTAGATGCTTACCAGTCCGCTTTTCAGAATTGCAACTGTTCTCCTCAATCCTCAAAAGTCATTTCTTTGTGCTTGTGTTTGAAGTAGTTCTTGAATTCCTTCCATCCTTGTTGTAATTTTTCAATTAAGACAACAACTTTGAAGGATTCACTAAGAGGCATGTCTTCTGCATGAATGTCGTGCAGAATGAGTTAGAGATCTTGAACTTGGCTGATCACAGTCTTAGAGTTAACCATCACAAAGTCCAGAAATTTGCCTACTACGAATTTTTTCGAGCCAGCATCTTCTGTTTTGTACTTTTTCTCCAATGACTCCCAAAATTCCTTTGCCGTCTTGATAGGGCTGTAGACATTGTACAATGTGTTGTCAAGTCCGTTCAAAATATAGTCCCAACAAAGGAAATCAACATGTTTCTAGGCATCGACCGCAACAACCACTTGTTGGTCGGCTTCATCCTCGTTCAGAGTGGGAGCATTCTCACGAAGGAAACGTGCCATGTTGAGTGTAGTAAAATAAAACAGCATTTTCTGCTGTCATCTTTTAAAATCAGTTCGTAAGAACTTTTCTGGCTTTTCACCGTGATTGACTGGCACAGTCACAACAGGATGAGGGGTTGGAGCAATTGTACTCACCATACCAGTACTGGTTTTAGCATTAGTTTCAGTAGCCATGAATTCTAAATTATAATTAGAATTTTCTGCTACACAAAAAATTAAACCAAAACACAAATTTAATTCTGTAAAAATAAAAGAAATAAGAATTGTAACTTTATTTCCAATTAATTTGAAAATAAAATTTTATTTAAACAAATTAATTCCACACAGAAAAATATTTATGTAACACTTCAAAAATTAAAATACTGAAAACAGGATTTTAATTAATGAAAACTCATAAATTATTTCTGGAAACTAAAATTAATTTCTGACCAACTTCACAAATTATTCTGAATTGTTAATAATAACCAGTATATTATTACTAGTTGTCAAATAAAATAAACAGTATATTACTACTATTTGTATTTTTCGACCAGAATATTATTTTGTATATGCATAAAAAATAATTTATGTAAGAAGAATACAACTTTGTAAAAACACAGACTAAGGTTATGTAATAGTATGCCTTTATGTGGATGATATGCTCATCATAGGTAGTAATAATGACATGATTAAAACTACTAAGAAAATGTTAAATAAACATTTTGACATGAAGGACATGTGGATTGCTGATGTAATTCTTAGTATAAAAATTACTAAAACATCAGAAGGATATGCTTTGTTACAATCACATTACATTGAGAAAATACTTGACAAATTCAACAAAGATGATGATCATCTTGCTAGAACACCTGTGGATGTTAAATTTGTTACTTTCTAAAAATGTACAGGAAAGTATTTCTCAATTAGAGTATGTCAAAATTATTGGAAGCTTAATGTATTTGATGATTTACACTTGCCCATATATAGCCTATACAGTAAGTAAATTAAGTAGATATACGAGTAATCCAAGAGTAGAACACTGGAAAGTAATTATAAGGGTTCCAAGATATCTCAAATTTACTCGTAACATTGGGCTTAATTATACTAGATATCCAGCAGTACTTGAAGTATATTGTGATGCAAACTGGATATCGGATACTAGAGACTCAAAATCCACCAGTGCGTCTTTACTCTTGGTGGAGCGGTTGTATCTTGGAAATCTTCCAAATAGATTGTTAGGTCTACTATGGAATCAGAATTTATAGCTTTAGATAAAGCTGGCGAAGAAGCAGAATGACTTCGTCACTTCCTTGAAGATATTCCAATGTGGCCAAAACCGGTGCCTGCTATATGCATACACTGTGATAGTCAGGTAGAGCACAGAGTCATATATATAACGGTAAGTCACGACACATTCGCCGTCGACATAACGCCGTGAGACAATTACTCTCTAATGGAGTTATTTTCATTGAATATATAAAGTCTAAAGACAACATAATGGATCTACTAACCAATGGGTTAGCAAGAGAGTTAGTTGAGAATTCATCGAGGAGAATGTGACTTAAGCCTATTAAATAAGAGTCACCATAACGGCAACCCAACCTAGTCGACTAGAGATCCGAAGATCTAAGTTCAAAAGGACAACCAAGTTGTATATGACTCATAAGGATCACTGGGAAGTCAAACTCCTACCCATTCCTATGATGAAATAGTGATGTCTACAACGTTTATGTTAAGTAAAACTTTTAATGATTCTTGTATCTAAAAATACCTAGTGGAGTATAGCAAGATACTTATCATAAGAATCACCTATATGAGTGTGAACTGGGCCGGTTTTATGAGATTTGTGAAGGGCTATAATTCTCTAAAGCACTCATGAAAGACCAGGTTGTTCACGGCCAAAATATAAACAATAGTGAGAACTAAACTATGTCTGGTAATATACTATGTGAGTTCTATTGTCTTGGTTTACACAAATGGCTAAACAGTTCAAGACATCATGTTCATTGGTTAGTTAGTAAATCCAATAGTGTCTCAGAAGGAAAGGTTCAAAGCCAAAAGTTACCTATCATTTGTAGAATATCACCGATTTCTGTACTCTATGTAATTAGATCATGTTGTTGTATTTTCTCTCTGTCAAATTCCATTCATATAGGGGATTGTTGGAATTATGATTTTTACAGGTTTATTTTTGGCCAACTTTAAGCCCAAATTTGAGTGGGGCCCACACGTCTTTTGGGGTGGTTCCAAAGAGTTGACATGTTCCTTGTCGCGTGACGAATTACATGGTGCAAACGGTTTGTCAAAACCATTTATGAGTGAATAAGAAGTTGACGTCGTTTTCGGATTCGTGAAATGGATAATTAAAGAAGTAAATGTGGGTTTCCTTAAAATGGATTGTCCAAAATTGAAACTTGAAGAGAGCTTATGTGAGTATATAAGCTTTAGGTGGACAAACTTGGGTTGAGCCCAAAGGGGCATCCCAAGTTTGTAGAAGGGAGGAGTTATGGACAAAGTAAGCATTGGCTCAAACCACCATACGCACTCGCGCGCACCGCTGTCGTCCGTTCGACCGGCCGACTAAGCCAAGTCGAGCCGAGCCGAGCCGTGTTGGACGCGAGTATGGATTGTGGATCGAGTCGACCCTAACATTAATTTTTTAGACAAAATTTATTTGATTTTTTTCAAATTCTTGTGGGAAAAATTATTTGAATTTCTAAACGAAATTAATTTAAATTTTGCATCAAATTTTTCTGTCCAAACAGTGCCTCTTCCAGTCTTTTCCAACAGATTCAAACAATTTTAACAGAATTGCACCGGACAAATTCAAACTTGTTTCAACAGGTTCAAACTCAAACCTTACCTGCTCGGTTTGAAATTCATACCTGTTCGGCTCTATAAAAGCAGACCCTCTTCCAGCCACTTTCTTATTTCGAAATTTCTCTTATTCTCTTCTTTGTGCTCTCTTGCATAGATTTATTCTTCATATTATTTTTAGGGAAGATTCGGAGAGTATAGAACACAGGTTCTAGTTTGCCGTACAGATTGTTTGGAGTGCTACTACAATTTGTGTAGATCATTGTATCTTGGGAGATAGGCGCCATTTATCCGTAAGCACTGAAGCGAAGCGAATCCGTCTTAAGGACAGAGTGTCAAACACTCGACTTGATCTTTTTTGTACTTATTCATTTCGGTAAATAAATTTTGTAAGTAATTTATTTTTATTTGTTTGATTTGGTTTCAAGTTATTTATTTTACACAGAAGATTATTCCAACAGTATAAAGTATATAGGAGGAGTGCTGCTATTAGTATCTCATTGATTATTTTGAACCCTTTCATTTTTAGTTTTTTTTAATTATAATAATAATTTCAAATAAAATTACTAAAAAAGACATCATTAATTTCGGGACACCCCATCTCACAATTAAACCTACATACCCACTATATCATGAATTAGGGTTTATAAGAGCACCCACCTCCATCATCGCCCATCCATCTTTCCCAAATCCCACATTCAAAACTTACCCATCCTCAAAACCTTGAAGACCTTTTTACGGCAATATTTCGGTGGTAACGGTAGCAACCATTTAATTACCTACACTTCTCTGACAGTAACAATGAGTGAAAGTTTTTTCAGCAACCACAACTCTATGAGACAAGAGGAATACAACAATAAAAGTTCAGAGGAGGTTCATAACTTTGAAAGTGTTTTTAGTTTAGAAAATATTAGTTTTGTAAGGGTAAGTTTCTTAAAAAAAATGGCAAAAATAATAAAATATGTTCGTCATTTGTTTGGAACTGAACTCCCGAATATATGACTGAAATTCAAGAACACAGGGCTGGACATTGTTTATTTGTTCGGGAACTAGTAACCGAACATTTATTATTTGTTCGGAAACAAGTTACCGAACATTAATCACTGAACAAAAGGATGAGACGGGAGAGAGAGAGAGAGAAAGAGAGAGAAAGAGTATACCAACTGTGACAATGGTTAAATCGAAGAAAAAAATAAGGCGGTAGAGACAGTAATCACACTCGACTTTTCTTCTTCTTCGTGGGTTTTGTTAAAGGTTTTGGAATAGAGGTTTTTTTGGAGTGTGGGGTGTGGGGGGTGTGCATTCAATTGAATGGGTGAAATGTTTTTACAAGGATTATTTTGGTATTATTTAGGGGGAGAAAAGAAATTTTAAGGGTCTCAAAATTTATAAGTGGGGGTCTAAAAAAATATGGAGTCCAAAATAATAGATGGAGTGCTAATAGCACAACCCATGTAGGAGGGTGTAACGTGGAAGGATTTAATTCCAACAATTTGAGTTTAGCTAAATTGAAAAACTATAAAATTTAGGGTAAATTATAAATACTTATTTTGAGGTTTATTTAAAATACAAATTGCCTCATTTGATTTGAAAAATTACAAATACCTTGTTGTTAGAATTTTTTATTTAATAAAATTAACTAAAAAAAATAAAATTCATAATTACTCTCTTATACAATAATAAAATTACTTAAATTATTAATTGAAATATATTTATAATATTATTAAAAATTGTTAATTAACTTGATAATTTATTAATAAAAGGGACAATTTGTTATGAAATTAGAAATACTAGAAATGAAATATAATTTTCAAAACTACAAAAAATGATTTAGTGTGTTTGGTTTTAGCTTTCTGAGTTCAGTTTTCTGGGAATTGGGTTTTTTGTTTTTTCGTATTTTTGTTTTTGTTTTTAGTGAATAGTTTTAAAATTTTAAGTAATTTTTACTTTTATTGAATTTTATATATTTTTTTTTGTATTTTTGGTACTTATTGAATTTTTTAAAGATTTTTTCATGAATATTATTTTTTTAAGTGTATTTATATTAGGTGTATTTAAAAATTAAAAAAATTGTTTAAAAAATTTAAAAAATGAGTAAAAATAAAAAAATGCAAATAACAAAAAAGTGAATTTTTTAAAAAAATGTTTCCAAAAAAACTTAACTCAAATAAAATAATTGGTGTTTTAATTAAGGGATTGTTTGAGATGTTTTAAATAAGTGCATTTTTTAGGTTAAGTTTAAAGTAATATGATAAAGAATAATGTGACTTAAATAAAATGATATTACTTAAATAGAATAGTGACTTTTAATTTTTTTAGATTACGACAAATAAGGCCTAAATTTGGACAGAAACGTTTACAATTTAGGGTTGGTTTGGGATGTTCTAAAAAAGTACACTTTTTAACTTATTAACTTATATGAGTTGGGTTTGGGTTAGGTTTGATGTGATGTGTTAGAGAAGTAATGTAATTTAAATAAGATAATATGATTTAAATAAAATAATAATTTTTTAACTTTTTATATTATTTAATAGATGTCAAATTTGACGTTGGTATAAAATTTACGGTCAACCACTCATTTAAAAAGTGAGCTGGACTTGGCCGAGGGGGTCAACCGCGTGTCCACCACCCCATATGAGAACCTTGACTCGTGGACATTGTTCAGCGCGCCACAGCAGCGCACTATAGCAACACTCGTCACCATCACAAAATAGTAAACATATAGCGTATGTTAACGTAGTCGACTGTCAGCCGTTACAACTCTGAAATCCAAACTCATTTCTACTAAAATTTCCGCCATTTTTCAGTAATTGTTCTCTCCGATTATTCTCGCTCGAAATTTCGCTTTCTCGAGCTCTCTCTTCGATTCTCTGACTTCGATTCTCGATACAGTTCTCAAAAGGTAAGCTCTCACTGTTTCAAATTTTCACTGTTCGTTGAATGCTTCACTGCGTTGTTCGCGTACATTTTTTTAGATCAAATCCTTGAAATCTTTCGTAATTCTAGGGTTTCAACGTCGAATTCACTTAAAATCTAAGGTTTTTATTCGTTTTTTCCTGAATATTTCGCAATTTTCATGTATTCTGTGTGTCTGCATGCATATACACGTACTTACATGTTTGGCGTTTAGTCGTAGCTTCTGATTTCGAAGAATGAGCGACGCCATGGCAGGTCCATCAAGCAGACCTCAACGTCAAGTAAGTATATATTGCATAAAGCGTCTTGATGATGTGACATTGCAGTAGAATTCCATCAGTTTACCGAGTTGGGGGAAAAATCCCCAAAATTTGATCTTGCTTTGTTAAGTTGTTTGGATAATTCCATCACTTTGTTGATATGTGTTGTTAAATTATGATTATTCAGTTTGATATGTGTTGTCAAATTAGTGTTTGGCGAATTCATTTTGATTATTTTTCTCAAAACTAATGATTGTGGACAACATCTCTAAATTCTAAGAGAGACTCTGAGTACGATGCATATAAATAAAGATTGGAATGGGACCAGAAGATAACAATACACTTTTAAATTGATGTTGCTACTATGGCGCGCGTGTTTTGTTCTCTTTATCCTTTATTTATAATTGTTTTATGGGCGAAAATTATTCTCCTAATTTTTCATATTTTTTCAATAAGTATTTACTCGAAATATTCGAGCACATTTTTGTTTTGTTTTCCTTTTTTTTTTTTTTTGGGGTCATATTATCACATGTTCCTTTATGTAGTTTGTAAACAATTATATGATTATTTAAATATTTTATTTATTGAGTCAGACTTTTGACTTCGGAAACATGGGCAGCCCAATTATTTTTTGGTCCACAGGCGAAATCTGGAATGGAGGCCGTTTAATATTTATTTAAATTAAATAACCATTGCTTAATTTTTAAAATAGATTTTTTTTTTAAAATATAAAATTGAATTTTTCTTACCTTCCAAGTATGCAAAATTACTAATTAAGTTCTTACAATGATCTTTTCTGTCATATATATATTTTTCAGTTGATAATATTTTTAATCCACTTAGTAATTAAGTTCTTAGAATCAACATTAAAAAGAAGGAATGTAGATCTTACTGGAAGATTTGCACAGGCTCAGCTCAGATGAACTTTCCAGTGTTGGGTCATTGCATTTCGTTTAGTACACTTTTTAATTCAATTATGTGCTGAACTTTTTTCTATTGCCTTTTCCACGCTTTGGACAGGCCATTGACTTAATTTCAGCAGTAAAAGAATTACACAGGCTCAGCTCTCTGGAGCTTAATAAGCTAATCAGAGAGTCTCGGAATAATATCCTTCAGATCGTCACTGAAACTGGGTCATCTATTCAGGTTGGTGCTTATTAATAAGAACTATTTTGTAATTTTAATTGTTCTATAGATTGCTGTTTGTGTTATTTTTGTCAATTTGACATATCTTAATGTTTCAGATTGATGTGGAAAACCTCGCAAGATATCTTCCGATGCATCTTATGGCAAGGATGATGATGTTGGCTGAAAGAGACGAAGCCTCGTTCCAATACTTGTTATGTGGAGTTCGATTATTGCATTCCTTGTGTGATCTAGCACCTAGACATTCCATCCTTGAGCAGGTTGGCACAAGTTCTGTTTAATGATGATTCTCAAATTAACTAAAGTTGACTAGTAGGTTTCTTGTAGTTAACAATTTAATGTAAATACAGTGAAGAAAGAAAAATGTGAATTTCCATTCATTGAATTATTCTAGATGTTTACATGAATTTACTTGGTTTGCTTTGCTTTGCTTTGCTTGCGGGGTTTCTATTCCTTATAATTGCCTATTGTCTCTGTTTCTCACTTTTTTGAAATTGTAACTAGCCATTATTGATGAGTTTGCAGAAGCATGATCATGTCGAGGAAAACCAAACTTATGTTTTAGTAGTTTTCTTTCAGATTCTACTTGATGATGTGAAAGTATCAGTGCAGCTTCTTGATTTGATTATTTTTCTGCTTATTTTTCTCAGCAATTATAGACAGGTTACCCGTTTATCCTCTTCTTTTAGATCTACATGTCATATTGTTTACCTGTAGTAATGCTTATTATTCTTTGATGTAGGAACACCACACTTCAAGTCCTATGCCCCTATTGCATTCAGCTTTAGTGGCCTGTAGTCTATATCTATTAACAGGGTGTATTTCTTCTCAGTGGCAAGAACTTGCTCTTGTTTTGGTTACTCACAGTCAGGTAACATTTTCCCTTTATATTTATGAGCCACAGAACACTAATCTGGCATCAGTCTCAGTGATCTAATCTGCAAGGCTACTTATTTGCAATTAAGACCCTTTATATGGAGATTGGTTGCTCTGACATTTGTTCTTTTATTACTTGAGCCACTTTTCTTGTTGGATAGTCTAGATTATGAATTATTTTAAGCTTTTGACCAGAGGCATAACACAGATCATGGATCTTTCTGTTATAGGTCGATGTATTTATGGATACAGCTTTTGCAGCACTTCGTCTGGACATCAAGTTTCTCCACATCAAGCTGTCAGGTCAATGTACTGAAGGAACATTGAACTATCTGTCCCAGCAGTGTGAGGCTTCTTTGCAGTTTCTTCAATCATTGTGTCAACAGAAGTTGTTCCGGGAGCGCCTTGTCAAGAATAAGGTTTTGACTAAGAACTCTCTCACTCTATCTGTTGGAAACAAGAACAGTTGGCATCTGGCAATAGAGGTGTTGTTGAAATAGGGCGAACAAAACTTTCTTTTATGATAAAAATGGGACCAGAGGTGACCCTAGGTGGACTTATGATCTCCTACCAGCACTTGAACCTGTATTTGGAGTGTTTGCTGGAATGGGCAGTTGATTTGTTTTGATATCCACAATCCCTAACTTTGGAGTGAATTGAAATATTGAATGACCAAGAAACTTATGGGGAAATTGGTGTAAAATTCTATCTGGTGGTTTTGTTTAGTGTTAGGTCCCATGGAAAATCTATTATTAATCCATTTAGCCCCATAAAAAAAGAATTATGAGCTAATTTTTTAAAAATTTCTATAAATTCTAGTGACTGTTTTGCTGTTATTTTAAAATGTATATTATGTTGAATATACACCATACAGTTTTCTTTTTTTGTCGGGATTATGTGCTTCAATCATGGCAATATCTCTCATTATCAAATTGTATCTTTAAGTAGATAGATATTCTTAGAATCATCAAATAAGATCAGACTTTGACCTAGCGCAAATAAAGAATAGAGATGAACATAAACAGGAAAGTTTCACACAAGACGAAAAGTCTACAAATTATGAAACTGAATTTTTTGTTTGGTGTACGCACCGGGGGGGTGGTGGGGTGGGGTGGTGTGGTGGTTCCTGGCCCCTTCTACTTTGCTAGGATTGTTAGGATATGTGTGTGATTTATATGATGCATGTGTTGCTTAATTGCATTTGGCCCCCCCAAACTTCTTTTTTTTTTTTTACTTATATACTATATTTTGTAGAATAGTTATGAGTTTTTGTAATGTTAATACAAATTATTATAATTATGTTACGAATGGATGCACCACAAAAAAAAGTTTTTGTCACAAATTATTAAGGTTATTTAATGAACCATTATGATTATGTTATGAATATTATTATATTTCGTACTGTTATGGTGAAAAAAGTTATTAACTATTGTGATTTTGTTACCAATCATTGTAGTTTAGTTTTGAAAGGACATACGGTATGCATTTTTAAGAGTGTGTACCATAGTTTTGCTTGTTTTATTTCCTAAAAAAAAATCCAAGTATTTTCATCTTTCATTCATTAGTATGTGACAATTTAAAATTTTTGTATACATAGTGCGATATGCAATTCATTACCATTCATGTACTGTATAAAGTATGTGGTATTACTTCTCATTTACATTTTTCTAGTGGTCAATCACTGAAATTGAAGTTCATGGAATATATTTTTGTAATTATTTTTTGTTGAATAGTGATTTGTTGATTTTAGTCGTCTAAATTGAACTTAATCTGACCGCTTAGACTTACGTAATACTTGACTTTTGCCCCCCCAATGTTGTAATCCTGGCTCCGCTCCTGTGTATACAGACAACAATGATTGAACAGACATTATCAGTGTTATTAAAGGTGTGCCTAGGTGTGCGCCTAGGCCCAAGGCTCATTAAGCTGCAGTTAGTGTGCTTTATAACATCTCAGGCCATGCAATGTAAAACATGCCCCATAAAAGCACATGAAGCGTGCACTTTGGGCTTAGGCTCAAGGTGCACAACTTGTGCGCTTCTTTTAAAATGTTTGTTTATTACAATAACTACCCTTGATTTCACTTAATCTAATTGTGTTTTTTTTTGTTTTTTTGTTTATATGCTACTATAGAGGATTAAACCCTTAAACATACATTGTAACCCAACACGTTTTGAGCCCTAATTATACAAAGACATTAGTTAGATAGAGCTTTCTCTTCAACCAGACTTGCAATTTTCTTTATTTTTCTTCTTCATCTCCTCAATCTCCTTCTTATTTATCAAAAAATAAAAATAAAAATCACCTTAGTCTCCTTCTCCTTCTCTTACTCTATGCTAATCTTGTAAGACACTTTGATTTCTTCATTATTTTCAAATGTTTATGATTTATGAGTTAGATGATTGTATTTATGTGTAACCTTAAATTATTTGCCAATGATAAAATATTAGTGTTTGTTGGTATTTATGTTTTTAAATATTTAATATTACATTTTATCTATGTTGAACCTTGAATAATTTTCTTGTGTTAAATGATCTATTTTTTATTGTCAACATGAGCCTCGCTTAGATGAAGCCCGCGCTTTGCCTTGGCCCTATGAAACCTTGGAGCTTTAGTGTGCTTATCACCTTTAATAACACTGGTAAATATAATAGCTCACAAA
The DNA here is from genome assembly GCA_030407325.1 of Camellia japonica. NCBI lineage: Eukaryota > Viridiplantae > Streptophyta > Magnoliopsida > Ericales > Theaceae > Camellia > Camellia japonica. Next base: position 19,203,095 of record JAPPVO010000003.1, read on the forward strand.
GGGATTTTATGGGGATCATCGGAAGGGTGGATATATGTTTGGCTTTGCTATATGAAAGTTGTGTTGGTATTTCCGTGAATGGGCTGGATATATGTTTGGCTTTGCTATATGAAAGTTGTGTTGGTATTTTTGTGAGTGGGCTCTTTCTTCTCTCCTTCATTGATCTACCTCTTTGTCGCTATTACATTCGGAAACGTCCACCTAATATTTCATTATAAGGCCATCTTTTTGCCCTCCTTTTCTTCAAGGATTGTTTTTATAGGAGGTTTTTGTAAAAAGTGTGAATGTTCACACTTATTGAATAATTTAAAGATGTCATAAAAATTTGTGTTGCAGTTTTGAATGTGAATATTCATATTTACATATTTTGTACTATTTTATTCCTTGAAAGTGTAAGGATTCACACTTAATGAAAATCATACTATTTATTACATATATATAAACGTAAAGAGTCCAAATAAGCAAGCCATCTATTGTCATTTTCTCTTAAAATATAGATTTCAATCCAAATGGGCTAAATATTGATTTTCTCTTAAAATATAGATTCATACCATTTTTATTTTTAAAATGGGTTTTTTGGTCTCTTACATAACTATGAGACTAAAGCTTTAGTAGGATTTTCTTTTAAAAAACCTATGATTTAAAGATGTCATAGTGTTTTAGTAAGTTTACTAATCTCACACATACAATTTGTGTTACAGTCTTAAGTGTGAATATTCACATTTTCTAGAAATTTACATTGTTTTAGTCATTGAAAATGTAAAATATTCACACTAACAACTTTCACACTTACCAGAAATTCAAATTATTTTATTAATTAAAAGTGTGAATATGCACAGTTACAACTTTCGCATGTACAATAATTCACACTATTACATGTATATATATACACACATGATTTTGGTATTTTTAAATTTTTTTTTTTAAAAATGAAAATCATTTTTCAAAACAGAGTATAATTTCCCTTTACGAACCATAACCAAAATGGAGAATGATTTTCGTTTTTAGCGGATTGTAGACAATCTCGAGATTTATTTTGTATCAAATAAATTGATTTTTTGGATCCAATTTCAGTGATGAATTGGGTCATATTGAATTGTGGACAACGGTGTAATTTCGTATCACATGGGACTTACAGTGTTAAGACAATATTCACGGGGACTTAATGGAGGTTAAGTCTCATATATGGGATTTTCCATTAAATCTCCCAAAACTAGTCTTTGCTGTGAATTAGGTGGCAAGTGGAGAAATTTCGCACCTAGTTTTAATTTTCTAACATATTAGCATGTGTACTTATCATAAAAACATAATAGTATGTGAACTCAAAATTTCTTTACGATACTAGAATGTATCATCAGTTCTTCTTTTTCTTTTTTTTTTTTTTTAATTGTATATTAATAGCTATTATTCTACCTATCCTGCATGCCATTGGTGGAGATGCATGAACCAAGGAACAATTTACCTTCTATTGCTATGATTTCCAATGTTGTTTGTCGTCTAGTTTTAATACCAACCGCATTGGCCTCATCCCCTGACTTTTTCATCTGTGGTCTTTACTCAAATAAGGCTTCTTTTTATTGTTCTTTAAAGAAATGTTTGTTTTTGTTACTATATCAGGAACTATGTGGAAAAGGTGGTGTTTTGTTGCTGGCTCGAGCTATTTTGAACCTAGAAGTCACACCATTGTTTAAAGAGTCGTTCTCAGTTGTGGCTGCCATTTCTAGGCTGAAGTCTAAAATTCTATCAATTGTAAGTCCATGTGATTGACAGGATTTTTTGAAAACATTTTACTGGAGGCTTAAGCTAATTGAAAATATATGTAGCCTTTTGCTCTATGGTAATTTTGTGAATGCACTTTATCCACTACCGGCCATAACTCCTATTTCTACAGCTGTTGCATCTCTGTGAAGCCGAAAGCATATCTTTCCTAGATGAGGTTGCCAGAACTCCTCAAAGCATGGATCTGGCAAAGTCTGTTGCATTAGAGGTTTGTTCTCAGGATATCATGTGGTATTGTTATCTTAAGAGATAGGTATTCTTCTTGTAGATCATGAATGTTTGTATAGTTTATTGGCATTGAACTATACATATGCAGACCAATGTGCCTAACTTTGTAATGCCTTTTCATCTAGAATGTGTGCTGCATTAGTGGTGTTTCAAGAGAATGATAAGAATCATTGTTTAAAAGAACCAAAATGTTCCACATTTTTCCTCTTTACTACGATTAAATTTTAAAATTTTAATTTGAGTGAGATCAATTTTGTTGTTGTATGTTTGTGCAAGAGAACTGAATAGGAGGGGGAGGGGGAACACATTGAAAAAGCTTTTAAGTTAGCTTTTCAATTTGATTAAGTGAACTTGTTTTTGCAAGTCCTCTCTTGCATTGTATGGCTGAATAGCATAAACATACCATATGGTACATGGTTACTTGTGATAGGATGGTATGGTAATAATATCTATACATTAATTTTCTACATGGTATCAGAGCGGGTTTAGCACCTAGTATTTTTCGCTTCACCGGCGGGCGGCAACCTCACCTTGGCCGCCCGCCGGACCTCAACCTACTTCACTTGGTTTCTTTTCTTCAAACACCGGTTCCTCAGCCGGTACAGCATCCGTTGCTTCAGCTGCCTCTTCAGCAGCAACTTCAGGTTCCTCAACAATTTCTGCAGGTTTAACACCAGTTCCTGCTGCATAAACAGCCACATCCACCTGTTCACCCAAAATTACCAGTTGGTCAATTGCAGCAGGTCTGTACACATCTCCAGCAACCAGAATGCAACTTTTCCCCTGTTTCTTAAGATAGAAAGCTAATTTTGCACAAACAGTTGTCTTTCCAACACCTTGTAGGCCAGCCAATAAAATTATAGTGGGCCCAGATTTTGCAAAAACCAGTTCAGAAACCTCTCCACCCATCAATTTCACAAGTTCATTATGTACAATCTTGACTAATTGCTGCTCCGGTCTCACTCCACGAATCAAGCCAACACCAACAGCCTGTTCACTTACAGTTTGGACAAACCTTCTCACAACTGGAAGGCTTACATCTGCTGGATTTCTTCCCTGCTCTGCTGGATTATTAAGCTGAGCATGACCCTCCTCTGCTGGATTTCTTCCCTGTTCTTTCTCCGCCACTTTTTCCTTAGTCTTCTGTCCCACATCTCCTGCGGCCTTTGCAGCCCTATTGAAAGCACCCGTAACCCACGAAGTCCCCGTCAAAATATAGCGGTTCTTCATGATCGCAGATCCAGCAGTACTAACTTTCTGCTCAGCAGCTGCAAAGGCAGACTTGGTCTTTTCAGAAACTTGGAACTTCTCGTCCATTTCCTTCACTTTGTCGTTCACTATTGTGGTGCCCACGCCGATCTTCTCACTAAGACCGATCTTCTGGTCCAGGGAAGCAACTTTGGCCGTGGCAGTGGAAGTGAACTGGTGCTTCTCATCAAAAGCCTTCGCTTGGTTGACCGCATCTTTGCCCATATGAAGCCCTTGGCCAACATGCTGCTGACAACATCCTCTGCCTTTTGGACAGCAGACCCGGCAGCACCGGCACTTTTGTTCTCTGTGGAAATAGGTGTTACTGAAGCAGTGGGTGGCAACTTGTAATCTGGTGCAAGAGCTATGGCAATGGACTGGTCAACTATTGTTGATCCCGATAGAAGAACCGCAGTCTCTGCGCCCTGAGTTTATGGTTCACTTGGCTACTATTCCTATTACTGGGACTGGGATCAACCCTGCTAGGAGCTTTGGTGCTGCTGTTATCTACAACAATAAAAAAAATCTGAAGTCAGCATTGGATCTTCTGGGTTGGACCATTTGTGGGAGCCATGGCAGCTGCAGCATACCATCAGTACATCTTGAGAGCTGCTGCCATTAAAACTTTGAGATATTTCCGTAGCAACCCCACCAACTAGAGAGAGAATAACCCAAAAGAAAAAGAAAAAAAAAAAAAAGAGTTGCCTGATCTCTTCCTCTCTCTCTCTCTTATTAAAGTCCCATCTTTTTATTTCTTTATTTTCTTTATCCATGATTTTCTTTTTTTTATTTTTATTCTTAAACAAAACACCACCAACAACATTTTTCCAAACTTGTCATTTATTCATCTCGGGGATCAACCCCGATCACATTTTTTATACAAAAAAAAAAAAAAAAAACCACAACCCACACATCAAAAACCGGCCTTATTTTTTCGCCTCTTCAGCTGTTCTCTTCTTCTTGCCTTTGTCTTGGGCGTCCTTTGCCGGTGCTGCCTCCGTGTTTCCCACGCCGCCGAGCACGTTCACTTCCCGTTGCTCCTCAACCGTCACATATGGCGGACCTCCAAATCTGAGCATTACGGTGGTCTTCCGCTTCAGTTCCTTATTTTCTGCTTTCAGCATACATATCTCTGCTCGGGCATCCGTATACATGCTCTGGAGCAGAGCCAGTTGGGCTTTTACCTGCTGCACCTCATTTGTTCTACTCTGAAGCCGGTGCGACAGGTTGTTGACTGCCGTCATTGTCTCAACACATGACTTCAATGTGTAATAATTCGCCTCAATATCCGATTGTGCAGCCATTCTTTGCTCCACAGACAGCATCGGAAAGTTCAAAGGCGCAAAACCAGGGGGGCTTGGTTGAGGTTCAAGGGCTATATTCTGAGTTGTGGCCTCGTTGAGGTCGGGAAAGAGAGTAAGACCACGAGACGAAGAGGCTATGTTCTGGGTAACGGGGCGGGAAGAAGAAGCCATTTTCAGAGCAACAGCGTGTTACAGAGTATCTCTCTCAGAAGTGTTACAGAGAGAACGAAGAGTTTTCAGCTGGTTTGTTCTGCATCAGCGGCTGCCTCGCCTTGGTTTAAATAGGCAAGGCAGACACGCGTATCACGCGCCTCCCAACGCCAGACGACAAATCGGCGCGCCTTTTGATGGCTCGCCTTTTGATGGCTGTCGGGCACATCTTTTGATGGCGCGCCTTTTGATGGCTCGCCTTTTGATGGCTGTCGGGCACATCTCTTTATGACACGTTTTTTGATGGCACGCCTTTTGATGGCACGCCTTTTGATAAGATTGGGCACGCCTTTTGAGGGTGCGATTTTTATGAGTCCGACAAGACTCTGTAAACTGTCCCGACTTTGATTCCGGTTAGCTTCTATATGGGTCCGACAAGACTCTGTAAACTGTCCCGACTTTGATTCCGGTTAGCTGCTATATGGGTCCGACAAGACTCTGTAAACTGTCCCGACTTTGATTCCGGTTAGCTTCTATATGGGTCCGACAAGACTCTGTAAACTGTCCCGACTTTGATTCCGGTTAGCTCTTATATGGGTCCGACAAGACTCTGTAAACTGTCTCGACATTGATTCCGGTTAGCTTCTATATGGGTCCGACAAGACTCTGTAAACTGTCCCGACATTGATTCTGGTTAGCTCCTATATGGGTCCGACAAGACTCTGTAAACTGTCCCGACATTGATTCCGGTTAGCTCCTATATGGGTCCGACAAGACTCGGTAAACTGTTCCGACATTGATTTCGGTTCTCAGCTACAACGGTTCGACACAGCCGTATAGTGTCTTCTACAACGGTCCGACATGACCCCGTATACTGTTTTCTACAACGGTCCGACATGACCCCATAAACTGTCTTCTACCTTGGTCTGCCATAACCATACGGTCTTCTACAATGGTCTGACACGACCATACAGTGTCTCCTATCCACTTTTATTTTATTTGTCAGATTATTTTTTCCTGTTTTGTTACTCTCTCCAAACTCAAGTTGGTTAGTTCCTAACCCCCTTGAGTTTGAGGGGGGCTGTTGAATGTAAAAATAAAAACTCCACACCTACTCTACCTTAGTGTGGTAGGTGAGTGAGTTAGTATATTATGTGAGTGTGTTAGGTGAGTGTTAGTGTGGTAGGTGAGTGTATAGTGTGGTAGGTGTGTGTGTTAGTCTATTTGTCTTCCTCTCCTATATATAGGAGAGTCATTGTATACATTCTATATCAATCAAGAATCAATAATATCTATACATTAATTTTCTACATATCTTAATATGTATGACGTATGTCATGCATTATATAATATCGGAAACATGTCTTAATGCATTGAAAAATCTTTCAAGTCATCTTTCCAGTTTGACTAAGTGAATTTGGTTATCTTATGGCTGAATATTGGAAACATATCATATGGTGTGTGCTCAATTGTGATATGATGGCATGATACATGTCTTAATGTGTATGATGTATGTTGTGCATTATACAAATTTGAAATTATGGTCTTTTTTTTGGGATAAGTAAAAAATTACATTATGACATCATTAACCCCCCAATTAATTTCTTTATCACGATCAACTTACTTGTTTTTGAGATTTTCTCTTTTATACATGGAACATGCTTCTCTGACAAGGTTGTTGGTTTTAATAACAAATGTCATGGTTAGGTTCTCGAGTTACTGAAGACTATGATTGTCAGAGATCCCAAACAGCTTGCTTGCTCTGACAAAAATTATCCAACGGGGCTTTTACAACTGAATGCAATGCGCCTGGCAGATATCTTCTCTGATGACTCAAATTTTCGATCTTACATCATGATATACTATGTAAGCTTTTTGCTAATGCCTATAGAGTCTTTATAATTTATGTACTTGCCATGATTCCCTTTTTATAGTTTTTTATATGTTGTAATTCTCTTCAAGGATGCTTGTATTCTATTGTAGCCATGGGAAACCACATATTTTATGAGAAAATGAATTACTGCTTTTATTGCGAAAGCTATGCTCTTGTCATGGGATTTACATTTTGTATCAATATATAATGCTTTATAAATTATATGGTATGTGATGTTCATGACAAATTCATTGTATCTCTCTTCAGACAGAAGTTTTAACTGCAATCTTTGCACTCCCACATCAAGAATTCTTGTCTAATTGGTGCTCGTCTGATCTTCCAACTCGGGAGGAAGATGCTACTCTGGAGTATGACTTATTTGCGGCAGCTGGATGTGTTTTGGATTCATCTTCATCATCTGATTTACCGAATGTAATGAATTCAGGACCCAATTTTATTACTATTAACATTCCGTGGGCTTCATATGCACATCAGAGATCTTCTTTATTGGTCAAAATAATAGCAAATCTCCATTGTTTTGTTCCAGAAATCTGTAAAGGTCAGTGCTTTTATTGACATATATTTTGGTGTGGGTAGCAGCTTTGATCAGTATCATGTTTTTTTCTCTTGATCATTAAGCATAATATTTGTTCCAATCCACAGAGGAGAAGGATGTCTTCCTTGACAAGTTTCTGGAGTGCTTACAAAGGGAGCAGCCTATATCACCGGCTTCTGATGCTGAAAAAGCTGTCACTGTTAGCAGCAACCTATGTAAATATCAGTATCTCATGATTACTTCAATGTGCAAAATTAATCATGTTTTTGCATTCCTAACAATTGACATAAAAGTTTAGGTTCCTTGTTGAGTCATGCAGAGTCTTTGACGCCTTCATTTTTGAACAAGGAGGATGTACATCTATTAAGGTGACTTAAACCTAAATTGTGTAGTCATCGTTTCTTCTATTTATGTTTCTTGAATATTTTATCTTGAGTTTGCGTTTCTTGAATATTTTATCTTGAGTTTGCTTGACAATGTCACGATGATTTCTGAACTGACCTTGCAATTATCAATCACATATTTATCATGCAACATCAATACAAACAACTAAAAACACTATTTTTGCTTCCTTTTCATAGCTATATATTTGAATATATCCCAATTCTTTAGTCTATACTTGTCTCCTAATATTATGTTCCCTGTAAAGGCCAGCAACATACAACTTGATAACACAGAAAACTCACTTAAATCTTGACGTCATTCCTAAGCTGGCACTTCACTCAGTCATTTGATAGTTGCTGATTTGTTCCTTTCGAATCCTTCTACATTATATTATGAGTATCATTGGCTGAAAGATAAGGTTTGGTTGTTTTATCTATTCTGCCAGCTCATGATTCAGAAGCATACCAGAGAATGTTTATGCTCTCATGTAGTTCAACTCAGTGATATATGCCGGTATGGCAACAAGGTTGTCAATGAATTAGCAAGTGTTTGTGTGTGTTTTGCAAAATGTTTTGAATTTTAATCCGTATTATTGATAAGTAAGACATTAAACGCAAGTCTCCTGCAGGACTTATACACTGCTGGCCTGCCCAATAATGCCTTCCTCGTCATTAATATGTTTGCTTGTAGTAATTGTGGCCTCTTGGGGGAATCATCCTACTGTGGTAGCATGAGGTTCCACCTCAGCCACACGGCTTTTAGCGAATATTAGTTAGAGAACAAAGAGTTAGTTACCTGTCATAATATTGGGTATATATAAAAAATATTTTTTGTGATAATTTATGCACACTTAATTTCTCAATTCTGTTACATATGTCTTCCATTGGTCTTTAAACTGGTGTTGTGGCATAGTTTTTTAACTTAGAAAATCTCCCGATGCAAATTTGTAAAATTTCTTTTGCAGGGTATTCTTTATGCAATTAGAATCACTGATCACTTCAGCTGAATTTGAAAATCGAGTTCAGGTAAATCTTTCATCCTTAATCTGTAGAGATCTTTTGTCTCATTTAATTCTACTGTGGAATATGTTTTCACTTTTCCTTATTACTAGTCATGGTGAAATTCTCATTGTGATCAAACTGTGCTGCCTGAGGAAATTTAGGAAAACAAATTTGAGGGATCGGAATGCGGGGATAAGTTATCAAAACTCAATATCAGCGAACATTTTCAGGTGAATGATGGAATATTATTTTATTTTACTCACAAGTAACATCAACTAGATCGTTAAAATGTTGGTAAAAAAGGTTTATTTATATGTTGACCCAAGGCTAAGTAATTCCTAACATGAGACTTACTGGTGGCTGTAAAACTTGAATTTAGGAAATTTTCCGTTGTGTGTGTGTGTAGGTTAGGTGAGTCATCTCCGAGTCCAACAAGGATGTATTTTTTTGTAGGGTAAATTACACTGACCTCTCCTAAGGTTTAGGGGGAAAATATAGTTAGTCTCGTACTTTTTTGACATAATTATATTGATATCCCTCAAATTTTTTATAATTGCTTTACAATTACACCCACACCACTACTTTACTGTTGGTTACTTAACAGATGGGCATATGATGCCAAGAAAAGTTATAATGAACTTCCTATTTTACCCTTTACATATATGCAATAGTATATGTATCTTGAACATGCTATTTACAATATTACCCTTCTTCAACCTCTTCATACATCTTCATCATCCGCACACCCTTCACTATCATCAATCTCTCCTTCTATGTCCCTATCCACCTCTCTCTCTTGCCCTCATCTCCCCTCCCATCGCCATCCTTAGCCCCTTCGCCTCCCTCTCTCACTACTGTCCCCTAACCCCCACCACCTCCCTCTCTTTCCCTCATCTCCCTTGCTCTCCATCTCCCATCCGCCCTCCACCTTTAACCATTTAATGAAAAAAATAAATAAATCAACCACTACCTGTTTTCTGAACTGGCGAGAAATTCTTGTTTTCAAAGCAGAAATCAAACAAATTGGAGAGAAATTGTTGTCATTAGAACCGGCAACAATGAAGTGGAGCTCAAAACCACCGCCATCAATCTCAGACTGACCGTTCCTTCATTTTTGCTTTTGTAGACAAATTCTTTCAAAAGAACCAATCTCTTCGAGCTCCGACTCGTTGATGTTGATCTCGAGGGTGAAGCTGAAATTGACAATGTCGTTTCGTTTAACAAAGTCTTGCTTTGGTTATCACTAACATGCCATTGAAATCCAAAAGCAAAATTGATTTCATTCTAGTTCTCAACGCCTGAAATTCACTGAAATCCACGTTCTTGTTCTCAACACCTCATTCTGGTTTTAGTTCTCAACTTCATGCCACTGAAGCTGACATAAGAACGTTGTTTCGCTCAATGATGCCTTGCTCGATGACATCCTACCAATGAAGTGATTTGGTTCTCAACGGTGACAGATCTGTTTCTTTGCAGTAGAGATCTCTCTTGCCATTTTATGTCTCGTTCTCTTGCAATTTCTCAGCTTCCTCCATTAATTACATTCAAACTTGAGAATGTGCCGTTTTTGAGATTTAATCGGAGATGATGTTGGTGCTCTTCTTGGCATACAAACAGATAGCAATTTGTTATGGTTCAATTAGAAGACATGGAAGAGACAAACTGCATTGTGGTTAGGGCTAAGCTAACAAAAGATGAGGATAGTTTTGTCATTTCAATTTAAACGCAAAAAATATAAACATGCAAAAAAGTAATTTCATATATTGTGTTAGCTATGTTTATTTACATTGTTATTAGAGGGGAGGTTTGTGTAATTATGCCAAAACTATGGGATTTGCTTCTTTTTTTTTTTCCCAGAACTTGGGAGGTCAGTGTAATGTACGCTTTATTATATTTTAAATCAAAATTGTTTAATTTCTGATGCTATGCAATAACATGGCCCAAGTCAGTGGACTCTCAAATTCTCTACTTACTATTCATAGTTGGATTTAATTTTGGTCAAGTGATTTGAGAAATTATGTTTGATTCCCTTTTAGGAGAATCAAAAAAGCGCAGGGGGATGCTCGTCGCCCCTACTAGATAACAAAGGTCCAGATCATACTAACAGAATTGGTAACCTGAAAGAGGGCATGTCAGAGAAATTTGATTTTCAAGAAGAGGACCAATTATATGTCAGGAGCAGCTGTATAGATCAAACTTGTGATATGATGCTGCAAGATAAGGAGGAAGACAAAAGTAAATATGGTACGGAGGCTGGGGGCTTTATGGAGATTCAAAATGTTGAAACAAGTGGGTCAGATTCAAGCTCTACTCGAGAAAAGAACTCCAAAGAAAGTGGAATTGGAGGAGTTCTAGAGGATGAAAAGGTTGAAGATGTTCAGTGTGAAGAGAAGCAGCAAAGAAAACGAAAGCGCACCATAATGAATGATGAACAGATTGCTGTAATTGAGAGGGCCCTTTTGGATGAACCTGACATGCAGCGCAACTTTACTTCAGTACAATCATGGGCTGATAAATTAAGTCTCCATGTATGTTAAGAGTACTCATTCCTGTTTGTAAGCTGCGTATATATATATATTTATTAATTAAGAGTAATACTTATGCGCATCTTAAAAAGTTCACTTTTTTTCTTTTTCTTTTTCTTTTCCGGGGTTCTGAGGTTACAACTTCTCAGCTAAAAAATTGGTAACCAGTCCTTTTCTTTCATCTTACCATATGCTGTAGTTGAACTTATTTTTCTTTCTGTCAGTTTATTTGATGCCCATATAATTGCAGAGTAGACATGAGAAAACAAACCAGAACTCAATCTATTAACAGGTTGAATTGTCGGGCCTTGATAAGATTGTCCTCGTTTGAATTTTGACCATCAAATTATGCATATTCAATGCTTGTACTGAAAAAATATTCACCGTTAAATTATTTATTTTCTCTTTGATTGGGTGAAAATGCACCTCATCACATTCCAAATGCCCTTTTTATGATCTTTGTCTTCTAAAGACATGCATTGTCTGTGATCAAGCAGCTTGAGGTGCCCATTTCTCATCATGATGTTAAACAAGTTTGAGTGTTTTATTATTAAATTTCTTGTTATATAATATTTCAAAATTTTTTGATACTAAAGACCATTGTTTTGTACTACTTAGTGCTCTTATTTGTTTCACATGTTTCTTTTCTGATAGAAATGTTCTCTCTCTCTCTCTCTCTCTCTCTCATTAACAGGCTGAATAATCGGAAAGCCAGGCTAACCCGAGCAGCTAAGGATGGTCGTGCTCCATCTGTAGGGGACAATGTTTTTCCTGACAAACAAGGTGTCTCAGGAATTGTGTCTCACTATGACTCAGCTGAGAGTCCTGCTGAGCATGTTTATATCCCATCAATTGCAAGAGCGACTAACCAAAGTGGAATTGGACTTAACTGATTTTTTAAAAAATTTAATCTCAGCGTGATGTCATTATCTTGATATGAAGAGTCTTTTACATGACATTTGTTTTATGGCAACATGAATAGATTAAAAAGATGTCAAATTCATAGTGTTAAATATCTTCTTAAAAAAAATACTTATTTGAATGGTTCGAGTGTGTTTGTTCAATAGAAAGTGATTATATAATCATTTTACTCTTATTGTTCTATCATTGAATACATAGTTTTCCCGAAACAGGGAACTTCTCGATTGAGGCTCTGATACCACCGAGTTAACCCTCTATGCTTCATCCATTTTTTATTTCTTAATTTTGATGGAGTGAATGCTATTGCTTTTTTGTTTTTGCTATATTTTTCTTAATCGATGCAACGTGCTACAATTTACAATAATAAGTACTAAGATCAAACACACATATATACACATGTTTTTATACTAATGTCTATCACACACAACACACAGATATATGTATATATGTATATACATACACGCATGAAATATGTTGTCACATACTTATGAAGGAGTACATACATGGGCTATAATTGTAGTATTAATGAGCGTTCTGAAGGATTCCAATACCTTGCATTATTAAGTCGCATGCTACGTGTTCGATGAAATGACTGAGACGGATTGCTGGGTTAGATCCTATATATGTACAATGTAGTCATGTAGTTGCGGTCGGATTTTGCAAAACCCAATTATTATTAATAAAGTTCCATCCGGGTTTGGCTTCTACAAACTACAGCGTTGCTTTATTGTTCAGGAAAAGCCACTCTGTTTGTGTTTTCATTTTTTTTTTGGTTTTCTGAAAAATATTTTTCATTTTTGCTTTCATGTTTTCAAAATCATAAGTGGGTTGCTTCAGAAAATTTCACCAAAAACAGTTTTCGGATGTTTCTTCAGCAATTGTAATTTAGTTTCTTGAGTTTTTCATAGCACACATGTCGCATGTACACACCTTCTTGTACCTACTTAATGGAGCTTATCTCATAAACAATCACAGCTCCTTTTCTTTTGCGCATTCATGTTGCATGGGCCGATGACATAATTTTGGTAGATTCTTGCATTCAGGCTAGCCTGCTTTATTTCTCGTGAAGGTTTCAAAAATATATTTGTGATTACAAATGGGATTTCTGTTTTCTTGTATGTGTTGGTTTTAGTCTTTAATTCCTGAAATATGTTTTGGAATTATTGTTTTTAGGTTGAAGAAGTAACATGGTAGAGATGATCTCGTTGAAAGACATTGTACCTGCAGCTCAGAACAATATAAATGCACAGTTCATACTTCTGGATAAAGGAAGGTTAACATTCGAAGGTCAACATAAGACATGCTTGGCGCTAGTGGCTGACAACACGGCTGCTGTTCATTTTCAGCTCTGGGGGGATGAGTGCGATGCCTTTGAGCCGGGTGACATTATTCGTTTGGCTAATGGCATTTTCTCTTACCAACGGAACAGTCTTGTACTCAGGGCAGGCAAGAGAGGGAAGGCAGAAAAGGTTGGAGAATTCACTATGGCATTTGTCGAGACACCAAACATGAGCGAAATCCGTTGGGTTCCTGATCCAAATAACTCCAAGAAGTATGTGCAGGAGGCTGTTATCTCTCCCCACTCGCGTATCTTTCCTCCCATGCTTTAACTATTGTGCTTCCTTTCTTTCATCTTTTTGTGAGAAATCAAACATCATGACTGTGGGTCTCAACTACAAGATTATAGGTGCTGATGCTATCGATATCTGGAGAACGCATGGAATGCAGTACAATGTCACATGTGATGCCTTCTGTTTTTTTTTCTTCGGACTTCGTGATGATCTTCTTGACTTGGGCTACACCTTTTTTTTCTCCTTCTTCTAGCTAGTATTATTAAGATGTCGTAGGGAACACAATGTTCTAGTAATGAAGCTCCATAGTTGCAAATCAAAGACAGCCTGCAACCTCATGTATCAGAAGGCATAGTGGTTTGGAAACACAAAAATGAGCATCTCTTTTTTTTGAATTTTTTTGTCTTCAATAATCTTTTTTTTCCAAATTATGTCAATTTTTTATTTTCCCATTCGTTTTGTGGAGATGAATCTAAAAAGTATATTTTAAAAAAAAAATTCTAAAAAAATTAATGAAGTTAAAAAAATTCACTATTTTTTTTTCTGGACTACTTGATTTTTTTTTAAAATAATAATTTTTTAGTTCGTTGATTATAATCTACAAGCTTAAAACTTTTTTAAATATTTACTAAAAACAAAAATAAGTCAACAAAAAAGTCACGAGAAAACAAATCCCAGAAACCCACAGCCAGGCGAGGATATAACCGTTATTCCCTATGCATAATGGCTTGCCTCTTGACTGGAGGGGAGTGCATGATTGATCCTCTTCTTGAGGATATTAGGCAGCTATTAGCAGGATTGCCAATGACTTCTGTACTGTTGTCATTGTGTCCAGGGTTTGGTGTGTAGGCTCCAATATGTGTTTTTTGATCTGTGTCCTAGGTTTCTTGTATACATTTGTTGATACAATGAAGTTTATTACCTATCAAAAATTGTAAGTAATCACTATAAAAAAAGATGTATATAAATAATATATATTTACATTACAATACACAAAACCAAAGACGACCAACTTCCCCGGGCATCAAACTTGCCCACACACTCGCTTAAATTGTACAAATAAAAACAATTTGGGGAGGTACAATCACCATGCATCTGCTAACAACTAGCTTTACTGCTATCCTCAAATTATGTGTAGACTAGACAAGCCTCCTATGAAACTCGGTATCTATGAAAATACAACACAACACTGGCTGCTATCATGTGAATGATGGTGGATCTCCCGATTGATGCACACCTGGGCTGTGATCATGCCCTTTTCAAACCTAGGGATCCCCGTGTTTCGGCATTGTAAATGAACAAATATATCACACGGAATTCAGATATATGCAAGTGAGTTCCGGTCAAGATCAGGCTGTGGGCGACCTCTGGTAGGAGTTGGCGGTCTTTGAATGTTAAGCTCCTGCACGGGCCAATAACCAAAAGAAAGTATTTTACGAGAAAGCCAAACAAATATGGTGTTTATCAGTAGGTGCTCGACAGACAAAATTCAGAAATCCAAAAGAATCTTTACCTGCATCCATGTATCATCTATGGCACGCTCTGGAGATGTCTCTGGGGACTGAAGGGGAGGTGGCAACGGATGAATCAATTTTGGCACGATAACTAATCCTCTGCCAACTACCAAAATTGCCCCAGCGTTGTTGGCAGTCCCTGAATGCATTTGCTCAATCAAGACACAGGCTTAACAATGGTAAAGGAGAAACATGTACAGTATTCAATGCTTACCACAATAGTTTGTTGCAGAAAAGAGAGTGATCAACTGCCCCTGAGCAAATCGTTCAAACCCATCCATAACACATTCATGGGCTCTTATAATGAGTTGCAATTTGTTTTTCTTACAGAAATCTGTGACTCGATCAGGCTGCAAGTGGTCATAAAGGGTCATGATATGATGGTAGGTCTACAATTGCATATAGAAGGTGAGAGCAGTAAAAGATTTGTCCCAAATGTCAAAAACCAAGATTCTGAAAAGAAACTACCATAGACAACTATCTCGTTTAAACTGCAAAACATCAGTCCAAACTTTTTAAGATTTCAAAATTGCTCTGTAACTGCAACATCGGCTAGTTTAGTTGAGGTGTTTGTATGTGAAAGGATGTGCTTTAGTGGGAACAGGTCACGAGGAAATCTCTATTTGTAATTTTCTTGCTCCTTCGGTTCTGTTGGTCAGCTTCCCAGTACCAACTTAATTGCCACTAGCATCTATGGTATCTACTATATTACCACATGTGAATTGTTCAGTGCATTGTGTGGGACATACAACATAACATAGATCCAAGTATTAAGCAACAATGCACTCCTAACACTCTAGCGTGAGAGAACTGAAATTGAAGCCATGTGGATGAAGGAATGTGAATATATGCATAAACCAAATATTTCTGCCATTAATAGTGTTAATTTAATGAAAATCACATTCTTCAGGTCAGTTAGCTGAGTTGAAGATTCTAAGAATAGAGAAGATGAAGCCAGAAGAATATATTCTGCATTTGATCTCCTCTACACCCAAAAAAAAAAAAAATTGACAAGCAGGAAAATGAAATCACAGATTCATACGTGCAGTAACAACATACGTACCCCGAAAGTGACAAGACCAGGACCTCTAGCATTTGGTCTCAAACCCTCCACACTATCATTTTCTGTGGGATCAGACCTGTAAAAAACACACATGACGCAGACATGAAATTCTTGATGGCAATGGGAGGAAACTGCGGACTACAAATGAACTAAAACATACCATAGAAGATCCATTAAGATTATAGATCCAGCATCCATTGTTATGGGTCTTTCAAGTTTCTCTATCTGTTCTACCGAATGTATCGACCTCCCTATGCCACCATGCATACAGATAATTTTTTTCTCAATGAGTGCAGCCAGAGGAAGATAGTTAAAAAGTTGATTGAATCGTGTCCATGCCCAGATCCCATCATTCTCTCCCTACATATACATCTGTCATAAGTATGGTCAAAATGTTTCAAGGAACAAGTGTTTGCACATACATCTACATCCATACCATTCTCTCAATGCATTCAAGACGAAAACCAAAGAGTGCATTTATGTCAGCAGCCTCATGATTCCCACGTATCAAAAAAACATTCTCAGGATACTCAATCTGAAATCATGACAGGGATTGTCAGTAAAAACACTGCCAAATAAAACAGAGTACTCAAATGGTGAAGGCAGAAACTTGCCTTTAGTGCAAGGAGCAAGGTGATGGTCTCCAAGCTGTGCTGTCCTCGATCGACATAATCACCAAGAAACAAATAGTCAATATACCTGAAGCATAGAGACAAAGATGGCTGTTAAACAATTCCAGAAAATGATTTTCAGAATTGTCATTTGGATTATCCATAATTAGAATGAAGTCATAACTAGAAATAGAAGCATTCAATAACTGGGGCTAACACAAGCATAGAGTAATGGTAGTTACAGTTGCCTTTTTCTTTTCAATTCTCAAAGAAAAATAAAAAGAAAAGCAAAAACTAAAGTGTGAAAAAAAAGAAGAGAGAATTAACAAAAAAACACAAGAACGTCCATAATGGAAAAAGCAACGTTGCTTGATGCATAATATACTTTCAATGTATTTGTAGGAAATTAATGTATAGATATTATTGATTGATTCAATATATATTTTTGTGTGTATTGTATTTTTACAATGGAGAGAATGATCTCTCTTTTATAGGGAGAATGAGTTACAAATGGAGGAATTAAATTAACCTAAAATGGAGCACTAAACAACTTAATGGAGCATTAGGGTAAATGGAGCACTTGCTTCTTGTGGAGCACTAATGGAGTGGAGTAGGTAATGGAGTGGAGTAGGTAGGTGGTAGTAGGTGGTAGTGGTAGGTGGAGTAAGTTATAGGTTTTTACATTCAACAGCCCCCTCAAACTCAAGGGGGTTAGGAACTAACCAACTTGAGTTTGGAGAGAGTAACAAAACAGGAAAAATAAAATGAAAAAGAGGATAGGAGACACTGTATGGTCGTGTCAGACCGTTGTAGAAGACAGTTTATGGGGTCATGTCGGACCGTTGTAGAAGATAGTTTATGGAGTCATATCGGACCGATGTAGAAAACAGTTTACTGGGTCATGTCGGACCGTTGTAGAAAACAGTTTACGGGGTCATGTCGGACCGTTGTAGAAAACAGTTTACGGGGTCATGTCGGACCGTTGTAGAAAACAGTTTACTGGGTCATGTCGGACCGTTGTAGAAAACAGTTTACTGGGTCATGTCGGACCGTTGTAGAAAAACAGTTTACTGGGTCATGTCGGACCGTTGTAGAAGACACTATAAACAGTTTACTGGGTCATGTCGGACCGTTGTAGAAAACACTATAAGGCTGTGTCGAACCGTTGTAGCAGATAACCGAAATCAATGTCGGGACAGTTTACAGAGTCTTGTCGGACCCATATAAGATGCACCCTCAAAAGGCGTGCCCAATCTTATCAAAAGGCGTGCCATCAAAAGGCGTGCCCGACAGCCATCAAAAGTCGAGCCATTAAAAGGCGCGCCATCAAAAGGCGTGCCATCAAAAGGTGTGCCCGACATCCATCAAAAGTCGAGCCATTAAAAGGCGCGCCGCTTTGTCGTCTAGCGCTGAGAGGCGCGTGAGGCGCGTGAGGCGCGTGTTTGCCTTGCCTATTTAAACAAAGGCGAGGCTGAGGCTGAGGCTGAGACAAACCAGTTGAAACCTCTGAAAAAACTCTCTGAAAAAACTCTTCGTTTTCTGAGAGTTGTATTGCTGAAACACTCTGTTGTTTAGAAAATGGCCTCTTCTTCCCGTTCAGCTACCCAGAACATAGCCTCGTCGTCCCGTGGTCTTACTCTCTTTCCTGACCTCAACGAGGCCACAACTCAGAATATGGCCCTTGAACCTCAACCAAGCGCCCTTGGACCAAGCCCCCTGGTTTTGCACCGTTGAACTATCCGATGGTGGCAGTTGAGCAGATAATGGCTGCTCAATCTGATATTGAGGCCAATTATTATACATTAAGGTCATGTGTTGAGACCATGACTGCGGTCAACAACCTGTCGCACCGGCTTCAGAGTAGAACTAATGAGGTGCAGCAGTTAAACGCCCAACTGGCTCTGCTCCAGGGCATGTATAAGGATGCCCGAGCAGAGATATGTGGGCTGAAGGCAGAAAACAAGGAACTGAAGCGGAAGGCCACCGTGATGCTCAGATTTGGAGGGCCGCTATATGTGACGGTTGAGGAGCAACGGGAAGTTAACGTGCTCGGCGGCGTGGGAAACACGGAAGCAGCACCGGCAAGGGACGCCCAAGACAAAGGCAAGAAGAAGAGAACAGCTGAAGAGGCGAAGAAGTGAGGCTGGTTGATGTGGTGGTTGTAGGTTGGAGATTGTTTGGTTTGTTTTGTTTTGTTTTTTTTTTTTTTTTTTTGGATGTAAAATGGTGATCGGGTTTGATCCCAGCATGAATAAAATAAGGTTGGTTACATTACTGCAAGTGCTTTCTCTTTTTTGGATGACCCAGATTTCTTTTTCTGAGTATTCCAATTCTTGGAGAAGAAATCAAAGCCAAATGTCCCCAAATCGCTGAGCCGGAGAGAATATGTAGTCTCCTTGTACTCGGCCCATGTGAAGGGTCTATAGAGACATGGTCTGAACTGGGTGACCAACTCTGGCAGGGTGGTGATCCTACATTAATATTATGAATCATACTGTGACAGTGAACAAGTAAAGCTTTAGTACAACAGCTAGAGCCAACTGCAACAGAAAGATCCCAGTCACAATCAAGAACCACCTTTCACCCGCTGACACGATGTGATTTCGAAGATTCAGTGCCACAAAAGATGCTGACATGAACCCCGCTATGCCAGCAACTATCCATCTGAATAGTTCTAAGGGAACAATAGATAGACACAAAGCTGGAATGAAGACAAACAGGGAGTACCCATAGAGGCAGAACAGCTGAACAAGGCCAGAAGGAGCAGAGAAGTATTTGAGGATTAGATACAAGCAAAGAGGAACAATAGTGACATAACCATAGAACAAACCAGCAGACCAAGTCACCAAATTTATGTCATAGTGCCATTTCTTTTTTCTGTATCTTCTGTGCCACATAGGTAACAAATGTGCCGATTGCAGCTGCTACAAATATTAAGGTGGTGCAGATCCAGAATGGTCCATACAAATCTGGGTTGTCAGCAGTTTTCTCAGAAAAGCTTCCTCTAAATGGAATGATTGAATCCTTGATCCTCTCCAAGATGTCTGCTGTGTCAACATCGAAGTACTGCCTGTAATAAGCAATTGTGAATGCTTGAAACCAACCACTTGACTGTGCTTCACCAGAACCAGCTACAGGTTTTGAGAAGGGGAGGTTATGCAACTGGCACATGAACTCTGTGAAGAACTCCAAGCCCTTGGTAAACCTGGGGAAGCTGCCAAAATTGCCTTGGAGTACTGTGGAGATGTTAATGGTGGGATCAATTTATTAGTCAGTGCAAGGGATGGGGAAGAGGCTCTGAGGATTGCTTTTATGCACAGGAGAGAAGATTTAATTTCAGAAGTGAAGAATGCATCTCTTGAATGTGCCAACATACTAATTGGTGAATATGAGGAAGGGTTGGAGAAAGTAGGCAAGTATTTAGCCCGCTACTTGGCAGTTCGACAGCGGAGATTATTGCTTGCAGCAAAGCTCCAGTCAGAGGAGCGATCAATGAATGAATTTGATGATGATATGGCTGCAGAAACTAGTAGCAGTTGCAGTGGAATGAGTGCATACACCAAAAAGGACGAGAAAGGGCTCTGCTGCTTCCATCAGCTCAACTACTTCTACCAAGGCAAGGGACACGAGGCGCCACCGGAATAAAGGGAAAATCCGTGCTGGTTTCCCTTGTGATGCTCGGCAAGGAAGACATTGCAAGGCGATTGCAGCGCATTGGAGAAAACTTTCAACTGTCTCAAATGGCAGCAAGAAATGTGGCAGCGGAGTAGGTTGAGGTCCGGCGGGCGGCCAAGGCGAGGTTGCCGCCCGCCGGTGAAGCGAAAAATACTAGGTGCTAAACCCGCTCTGATACCATGTAGGAAATTAATGTATAGATATTATTGATTGATTCAATATATATTTTTGTGTGTATTGTATTTTTACAATGGAGAGAATGATCTCTCTTTTATAAGGAGAATGAGTTACAAATGGAGGAATTAAATTAACCTAAAATGGAGCACTAAACAACTTAATGGAGCATTAGGGTAAATGGAGCACTTGCTTCTTGTGGAGCACTAATGGAGTGGAGTAGGTAATGGAGTGGAGTAGGTAGGTGGTAGTAGGTGGTAGTGGTAGGTGGAGTAAGTTATAGGTTTTTACATTCAACAGTATTCATTTCAAATCTAAACTTTCATTCACTCATAATTCTCAAAGCTTATCATGCCTTAATTAAGATCTTAGAGAGGCCACACTAGCTGCAGTATCAAAATCCATATATGTCGAGGCACTCCTCTCTGAAATTCTAGTTGCACATCTAATCTAATCAGTGTCACCCAGCTAAGCCATGCGATTTGAAAATGAAAGATGCCAAGAAAATGGTGTAGATTTCAGCAGACAATTAGGGTTTAGGGTTTAGGATTTAGGATCTACAATTTTAGGATTTAGGGTTTTAGGATTTAGGGTTTAAGGTTATGGGTTTAGGGTTTGGGGTTTTACGGTTTACGATTTACGATTTAGGGTTCAAGGTTTAGGGTTTATCTTTTTAGGTTTAGGGTTTAGGGTTCTAGGGTTTTGGGTTTTAGGGGTTTATGGTTTAGGGTTTTGGGGTTTAGGGTTTTAGGTGTTTTAGGGTTTAGGGTTACATCATAAGTGCAAATTTCTTACTCAAAACTGAGATTATGCAGGCTTATTGGTTGATCAAAATATTTTAGGATGATAGGATTTGATAAACCTGTGTATCAAAAGCACCATGACAGATGCCATCAACTTCCAAAATTTCTTTTGCTTTTTATTCAGACAAGTGAAATGCAAAGAAAATGCTGAAATTGTAAAACCCTGATATCAGACTTACGTTATGTCTCCAGCAGTGGAAGGAAATCCATATTCATCAAATAGCCGCATTAAATCACCAAACTGTCCATGAAGATCACCAAACACTTTGATGGGAGCTTTTAATTGAAGAACTGTAGTCTCCTGCATAAAGATCTGTTCAGCAGCATAGCATAGCTCACCCACTTCATAAGAATCCAGAAAAAACCTCCTATTAGCAGGAGCTTTCCAATTCCGAGGCCTAAGCAAAGTAGAAATTATCTGCAAGAAAACAAAGTATAATGAAGAATCCATAAAATCAATTGAATTTTCTTGGAAAACGAATATACATAGAGAGAACTTTTTTATTAAAAAAAAAAAAATCTCTAAGGCAGTCACTATGTTCTTAATTTTTCAATTTGCAGGAATTCGAATATTCCTTGATATGTTTTTGAACACTTCTCCACTTGTAATGGAAGGAATGCCTTCCTTGATCATGTACTTATCTTCTTCTTTTGGCAAAAAAGAAAAAAGGAAAGAAAAGAAAAGAAAACACAATTTGATATACTTGCCTTCTTATGCAAGCCTTGGGGAGACTTCTGCCTGGTAATCTTTTTGGCAGGATATGACTGGTCATTATGCAAGGGAACCATTCGTCTACTCTCATTTTCAAATTGATCCAAGGATAACTGCCTTACCATCAAACCTAGGTTCCCCACTGCCTCTTTAGCAACTACAACCTGTGGAATCAGAGAAAGCATGTTGTTGGAGCTTGAAGAAGAATGAACGCTTTACATATAACATAAACGCATAGTACATACAGCTCTAGGGTGAAGGCGAACGTCTGCCTCAGTGTCACTACCCTCTGAAGTAGTCTCTGCAACTTGTGAGTTGTCATCTGATACAGATGTTTCTTCTGGAGTGGCAGAGGCTGCCTGCACAGCTTGCCAGACGGCAGTAGCAGCCTCAGCCTCGGCAGCAGAAGCCTCAGCTAGTTTCTCCATAGATTCCTTGTCCATGCTGGTAAGCATGAAAATGTGTCACAAATTTTTTAAAGAAAAAATAGAAAGTCAAAAACTTCAAAAAGAATTGAAGTGGTACACAAAAATAAAAAATAAAATAAAATAACCTTTTGCCACTGGAGGTGGGACTCTCAGGTCTGCCATCCAAACTTGGGCTGAATGAATTTAAACTGAAATAGTTTGTTCTGGGACTTGTCACAGTTGCAGCCCTCTCAGATGTTAGTACAGGAGAATTATTGTCAGACTGAAAAGGTGGGTTTTCCGCAACCAGGAAATCATCTAACACCATCTCTGCACAAATAAAACACAAAGGATTTACTACACAACAAGAGAAGGGCAAGGAGAGATGAAAAGGAACATGGAAATGCAAAACCAAGCTTGATCAATTGCCTCAGTACAGTCTAGAGCTTGATATGCATTGTCGGGTGGGTCCATTCCCTAATAACTCAAGCTTTTAGGCTAACTAGTTGTCTAATACACTACTAGAGCTTTGGTTTTTGAGAGGCATAGGATCCAAATCTCTCCATGTGTATTTATTCTCTCACTATTTGCATATCCACTCCGTTTTGCTGGTCTTTGCAACCCATTCTACGTGTCTACCTATACATGTTCAAGAGGGGGTTGCATGCAAAGGAAAGTGTAGAGCTCAATTTACAATTTTTTTTTTTTTTTAACAGCAACGAAAGAAATTTTATTAATTAAGAAAAGAGATAACAAAGGAAGGACAAGGAGTCCTCACACAAGAAGAAAAAACTAAGAGTTGGGCTCATTTTTTAATGGCTTAACTTAAATTTTTGGGCATTGGTTGTCTAACTAATGGCTCAAGCTTTAACCAACTAGGCCTAGCTTAGTTGGCCACCATGACTCTCCTAAGGGCTTAGCCACAAGGGAGAGGTCATGGGTTCAACTCTCCTAAGGGGGAGTTGAATTAGGTGGCAGCATAATTCAACATAATTATTATCTTGATGTCAACATAATTATAATAAGGGTACACATCTACATGTTGACATCAACATAATACTAATTGAACATGTAGATCAACATAATTATACTAATTTCATCCATTGAAATTATTATCTTGATGTCAACATAATTCAAGACAAAAGGGTACACATCTACATGTTCAATTAGTATTATGAAGAAAAAAATATACTTTCAGTCAGAGTGTATCTTCTCTTGTTAATAAATGTACTTGAAATACTATTTGGACAGTGCACCAAACAAGTATTGATTGCAGATTCAGGTTCCTTTTCCACTCTTTATTTGCAAAACTGAAGTACATAACTTCCAGAAGAAGGATATGCAATCAAGTTATACGAAGTATGGAATCAGCCTACCAAAACCAAGAGCCAGAATATTGCCATGCACAAAAATACAAATAGTAAGGTTGCTCTTGATAGTCATGCTCATGCCCAATTAGAAACTCATGAGATCAGCATTTCAACTTACCAATTAAAATATTGTGATAGCAAGGATATACAAGAAGATGAAAATGCAAGTGCAGGGAACAGTATGATGCTCTAAGTGGAAATGAAAGTTCATGTTGCCGTTCTTGATTCCATATAAAACTAGATTCAGCATGTCATTGTCTGATCTTCAGAAAAAGTAGACAATCTAAGTTCTGCATTTACTGATTCACAGTCTTTACCTCCTTTGAGACCGCCATAAATATATATCCGAACCCCAACAGATGCAGCTGCATGCCGACAGCGACGCATAATCTCCAAAGAAGGATCATGTTCGGTGTGTCCCTTGTTTGTTCGTGAGGAAGTCACCAGACCATTTCTATCCAACCAAACTCCAGCAGCAGTGTCCAATACTTCAAACAGACACCATAAGGATTAATATTTTTTCTCTTCAATTGATTGAAGTCATCCATGCTAATAAACCAGAGAGGGAACCTGAAATTTACCTGCAATGGCAGCTTCGCCTTCAACTGCACGTCCTCCTCTAAGAACACCTCCTGTAACATGCAATCTAGCACCAACAAAGACCTGACAACCAGCAATGTTAAGATCAGTGATAGGAGAGAGATGCTAAAAGTGAAAAAAGCTAAATTGTCTAGCCCATTAACAGCCAATCATTGTAAATCTTAGGCCATTTAAAGCCCATGTAGTCCTCCCCATAAAAGATGTACTCCTCCAAAAAATTCCCTATAAACCTCCACTCTCAGGAATTTAGAGAGATAAAGAGAGGTAAAAAAACAATTCATTAGGAAAGGGCCATTGGCATGTGACTATCACTTACCGCAGCATGTTGATATCTTGGTGAAGGAGACACCCCGGGTGCAAGAGTCCACTCCCACTGACCATTCCGATGCATGAGCAGCCCATAAGCATCTGCCAATGGCTGTATATGCACACCACATAAAGAATCAAGACTTTGATAACTATGCTGTAATGGAGAAGCCTCAATATGATATTCAAATAATAGAACAAGAAAAATGTCATCAACTGTAGCTCAGGAAAGATAAGTTGCTTCAGAAAGCATTGGGATACATTTAGAAACGCACATCATTAACCATAAAGCTTTGGCCACTCCTATATGTCATATTCTTTTTCTTTCTACTTGGTAGTACCATTTGCATATAAAGCAGTAAATCTTTCTGTTCTATACTCGAACATAGCATATAAACAAACTAGACACATGAATCATGAATAGAAAGAAGTAATTTCGGTCTTCACAAGAACAATAGATCATACCGCGCCTGAGGCATCTCTTCCCCCACATAGCAAAAACATGCCATCTGAGCGGGCACTAGCTGTTGCATACCTACAAGAAGTAATGTGAAATTAAAAACATGTACTGCTTAAGGAATACAGACGTTCATGATTTTGCATTGAGATGCAAAACTGCAAATATTATAAAATAAAAATGCTACATTTCACTACCACTGCCACCCAAACAAGGCGAGGACTTTTGTTAAGTATGACCTCAACATAAGCCACAACGATCAGCAGTTGAGCAATTGTGTACAAGTTATCAAAAGCTAAGGGCAGGACTTCTTTATTTATTTATTTGTTCAGTCCTTATGGACAACGACTGATATCCACCAGGAAAGAAAGGGACATTGAAAAGAAAATATGATGCAAATGCAAGTGAAGAAAAATAACAAAGGGTTTCGGCCATATGCCAAGATGGGCATAAGTTTGAGATCACTAGCTCTCTGATTGCTTGAAGTTGGCACACACACCAGCAATATGGATAGAATGTTGGCAATTCAAGGGCATGTCAAAAGCTATCCCCATTGATACACAACTAAAGTTCCTCGAAAGTAGGTGTTAAAGGGTAGGATTGAGAGATACTAATCAGCTTAAACAAAATACCTATGACAGACAGGTTACCTACCAACTATCAAAAAAGAAAATTGGACTGTTTTCAATAAAAAGAGGGGCTGGAAAAGGGAAATGAAGAAAATGAGAACCAGTAAGGAAGAAGAGAGAGGATAACTAATGGAGGAAGAGAACAATTTTTGCTTTTGGGTGTGTTAAGATTATACCTGTAAAACAGCAATTACCTGCAACGGAGGGAGAAAAATGAAGAAGATGAAAAGAAGAGAAGATACAAAGAAATGTGGAAGGAAAACCGGGAAAATAGAAAAATATAGAATTCTAAGCTAAAAACCTGTGTTACATGGACTTGCCGGTTTAGGGCAGAGTACCTGTGTCGACACGACACGACACGACACGACACGACATGGTGCGGGTGTGAGATATGTGTCGGATTCGGCATGGTTTTCTCGGACACGGCTGACATGAGAGGAGAAAGAAGACGGGTTGTTGAGAGAGAGAGAGAGAGAGAGAGAGAGAGAGAGAGAGAGAGAGGGGGGGGGGCTGAAACTCACCTTTGCGAAGCAAGATCTAAGTGCAAACCCTAGTCGCGAACTAGACCGAATCGAAGGAGATCTGAAAACCAACATCTCAAAGTCGACTCCACCCTAGGGCTTCGATTCCCCTTTGGTCTCGATCTCTCTCTCTCTGTGTCTCTTCTATCTTCTTCTCTTCTCCTCTCTCTCTCTCTCTCTCTTTTCTTCTTTGACTGTCTTCTTTTCCTTTTCGTTCTCTTTCTCTGGTTTCTATTTATAATTGATATTAATATAATAATATATAATAGTATTCATATTATATAATATTCACTCAAAAAAATATTGTATATTATAATATATTATAAATATTATAATTTTTATGTCTAAAATAAAAATAATTTATTTTATCATATATAATGTAATTTATTTTATGTCTAAAATAATTTTTATTTATTATTTATATTTTATTTGTTTTTTTTTTAACAAAATTTGTTATTCCTTAACTTTTTTAACTCATCTTCATATAATAAATGTATTTAAAAAAATAACTATTTAACGTATCCCCGTACTCGTATCCAAATTTGGATCCATATCCACGTATCTCCGATTTTTAATTTTGAAGTGTCTGACCCTTAGATACGCACCCACACCGGACACCCACATCCGAGTCCGTGTAACATAGCTAAAAACAACATAACTCAGTCAATTTCCTGGAAACAATTTCCCCCCCTCATTCTCCTGGAACAAGCACAAACTGAACGCAGACTAAAATCATAACATGTAAAGCTGAAACAACATAACACACAAGCTTTTAAGCAGTCACCTTACGATGGTGGAAAAACAATTACACTCACATTCTAGCAGAAGGTCTATCACCATCTGGATTAAGCCTCTGCCATGCGTATGGCTTCTGAGCAGTATCCAGAGCCCAAGCATCCGACAACGCTCTTTTTCCTGCAGAAAATATAATTACTGTTATTAATGTTTAAATATGAAACAAACACACAAAATTCCCTTTGGCAATAGAAAACAAGGAAAAATAACTATTGCTAGTATACATGGAAGTGCTCACACAAGCTTGAATTTACTGAAGTTTACCGACTCAACCTTTAATTCACTAACAAATTAGGGGGCATAAACACGAAGGATGCAGTCGCCGAGGGATTTTATATATGTATATATATATAAATGGATACAAGTTATTAAATTAGACAAATTGCAAGGCAACTGGGTTAACTGGTGATATACAGTAAAAATGAAGGCTTTTCTTTATAAGGGCAAATTCCATTAAAAGACATTTTGAAGTTTGAAAAAGAAAAAATAGAGGGTATTTATGCAAACAAAGTACGGGGCATTTGTGGTAGAAATGTGTCAAAACACAAGCCATCCTTTTTTACTGTAGCAAACATCAAACAATTCTTATAGTAGTATAGATTTATATATACACTTTCTTTGATAAGCAGAACTGTATTAAAGAAGCTGCCAAGAGGGCACCACACCAAAGTTTAAACTGCATAATCAACACGGTAGGTGTTTAAATGTGAACCAGTATCAGTAAAGTTTGATTGCAGATCCCACTTGTACCACCGACCACACCAAAAATCGGTCAGCAATTATGATGCATCCAATTTAATGTAAGGCCCATTAAAATAATGGCATGTGAGCTTAATACAAAAAGTTATTCAAGAATCTTGCATTAATTTTCAGTTTCTAAAAGTTTTCATCGTTCAAGGAATTAGAATTAAGGCATTATATGTGACCAAATCGGGCAAGGATATTTTGGCAGCTTCATCTAGGTTTCACTGTTTTCTAAAACCTACGAACATGTTTTACGGGAATAAAACAAGATCAGCACCCTTGAATTGACTTTATATATGTCAAACGGTGATATGTATTGTGTATCATTATATCACTCTTTTGTATCATGTAGCGTAATGCATTGTGTATCGTAAGATACATTGACATATATGAATATAGATTGAAAAAATAATAATAAGTATTTCCATATAATATTTAAATATATTGCAAAAATAAAGTACTAAATCATATAACCAATGACTAAATTGATGAGTAAGGTAAATATACATTCACTCAAATTAGATGCTTTTCTTATAGCAAAAGGAGTGTGTGGCAGTAATTTTTCTTGCAAGTTTATTTAGATTTGGGTCTCCTTTGTAGAGGATTTTCTAATAATATAGTTCATGGTTGTTCAAAATTTTTATTTTTTTATTTTTTTTATAATCGGGTGTCTGGACCAACTTATGCACACCTCAACAATCTCACCGTCACTTGTGAGGTCCCATTTAAAGCCAAAGCAAACGCCCTATATGGATTGGCCCCAAAGTTCATGATTGTTCAATGAGTGTTGACTATGGTAATTGATAGTGAAAAAAAGTAGCTGATGGGGCCAAAAGTGAAGAAGAATATAAACATTAATTAATTGTGCGATATGAGTTGAATTGCGATATGATATGGGATTGTACGAGATGGAGATGTATCTTACGACACGAATCTGCGATATGTATCTTTTTTCATATGATACGATACATATCGTGCATCACACGATTGTGACAACACTGCTTGAAATTTGCCACTGGTGATTTATCAGGTCATTCCTCATTTTCCTCGAAATGTATGAATATGTTAGAACAAGCCTAAGATAATTTACAATGGTTTGGATAGAACCTAAAACTTAAAGCCAAAAACTCTGAAGGATAGAAGTAAATTATTTTCCATAAATAAATAACTACACCACACATTTACCTAATCTTTGGCACCTGGCACTAATTTACACAGCATATTTGAATTGAAAAACTGAACCAACAAAAAAGAAAAAAGAAAAAGAAAGGGACGACATGAAATAGCAAGATGCCCTTACCGTCATTGCCACTGACAGTAACAAGATATCTTTGGGCAACCAAGTCCATCACATGGCCATATCGAGGCCCCGGACCCTGTCCGTGAACTACAACCCTACACTCAAAAAATACATTAACCAAGTCAAAGTAGAAGAAAAACCCCAACAAAACAAGAACAATTCAACTCCATCTCTAGAAGGTGGTTACCTATGCCACCTGAATTTGTCATTGGTCAAGTCAAGCACATAGGGATCATCACTCGAATGCCCAGCAGGACCTATGCCGCCCTAGCAATAGATCATCAATCTCGATCAACAAAGAAATCAATAAAACAAAATAATAATAAAAAATCCAGAGAAAGAATCGATATTTATTCAGAATTCAGCAATTGAATCACCTGAAACACAACCATAGTGCCGACAGCAGCTGCCGCATGCGCTGCTCTAGGAGAAGGCGGCTCACCAGCCGGTCGGAGTCTAATTAAATAAAAATTAATTAATTAATTAATTCAAAGAATTCACATGTAAAAATTAGTAATTGAAGTGCGAGAAGACATGCCTGGTCCATTTCCTGGTGAGAACATCATAGGAATGAACGGAGTTCGTCACACCAGATAACCCTAGAACAGCATTGATAAGAACAAATTCAGTAATTAGCGAGAGAGAGAGAGAGAGAGAGAGAGAGAGAGAGAGAGATATACGGATGCCGGGGGCGGAGGAGGAGGGGCCGCCCTCGATGGCGGTGGCGCCGCCGAAGAGGATGAGGCGGGGGCCTTGAGAGGAGGTGGCGGCGACGGAGGTGAGAGTGTGTGCGCAGCGGGGACCAGGAGAGTCGTCGTCGGAGTCCCAAAAGGTCTCTAAAGTCCGATAGGTCGGAGCCGGGTATAACAACGGCTTCGAACCCATCAATTCTATTCTCTATCTATCTAACAAGATTCACTACTACTACTACTATTACTATACCACTAGAAAAGATAGAGATCCCAAATTTGGACAGAGACAGAGAGACAGACAGACTGGAGTCCAACAAGCAGAGAGCAGTCTCATCAGCGGAGAGAAGAGAGAGAGGGTAACAAAAATTGAAGGCTTTATATTACGGAAAAGAAAAGAAAAGAAAAGAAAAAGGAAAACAAAGGGTTGGATCGAATCGAATCGGATAATAATGTTGGGTGATTTAAAAAATCATGATTTGAATGACTTCAAACACCTAAAATAATATTATTTTAAATGTAAAAGGATATTATTTTAATACATTTAGGTTTGGTTTGGGAAGTGGATTAATTTTTTGGCTTTTTAACTTTTTTAACTATTTTAGTCTGAACTAAAAAGCTTAGTTTGGAAAGGACTTTTTGACTTTTTGATTTTTTTAAATTTTTTTGTGAGAGAAGAGTATAATGATTATGGATTGAATGTGATATTTTATTTTTTATAACTAGTCTATCACCCGTGCTATGCACGGAATAATTATAGATATTTATATTTGTTTTAGATTTTTTTTAATATATAAATTATGTTTTTCAAGATTTTTTATAAAAATAATCTAACAATCTTATCACTAAGCATAGTGTATGGGAGAAGTTGAAAAAGGTACTGCAGTAACTATACAGGGATTGTATCTATAATTATTTGTATGAGGGGATTTTGACCAAATCAATAAATGCACTCATGTGGAAAGACATGTGAATTGAAAAAAGTTAATAAATGCTGATCAGGGGATTTTGACCAAATCAATAAATGCTGAATTTTTTTTTTAAATAAAAAATAAAAAATATAGAAAATTTAGGTTGGATATTGAAGCTCCCATAGCCTTGGGGGTTAAAAACTCCCTTTTACTTAATATATAGTATAGATTAAAATAACTTATTTTATTTTTTATAGCTAAAATAACCAAAAAAAACCATGACCCAACTTACCAAACCGAAGCTTGAATTATTTAAATCACAAAAATTTAACCCACCAAATATTTTTTTTTCTTGGTGTTGGGGCTGGGGGACTCGGCATTGTAGTTCCACCTCCTTCTCTCTCTTCACTCCGGAAAAATTATTGCATGCACTGTGGCTGTTTCCTAAAGTTTTTTTTTTTTTTGGTTATTTGTGTTTTGTTTTTGCTGAATACAATTCATTAATTTCAAATTTTTTAATTTAATTTTTTAAGAATTGAATATTTTATTTTTTGTATTTTTTATTTTTAATAAATATTTTTAAAATTTTAAATATTTTTTTATTTTTTATAGATAAATTTTACTTAAATGTATCTAAAAAATAAAATATTTATAAAAAATATTTTAAAAAAATCAGTAAATACATAAAAATATGAAAATGTACTAAATTCTCGTATTTTTTTATATTTTGGTATTTAATGAATTTTTAAAATATTTTTTTATAAATATTATACTTTTAAAGTGTATTTATGTTAGGTGTAAAAATTAAAAAAATTACTAAAAATATTTTAAAAATTCAATGAAAACAAACAAAAAATACAAAATTTTAATTTTCTACAAAGTAATCTTGAATCTTGAAACCAAATAAACTGATTATTTTTTTGGTCAATTAAGTCAAACAACAAAATATTTGTTTTCCGCTTAAAAAATTTAACAAAAAAAAAAAAAAAAAAACATGAACAAGTTTCAAAAGACTCAATAATTTTTTATTTTATTTTTTTATCATTTACCAAATAACTAGCTTAATTAGTTATTTTTAACAAAATAACTAGTTTTTTTTAGTTACTTTTAGGACATCCCATGTAACCATGTTAAAAAAAAGAAGAAAGAAGTACCCTCAATATTTTCATAATTAGAAATGTAACTCTTCGAAAAGTGGTTAGATATTGTAAATAAATAAATAAAAGTTATGAGCATTTTTAACTTTGATTTTCAAAAAATACTTTTTAAAATTGCACCAAATTATTCTAAACCAATAATCTAAGTTTTTGTTTGGGAATTAATTGTTTTAATTTTTTTGTTTGAGATGAAAAAAAGTTAATGTGTTTGAAAATGATTTTTTTTTTAGTAGTGATTGGTAGCTCGAATTTGAGACCCCTGAATCTCCCGAATTCAAAAAACGACGTCGTTTTTGAATTTTATTTTATTTTTTTTAGAAGAAAATCAGAGGAAGAAGGAGGAGAAGAAGAAGAAGAAGAAGAAGAAGAACTGGAGAGGAAGGGGCTAACAAAATCGGGCTGGAGGCGGAGGCAGGGCCGGAGGTGACGGCGGTCGGAGGCGGGGTTGCGACGAGCTGCGGCGGGGCTGCGACGAGCTGCTGCTGCGACGATCGGAGCTGCTGCGACGATCGGCCGGTCGATCTGCCATTGATCGGCGGCGGCGGAGGCGAAGGAAGGGCCCTCTCTCTCTCTCTCTCCATTCCCTCTTCTCTTTCTCTCTTTCTCTTCTCTTTCTCTCTTTCGGGCGGTTCGGGGGGGATTTCGGGGGAAAAATCATTTCCCTTTTTTTTTTTAGTTGTATTGCTGAGATATTTGATTTTTATAGTAATTTTTTGATTTTTATAATTTTTTTGACTAATTTAACAAAAAAATCAAGTTATCAAATGGGGCTTAAATTCCTATGAAAGAGATTTACAACAAGAAAGATTAAAGAAATAAAGATTAAGTATAAAAATAAAAATAAAATGTTTTGTTTTTTACTAAAAAAATGCATGGTGAAAACGATGATTGGTGATATGACTTTTCTTATTCTTTTTCAACCTTTAAAAGTCAACCATTATACGGTTTAGAAATGTATGTAGACAACAAAGGATTTAACATTTTTTTTATCTAAAAATATTTATAATTGTCAAAATATAATTTTTATTTCCTGTTTTACATGGACTCGCTATTTTGGGGTGAAATACCTATGTTGACTCGACACGACACGAGTGCGGGTTTGGGTTTTGTGTCAGATTCGCTTTTTCTCTCTCTCGGACACAGCTCTTTATAGACAGTAAAGAAATGAAAGAGGAAAGAGCAAAAGAGAACTTGGTTGCCTGTCGAAACGATGAAAACATGGATTGCCAACTTCGATCCCTCTGGTCACTGCTTCAACAGCTTCGACATGCTCGAGCTCGATCTCCATCTCCTGCTCTCTCTTTTCTCTCGTCTCTCGATCTCCTTCTCTGTCTTCTCTCTCGTCTCTCAATCTGTTAATCTCTGTTCCTCTCCTCTCGTCTCTCGATCTCGATCTCCCTCTACTTTCTCTCTCTCTCTCTCTCTCTCTCTCCTTCTGTCTATCTGACTTCTCTCTTCTTCTTTCTTCTCTTCTCTCTTCTCCCTCTATTTTCTTCTCTCTGCTCTCTCTGCTCTAGTTTCTTCTCTTCTTCTTTATATTATATTAGTATATAATATAAATTGCATTAATATAATAATATATAATATTATTCATATTACATTTACATTAACATATAGTATAAATTACATTAATATAATAATATGTAATATTATTCATCCAAAAAAAACTATATAATATAATATATCATAGATAATATAATTTTTTTGTTTAAAATAAAAATAACTTATTTTATCATATATAATATAATTCATTTTATATCTAAAATAATTTTTATAATTTTTATTTGTTATTTATATAATATAACTCGTCTTAATATAATAAATATATATTTTTTAAAAAATTTATTTAACGTATTCCCGTACCCCTATCTAAATTTAGATATATATCCACATATCCTTAATTTTTAATTTTGAAATATCCGGCCCCTAAATACGCACCTACACCCAATACTCATACCCGAGTCCGTGTAACATAATTTATTTCATAATTTAATAATTATAAATAAAACTAAGACAATCCTTGGTCATTCAAAGAAGGGCCTTCCTAGTCAAAGCTTTATGGGCAAATTTGGGCATGTGAATAGTAATCAATGAATCCAACTATGTTTTTGTTTGCTTGCATCTTTGGTCTCTTCCTATATGGCGCCTCTGGCTCGTTAAGATGTTTGATCCTGACTGCGTCTCTTTTAGTCTAAATTAAATCATGAATCAAATATTTTTTTTATTTAAATTATGTTAAACCATGATTTGCAATCACATTTTTTTTCCTTTTGTCTTTTTAAAACATATTTATGGGAGATAATTTCATACCACAAGACTCATGGACAGTTGTTTGAATAAAATGTTTGATCAAATATTCGACCAGCCAATTACTTTGGATGGCCAAGGTCAGGTAAGAGATGATGATTTTGTCTAAAACACAGCAATATATGCAAACAGTTGCATAAAACTCTCAATAAATAACTCAGGAAGGTAAAAAAAAGTTTCTTAGCCTTCGGTTCAAAGTATGCAATCATAAACAATTATATTTGAGTAATGTTAGAGGCTTAAATGTTTTACTAAATATTCTATCAAACATTTAGGGTCTCTAGCATTACTCATTATATTTAGTGGGTGTTTGGAAAGTAACTACTTTTATTGAGAGTTTATTTGCAAGGACCGTCTCCCAACAGAATACCTTGTAAGTCATTGGCGAGTATATGCCATTTTTTTTTGCACACAATTATTGTTAATCACCTTTTTTTAAAAATGTTATTATTAATCATATTTGATTATTTTTAACAAAATGTGATTGTTAATCATGCTTTTAAACTTAATCTATGAAATAAATTTATCCATACAGTGATATATTTTCTTTAAAAAACATAGAATGACATAATCAGATGAATAGTCAGTCATGTGGATCTCTAAATAATTTTACTTTCATACTAGTTTGTCCTATTGTTCATTTCTTCTTGTTGGTGAAAATATCAGAAAAATTATATTTCATTGATAAAAAATTACAAAGAAAATGAGATACAAATAGATCAGGTTGAGGCACGGATATCTCGTTTTTTTTAAGGAGATCAAGCCCACTGCGGTAGGAAGAACCCAAATACCGATGCAGCAGTCACAAAATTATGACTTGTCCCCTCCAGAATACAACAGCTCGACTACTTGTCGTATGGTTCAGGCCAACTCTACACAAGATGGTGAACCCAAAACTCCACCAAGAAAAATACCATTCTTTGCTAGTAATCTCTTTTGTATAGAAAATAGTTGGTGTGTTGGTGTAGAAAAGAATAGATGTGAGGAACTATTTATAGGCCACTAAGACTTTACAAAATACACCAAAAAATAATAATGACCATGAACCTAGAGAAAAGGGAGAGTGTGTCCAAATATTAACTCACCATCAAGTTCATGAATTCTAATTAATCTCCATATATGAACAAGACAAAAGGTCACCAAAGCAATGAATCTCCATTCATGAATATGATGAGATTCATGAACAAGACAAAAGAAGATTCAGGAACAAAATATATAAATAAATAAATAAAAGATATTAAAATGGTCCAACAATCCCTCACTCATTTTAATATCAATAAGGACAAGAGAGATTACCAAACAAAGATAGACTAGTATGCATCATGAAGGTGTGCTCTGCATTGAACCTTCATTAGTGCAAAAACAACCTCTACTCTAGAATCAGTAGTGGTCTCAGACTTGAACTATGACTACTTAGGGAAAATAAAGTATTACTGCTCACACATAATAATCCAAGTGTTGACATGAGCTTTTAATAGCCAGCACATTGTGGCCTTGTGCTAATCCCAGTTTTCATGAGCATATTTGAGAATAAGCCTTATTCTCATAGAAAGCGGTCCCACTTTCATGCTCACATAGGTAAAATCTGTCAAGGATGTTCTTATAATTTACACACTCCACTTAATAAGAGCTACATAATTTCATTAAGAGTATAAAAACTCAACCCTCTAACATTACAGGACAAATGCACTTACATCATAGGGATGGATAACAAAATATTAAAGAATGCATTTTTACAACCACCATATGATTCGTTCTTTCCATTGAACCTAGTTACAAGATCTCTGGTCTCCAGGTTGGGTATCCCCATACATGGTTTATGATTTTATAGGCTTCAAACCATCCCCTCGATGTATTTCAGACCTTTTCTCTCGCCAAGGCCTTGGTTAACGGATCTGTAAAATTATCACAAGATTTTACATAATGCACAGTTATGATGCCGCTATTCAAATAGGATCTCACATTACTGTGTTTCATTCGAATAGGTTTGGATTTACCATTATAAAAATGATTGTTCACTCTACCAATAGCAGCAGTGCTATCACAACGAATTAACATAGGAGGAATCGGTTTTTCCCAAAAAGGAATTTCATGTAACAAATCTCTCAACCAATTCGCTTCCTTACATGCTGAAGCTAACACTATAAGCTCAGCTTCCATAGTAGAATTAGCAATTATAGTTTTTTTTAGACTTCCAACATATAACACCACCACCCAAGGTAAAAATAAAACCTGAGGTAGAGAGAGAATCACCTGACAAAGTATTCTAATCGGCATCACTATATCCCTTAAGTACTGCAGGATACTTGTTATAAAACAAACCATAATTTTTAGTACCAGATAAATATCTCATAATTCTTTCCATGGCTAGCCAATGATCTCGATTTGACTTGCTAGTAAACTTGCTAAGTACTCCAACAGTATATGCAATGTCAGATCTAGTACAGTCAATAGCATATCTCAAACTACCAATCATGCTAACATATTCCTTTTGATTAATTACTTCTTTTTCATTTGTTACAACAAATAAATGTATGCTTGCATCAAAAGGATTAGCAACATGTTTACAGTCTAGAAAGTTATATTTCTTTAAAATTTCTCAACATAATGCGACTAATTAAGAAAAATGTCATCCTTAATTCCCAAAATAAAATTGGCTTCACTAAGATCATTCATATCAAAGTGGCTATTAAGCATATTTTTAGTTTCATTTATAATATGCAAATTAGAGCCAAAGATAAGTAGATCATTCACATATAGGCTAATAATCACATGTGTATTCTCACACGTTTTATAATATATGCACTTATTACATTCATTAGTTTTATAGCCATTCTCAAGCATGCAAGAATCAAATTTCTCATGCCACTGTTTAGGAGCTTGTTTTAAACCATAAAGGGATTTAGTTAGCTTATACACCTTGCTTTCTTAGCTAGGCTCCACAAAGCCTTCAGGTTGGTCCATGTAAATCTCCTCATCTAGATCTCCATTCAAAAATGCTATTTTTACATCTATTTGATGAATTTTTAAATCATGAATTGCAGCCACTGCTATCAACAGTCTAATAGATGTAACTTTAATAACCGGAGAAAAAGTATCAAAGAAATCAAGATCAACTTGTTGCTTGAAACCTTTAGCGACAAGTCTCACTTTATATTTATCTATAGTTCCGTCCAGTTTAAGTTTTTTATGAAGGACCTATTTACACCCAATAGTTTTACAACTTGGAGGTAAATCTACTAACTTCCATGTTTTATTTGAAAGTAGTGAATCTATCTCATTATTTACAGTCTCTCTCCTAAAAATAGGATCAGGTGATAATAAAGTTTCTTGCACTGTAAGAGGAATTTCTTCCACATTGTAAAGATAATAGTCAGAGCCAAAATCTTTTTCAACTCTAGCTCGTTTACTCCTTCTTGGTTGAATTTGAGAATTTTCTTGTTCTTGAAAAACTTGAGATGGAGTAAAAGAGCTATGCACAGATAAAATATTTTCAGAAATTATTTGACCCCCACTATTTTTAGATTTAAAAGGAAATTAATTTTTATGAAAAATAGCATCACCTGATTCAAAAATAATATTATTTTTCATATCAAAAAATTTATAAGTTGTACTATGCAACGCATACCCAAGAAAAGCACAGATGGTAACTCGTTCACCCAATTTAGGTTGTTTAAGATCTGTAAGCCTTACAAAAACTAAATAACCCCAAACCCTCAAATAACCTAGATTTGGTTTATGTCCCCGCCATAACTCATAAGGTACAATTTTAATATTTTTGTGTGGCACTCTATTTATCACATAGCAAGTTGTCAAAATAGCCTCGCTCTAAAGATTTGAGGGAGCACCTGAATCAATAAGCATAACATTCATTAAGTCAATTAACATTCTATTTTTTCTTTCAGCTACGCCATTAGATAAGGGGGAATAGGGTGGAGTAGTCTCATGAATAATTCTCAATGACTGAACAAAAGAGTTGAATCCAAGAGATTCATATTCCTGGCCTCTATCACTTCTAATTCTTTTAATCTTTTTACCAAATTGATTTTCCACTTCAAGAAAGAATTCTTTAAATTTCTCAAAAGTATCACTTTTATTTTTTTAATAAATACATGTTGGTGTATTTTAAAAAATCATCAATAAAAGTAATAAAATATCGGTTACCACCCCGAGTTAAAATTCCTTCAAACTCACACAAATCAGTATAAAATAATTCTAGCAATTCGGTATTTTTTTCAACACTTTTGTGAGGCCTCTTGATAATTTTTGCTTTACTGCAAAGTTCACATTTCTCAAATTTTTTTTTTTGTGGTCATTTTAGGAATTAATCCTAAACTACTTATGATTCCCACATATTTACTATTAATTTGACACAAGCGAGCATGCCAAAAATTAATATAATACAACATATAAATGAAACAAAGTTTACCTTTGTAATAGAATGGTCATTACCCTCTTGTGTTATTAATGCATTTTGGCCTCTAATGTGACACCCTAAATATTTTAATTAATACCACAACCAATAATAATAATAATAATAATAGTGGCCGTGGTAGTAAAACAAATAATTAATTTTCTGTTAGTATGCGATAAAGTATAATTTATTTAGGGATTATTATTTAGGGCCAAATTCACACAAATATGAAATTATAATATTATTTTGGTCAAATTAGAGTTAAAGATAATAAATAAAAAAATAATAATAAGAGTAAATAATAAATAGCAATTAAGGAGGAAGATTTGCAGATTTTCTAACAGTGTGGTAAATAAGCCACGCGTGCTGTCTAACAGGTAGGGGGCGGTGAGTCATCAGGCTGCTTCATCATCACACAAGCTGAGTCATCACCTAAAGTTACGTGTATAAATAGGGAGAAGGGGTGCTATAAGTGAACGGAAAAACAAAAGGTTAAAAAAAAAGAGAGAGAAATAAGGAATCGACACAAATAGGAAGTAAGGGAAGGGCCGAAAGCTAGCGAGAATAGGAAAGAGTTAGTAAGACTCAATATTAAAGTAAGTTATATTATATCTTGAATTACCATAATATATTTTACGTATATTTTGACTTGCCATAATTTATTTTATACAAGTTGTATTTTATTAGTTATATTAATACAAGTTATGTTTTATAAATATTTCAATTACGTGGATTAATTTCTGAACTCTATTTGTTAAAATGAAATCCATGGATATGTTTGTTTAAATTTTAAAGAATATTTGCCTATGACCTTATAAACAATTATGTTTTGTAAGTACCACCACGAGAGTCCCATGCCTTGGGGGACTTCAATAACCATGGGTCTCTGTTTGGCCACTTTGTGGTCCTCTGTTTGTCATGGATCCATTGACCTCTGTTCTGACTGTCACTTCTGTGACCTCTGTTCTATTCTGTTCTGTACCGTGATTATGGTTATTTATTTACATAATTTTTGTATTTTAGTTTCTGTCACTTAAATGATTTATTCACCAAATTGAGTTATGTAAATGTTTTAGCCTAACTAACTATCCATGGTTATTTTGTATTCCCTATATTCTTGGCATAATATTTATCACTCTGCTGTGTGATTATAATTGTTACCCTTTCAGGTGACGAGATGTAGGGGAAACCCATAATCTCACGTAATGGAACCTGCACGTGGATTGATGTTGAACCACTATTTTGCCTTTCTTTTCTTTTTGTTTTTTTATATTTTTGCTCCCTTTTGTTTCTATTCGGGGCCGGTCGCTGAATAATAAAATAATCAAAGCCCTATAGATGTATTTTCTCTTATTAAAATAGTAAAATGAAGTAATTTCCTATTTAATTATTTTTATTTCCGCTTGCGCAATTCAATTTGCTACAAATAGAATAAGTTAGTAAGTTGCGATTCCAACCCTAAGACCCTGGGGTTGGGTCGTGACATCTAGCCTCATATTCGACTCGGATGCAAGTGATCAATGCCTCTAAGGAAGTCTCTTTTTATTTGTGGCGCATGCTGTTTTGGAATTCTCTTCAAAATGGCGGTAACATGTCAACAAGTCCTGCAACTACCAAGTTGTCACCAATCTTGATGTTTTCATATCTTACTTCTGCAACTATTATTTGGAAATCTTGTGCTTGCTCCACAACAGATTTTTCATCCACCATTTGGAAGCGAAAAAAGCGGCTAGCTGCATACTTTTTTGCTCCTGCCTTTTCAGTATCATACTTAGTCTGTAAAGCTTTCCAAATTTTCTTTGCGGAAGTGTAAGTGGTGTCATAGTAATAATCATAAAATTAATCAGTAAGGAAATTTAAGAGATAAAAGCGACATTATACTCATCTGTATTGTAGGAAGCCACTTTTGCTTCATGCGCCTCGTAGTCTTCATCATTCATCTCCTCAATTGAGATTTTGTTTGGGTTCTTCTTGATAAGAACACGTGCAACTTTCAAAAGGCTAAGATAAAAAAGAATTTTTCCTTTCTACCTCTTAAAATGAACTCTCTTGAACTTGAAAGGCTTGTTGAGATCTGCAATTCCATCATTGATTTTTCTGGTACTTGATCAATGGTTGATCTCCTTAAAATTGTTGGTGAAAATACTAGAAAAATTATATTTTATTGATAAAAAATTACAAAGAAAATGAGATACAAATAGATTAGGCTGAGACACTGATATCTCGTTTTCTTTAAGGAGATCAAGCCCACTGCGGTAGGAAGAACCCAAATATCGATGCAGCAGTCACAAAACTATGACTTGTCCCCTCTAGGATACAACAGCTCAACCACTTGTTGTATGGTTCAGGCCAACTCTGCACAAGATGGTGAACCCAAAGCTCCACCAAGAAAAACATCATTCTTTGTTAGTAATCTCTCTTGTATAGAAAATAGTTGGTGTGTTGGTATAGAAAAGAGTAGATGTAAGGGACTACTTATAGGCCACTAAGGCTTTACAAAATACACCAAAAAATAACAATGACCGTGAACCTAGAGAAAAGGGAGAGTGTATCCAAATATTAACTCACTACCAAGTTTATGAATTCTAATTAATCTCCATACATGAACAAGACAAAAGGTCACCAAAATAATAAATCTCCATTCATGAACAAGATGAAATTCATGAATAAAACAAAAAAAAAAATTAAAAACAAAATATATAAATAAATAAATAAATAAAAGATATTAAAATGGTTCAACACTTTTTCGTTGTTTAACCCAACCATATGTCAGTATTTCTTTATTATTCTTTCATATTTTTGTATAATAGTCCTTTGATTTCTGTTATCAAGTTTGTCTCCACCTGTGTAAACCAAAGAAAAAAAGAGTTGGTTAGACTTCAATTCCATTGACTAAAAAGAAAAAGAAAAAAAACAAATTTAAAGAAAAAAAAAATAGAGAGGTGAGATAAAACAATAATTTTACCTCAATTTTTCTACTTATGTTACATATTTGTTTGTGTATTCCATACGTTAATTATGGGACATGACCCCTCCCTCTCTCATTGTTTTTCAAAAAAAAAAATTCTTTTTCTTTTGTAAGTTGTGGATCAGAACTGAAAATAGGAGAACAGAATTTGAAAACTGGAAATTCGATTTACTTTTAAAATTTGATACTTTTTCATCGCCTTATGTCATTTTTTGAGAATCATATATGTTTTCAAATCTCACTTATAATAATTTTATCCTTGCCGTAGTGAAATTTGTATGCAAACGTGACAATTTCAACTCATATTTATTAAAGTAAATGAAAGATATAAGAATAATTTACCTAGTATTTCGCAATTTTTTATCACATAATATTCCCAAATTATATAATAATTTTTAATATATCAAATGATATCCAAATATGATATAAAAATATAATGGAAAATTTAACCAAAATCCAAAAAGACAAAGTAAAATAAATTTTTTTTTTCTTAGATAATATTGTCAGAATAACTTGTTACTGTCAAATAGAAGAATAATATGTTACTGTTTACATCAATTTTAACGGTAATATTTTTTTATTTTTAAGAATTTCATAATCAACATAGATCTCATTACATAGATCATGATGAGAAAATTTTAAAAATACTAATTTTATTAAAAACTGATATATAGATCAAAAGTTATATTATTTTAAAATTTAATATTTTAATAATAGTGGCATATGTTAAACTTTTTTTAAATTTTTTTTTATACTTATATTTAATACATTAAAATTTTATTATGAAAAAGTTATTCCCAAATATAATCACCCTACAAAAAATATATAATATATATATATATATATATAGCATGAGTGTAGGAGAGAGTGACGCAAAAAAATATATAATATATATATATATAATATATAATATAAAAATCAACATAGTCACTTTTTTTTTTCTTTTTTTGGCTGCTTTGCTTACCATGATTCATATCTGTTGCATTTTGTTCACTTGGGCTTACTCTGAACTGACTATATTGCTTAAATAGCCTTATTTACTTGACTCCTGTTGACATATTAAACTGTGCTACTAATGTTTTGTTCTTCCTCTTTTGGTTTAATTTTTGTCTTGGGTTGGGGGTTGTGTGTTTTGTTTTTTTTCTTTATCTTGGTTTAGTCATGTCTACTTTCAAGCGAAGGAAGTCTACTGCCCCTCGACTTGCTTTTAATTCTAACTGGTTTCCCTCGGTTGAGAAAGCCAAATTGTTTCGAGAGTCCTATCCGTCCTATACCATTCATCTCGAATGCAATGTTCAACCTAACACATTTGAGTCTATCCAGATCCGTCCTCTTTTTGATCCCTTGGGTGGAGATTATGTCCTCTCTTTCTCAGGTCCCCAAAATCTTAGCTGGGTTCGTGAATTTTACTGTAACATGGAAAGTCTTGATGATATTGGTCCGTCATTCAAGACTTGGGTCAGGTCCAAGTCAATCACTGTCACCTCTGATCTTATTAGAGAGTTGTTAGGGATTAGTAAAGTCTTTCCCATCTTCTATCATTTTCCTGTGCGTCCAACTTGTGATTTCAATGAGGTTGCCACTACTTTGTGTGGTATCCCTCGTCCTTGGCCCTCTAGCTCCTTAATCAAACAAAATGAGCTTCTACCCCCGTTTCGGTTGCTCAACCTCATTGTGTGTGCCAATATTATCGTCACCACCTGGGGCGGGTCGGTCTGGTACAGGTACAAGTGATGCTGCTGCTATGGCAGAAAA
Source organism: Camellia japonica (assembly GCA_030407325.1). Classification (NCBI taxonomy): domain Eukaryota; kingdom Viridiplantae; phylum Streptophyta; class Magnoliopsida; order Ericales; family Theaceae; genus Camellia; species Camellia japonica. The sequence continues at coordinate 19,246,517 of JAPPVO010000003.1, forward strand.
GGCTATGTACGATGCAGCTGCTGCCGGTGGTGCTATTGGTGAGGGGGACCTCCGGTTCGTACTGTTCGTGGTCAGCTTGAGTCTTTAGCAGTCTGTTGCTTCGCGTTTTGACCGACTCGAGGGGCGGATGGATATTTTTGAGGCACGACTCACGGATCTCGAGACTACTGCCGATGCTTGGTTCATTGCGTTGGAGGCTTCTTCACGGCGCATTGAGAAGTCTGTGGCCCAGTCTTCTTCTCAGTTGGCTCAAATCTTGTCTCTTCTTCGGATGCAGTCACAGCCACCCGCTCCATGATCATTGTTGTCCAGTCATCCTTTGGGCTACTGTTTCTCTTGGTTTTTGATCCCTCCCAAACAAAAAGGGGGAGTGGTTTGTTTATATACTTGGTTATATACTTGATACTACAGTTGTGTTTCTATACTTGGTTATACACTTGATGCAGTTGGATCAATTGGATAGATGGGTATATTGTTTTTATAGTGTTTCTTTTTTGATATACATATATGTTGCTATTTATCTAGTTCCACGATTTTGGTTTGTGTGTTTATCTCTTCAGGGGAATTGCTCAAGCCTTGCATGGTTCATGATTTCAGTGTTTATTTTGTTTTTGAGGAGGTTGTTTTGATTAGCTGGTTTGTTTTTTGGCATTTGTTAGGAAAAATTGTTTTAGAATAGTTTTGTCCAGGATTTGACAAAGGGGGAGATTGTTAGGACCCTCTTGTTGTCAAAATCCATGGAAAAACTAATTGTGTAATCAAGTTGCAAATTTTTCAGTTTTTCAAGTTTTAGTCTTCCCGCTCGAGCGGGGAAAGTGACGCTCAAGCAGGGTTTTCACTCTCATAGCATCTGGTACGTCTGCAAAAATATTGGGTGATGTGTTTGTATGCTCGAGCGTGGGATCTTCCGCTCGAGCGTGAACCCTGTTTAGAACACGCAATATAGAGTCCCCGCTCGAGCGTCAATTCCCATGCTCGAGCGGACCGCGTGATCTCTGTGTCTATATATTCGCGTGTTGGTTCAATTCTAGGGTTACTTTTCCTGGATCTTGTTTAAGAGTCTTAGGGTTTTGTTTGAGGTTTTCTTCTGAAAGTCTTGGTGAGTTTTCCTTAATGATTTGAGTGAGTTCTAAACTTATGATCTGAGATACATACATCAAGGAGTTTGTTACTTCATATTCAAGAGTATTCTTCTTCGGTGGAATTCGGAGATTCACACGTGGAGCATCAAAAGAGTTTGATACTGTGCGTGGTCGTTGATTCGATATTGGAAATTGTGGATTCAACTTCATATTGATCAATTCCGAGACGAAGGCTGTGGCGAAAGATTTACAGAAGCTTGAAGACAAATTTGATGCGTTTGGTAATTTGTTGGTTGTCCTTGTAATGTTTCTTTTTTCAGTAGTGGATTGATTAGTGGCGTTTCGCCCGTAGTTTTTTATCACAGTTGAAGGTGCTTCAATTGTGATTTTTCTACGTAAAAATCGTTTATGTTGATTTATTGTTTTTTGAAAATAACAATCTAAACCACTTTCGTAAATGCTTGTTGATTTAGACTGTGTGTTTTGAATAATTGGAAATTTGTGGAATTAAATCGTTATCTAATCACGAATCACTTATGAATTTCACCCATGTAACCATGTTAAAAAAGAAAAAGAAAAAAGGGAAGTACGCTCAATATTTCTATAATTAGAAATGTAACTCTTCAAAAAGTGGTTCGATATTATAAATAAATAAATAAAAGTTATGAGCATTTTTAACTTTGATTTTCAAAAATTACTTTTTAAAATTGCACCATATTATTCTAAACCAATAATCTAAGTTTTTGTTTGGGAATTAATTGTTTTAATTTTTTTGTATGAGGTGAAAAAAAGTTAATGTTTTTGAAAATGATTTTTTTTTAGTTGTATTACTGAGATATTTGATTTTTTTTAGTAATTTTTTTATTTTTTATAATTTTTTTTGACTAATTTAACAAAAAAATTATCAAATGGGGCTTAAATTCCTATGAAAGAGATTTATAGCAAGAAAGATTAAAGAAATAAAGATTAAGTATAAAAATAAAAAATGTTTTGTTTTTTACTAAAAAAATGCACGATGAAAACGATGATTGGTGATATGACTTTTCTTATTCTTTTACAATCTTCAAAAGTCAACCATTGTACGGTTTAGAAATGTATGGAAACAACAAAGGATTTCTCTTTTAAAACATTTTTTTTTTATCCAAAAATATTTATAATTGTCAAAATATAATTTTTATTTCATAATTTAATAATTGTAAATAAAACTAAGACAATCCTTGGTTATACAAAGAAGGGCCTTCCTTGTCAAAGCTTTATGGGCATATTTGGGTATGTGAATAGTACTCAATGAATCCAACCATGAGAAATGCACAAATATGTGAGCAATTTTTGTTTGCTTGCATCTTTGGTCTCTTCCTATATGACGCCTCTGGCTCATTAAGGTATGTGATCCTGATTGCGTTTCTTTTAGTCTAAATTAAACCATGAATCAATTTATTTATTTATTTAAATTATGTTAAACCATGGTTTGCAATCACATTTTTTTTTTCTTTTAAAAGCATATTTATAGGAGATAATTTCATACCACAAGTCTCATGGACAGTTGTTTGAATAAAATGTTTGATCAAATATTCGGCCAGCCAATTAGTTTTGGATGGCCAAGGTCAGGTAAGAGATGATGATTTTGTCTGAAACACAGCAATGTATGCAAACAGTTGCATAAAACTCTCAATGAAAAACTTAGGAAGGTAAAAAAAAGTTTCTTAGCCTTCGGTCCAAAATATGCAATCATAAACAATTATATTTGAATAATGCTAGAGGTCCCAAATAGTTTACCAAATATCCTATGGGGTCCATGTGCGACATTTGATAGAATATTTAGTAAAATATTTGGGGCCTCTAACATTGTTCATTATATTTAGTGGTGTTTGGGAAGTAACTACTTTTATTGAGAGTTCATTGCAAGTACTAACTCCCAACAGAATACCTTGCAAGTCATTGGAGAGTATATGCCAATAAAAAAAAACAAAAAATCCAACGCAATTATAGCTTTCCACTGTAGACTAATTTTTTTGCACACAATTATTGTTAATCACTTTTTTTTTTTTTAAATGTTATTATTAATCATATTTAATTATTTTTAACAAAATGTGATTGTTAATCATGCTTTTTAATGTAATCTAAGAAGTAAATTTCTTTAAAAAACATAGAATGACATAATCAGATGAATAGTCAGCCATGCGGAGCTCTAAATAATCTTGCTTTCATACTAGCTTGTCCTATTATTCATTTCTTCTTCGTTGTTTAACCCAACCATATGTTAGTATTTCTTTATTTTTCTTTCATATTTTGTACAATAGTTTTTTGATTTCTGTTATCAAGTTGTCCCAACCTGTGTAAACCAAAGAAAAAAAAGAGTTGTGTTAGATTTCATTTCCATTGACTAAAAAGAAAAAGAAAACAAATTTAAAGAAAAAAAAATAGAGAGAGGTGAGATAAAACAATTTTACCTCAATTTTTCTACTTATGTTATATATTTGTTTGTGTATTCCATACGTTAATTATGGGACATGACCCCCCTGTCATTGTTTTTCGAGAACTTGAAATTCGATTGACTTTTAAAATTTGATACTTTTTCATCGCCTTACCTCATTTTTTGAAAATCATAGATGTTTTCAAATCCACTTATAATAAATTTATCCTTCACATAGTGAAATTTGTGTGCAAACGAGACGATTTTAACTCATCTATCTATACTATATATTAAGTAAAAGGAAATTTTTAATTTTAAGTCTTGTGGGAGCTCTAATTTCTCAATCTAAATTTTTAGATTTTTTGATTTAAAAAAAAAAAATCTTATCATTTATTAATTTCTCCCAACTCCCAAGTCTTACCATCATAATAACACTTTAATGCATTAAGAACAAGCATAACAAAAATTCTTTGAAACCCAACATATGAATTCCTTGAAAAGTCCCAACACATATGATTATTATCCCTCATAATAACACTTTAATGCATTAAGAGCAAGTATAAAAAAAAAATTTGAAAAGTCCAACACATATGATTATTATCAAAATATTAAACTTTAATATAATATAATAATTTTTTTTTAATTCTTTGAAAAGTGCAACACATATGATTATTATCAAAATATTAAATTTTAATATAATATAAAAAAAGAAAAAAAGAAGACATTTAAAAAAAAAAATTAAAAATCATAATTCACATCTATACTATATATTGCAAAAGGGGGTTTTTAACTCCAAGCCTTGTGGGAGCTCAAATCTCCCAATCTAAATTTTCAGATTTTTTGATTTAAAAAAAAAAATCTTATCATTTATTAACTTCTCCCAACTCCCAAGTCTTACTCTCATAATAACACTTTAATGCATTAAGAACAAGCATAACAAAAATTCTTTGAAATCCAACACATGAATTCCTTGAAAAGTCCCAACACATATGATTATTATCCCTCATAATAACACTTTAATGCATTAAGAACAAGTATAAAAAAAAAATTTAAAAAGTCCAACACATATGATTATTATCAAAATATTAATTTTAATATAATATAATAATTTTTTTTTAATTCTTTGAAAAGTGCAACACATATGATTATTATCAAAATATTAAATTTTAATATAATATAAAAAAGGAAAAAAGAAGACATTTAAAAAAAAAAAACATTTAAAAATCACAATTTACATATATAGATAATTGTAAACACAATCCGTGCATAGCACGGGTGATATGCTAGTAGTATATATTAAGTAAAATGAGGTTTTTAACCCCAAGCCTTGTGGGAGCTCTAATCTCCCAATCTAAATTTCTTAATTTTTTGATTTAAAAAAAAAATCTTAGCATTTATTAACTTCTCCCAACTTCCAAGTTTTACCCTCATAATAACACTTTAATGCATTAAGAACAAGCATAAAAAAAATTCTTTGAAATCCAACATATGAATTCCTTGAAAAGTCCCAACACATATGATTATTATCAAAATATTAAATTTTAATATAATAAATAATAATAAAAAGACATTTAATTCCTTGAAAAGTCCAACACATATGATTATTATCAAAATATTAAAGTTTAATATAATATAATAATAATAAAAAAGACATTTAATTCCTTGAAAAATCCAACACATATGATTATTATCAAAATAATAAACTTTAAATATAAAAAAAGGAAAAAAAGAAGACATTTAAAAAAAAATTTAAAAATTACAATTCACATATATAGATAATTGTAAATACATCTGTGCATAGCACGGGTGATATGCTAGTATTTATTAAAGTAAATGAAAGATACAAGAATAATTTACCTAGTATTTCGCAATTTTTTATCACATAATATTCCCAAATTATATAATAATTTTTAATATATCAAATGATATCCAAATATGATATAAAAATATAATGGAAAATTTAACCAAAATCCAACAAGACAAAGTAAAATAATTTTTTTTCTTTGATAATATTGTCAAAATAACTGTTACTTTTAAACAGAAGATAATATGCTACTGTTTACATCAATTTTAACAGTAATATTTTTTTATTTTTAAAAATTTCATAGTCAACATAAATCTCATTACATAGATCATGATGAGAAAATTTTAAAACTACTAATTTTATAAAACTAACATATAGATCAAAAGTTATATTATTTAAAATTTAATATTTTAGTAATAGTGGCACATATTAAACTTTTAAGAATTTTTTTTTATACTATCCTTAATACATTAAAATTTTATTATGAAAAAGTTATGACTAAATTCCCAAATATAATCACCCTATCAAAAAAATATAATATATAATATATAGCATGAGTGTGGCCAGAGTGACGCAGAAGATCCATCACTAACGTTTCGATGGTGTCTGCACATTAAAAACGACGGAGCTCCAAAGTGGTACCTAACCAGTCTTCTAGTGGATTGTTCTTCGTGGGCCATCTCAAAACACAGAAACTTCCGAGAATCACACAGAGAGCTTCAATCAACATTTGACTTCATATATGCTGGTGGGACCATCGAGAAAACTCCAGACGATGCTCAGTCAACATTAGCCCCCATGAACTAGCGACAAATGCTAACTAAAGGTTAGTTTGAGATGTTTTAAAAAAATACATTTTTTGACTTATTGATTTATATAATGGTGCTCACTAAAGGTTTTGGCTTGACATGGTTAGCACGTCTGTCAACGATTTACAGGATTAACGGTCCTCACGCTCTCTGCACTTGGCCTAACCTAACGCGACTTGGGTGACGTCCCACTAACCTCAAACTTCAACAATTAATTATCCTTACATTAGCACAAAGCCAGGAATACATACATACATAATACAGGTATAAAGAAAACAAATTAAAACATATATGACCTCATATACCTTACTGTTGGGGAGGCGGAGGAGGCCTCCTGGCCGCCCAGGCCACCAACTGTTCTTGGATCAACTGTTGAAGTTCTGCTATATGCTGATCAGCCTCTGCTATACGAGCAGAAATATACGGTTGGGTATACCAATCTACTGGTGTATTAATGTAATGATTTCTCTGATTTTTCCAAAATTCTAAGAGAAATAAATACTGTTCAAGTGCATCGACAGAGGGCATACATAGAAAATACTAGTTTTATTGAGGAAGTACCACTATTTTACAAGAGGGGTTTGGAAGGAATGAAAGAGAGAAATTAAAAATTCAAACTTAAAACATACTCTGCCTCCAACAAGGGTGAGGCATCCCTTTTATAAACAAAAACGGATAAAGGAGAGGGACAGATGTTACAATTTCATACGACCGACAAAATTACATCTTATCCTAACTGCTGAGGTCATCCATGACGTTGGCTGTTATGATAATGCAACGGATAGTGGGAATCTGCTTTGTCAAAGTTTTTTGTCCGGTTGTGCCGACAGCTAATCATGTCGTTTTCCTTTGCGGTTGCTTTTGGCGAGCTTTTCTGTGAGGACATCTGTCATGGCATCCCAGAAATCACCAAAGTGGGTGTCTTCATCATCATCAGGTAGTTGGCTTTCTCCAGCTAACACGTGTTCGGCTGGATCAACTTCAGGTTCGGATGAGGGCTGACTGGTACCTGACCTCATGGATACATCATCTTCCGAGGGCATAGTTTGGAGAAACTGTTCTTTGAGAAAATTCATACTTTTAAGAATTATCTCATTTTCTGATAAATCAGGGTACTGGTTTCTCAATTCTTTTTGATCTGGATAAACGGATTGTTGGATAATGCTGGTTGTGGAGCAGGAATGGCTGACTGCTTGACTGTTTCACGACATGCCTGAGCATGCTCTTTGATTTTTGTTATGGTTTCAGTGATGATCGGATCCATGCCTTTATTCCACCATTTAACAAAAAAGATTCGTTTTAGGCGAGGCACCTTATTCTGGTAATCACAGGCAAAGTCCCATTTCCAAATCCAGGGAATATTAATCGGATAGAGAAATGGACTAGTGATTTACTGATAGACAAATCCCTGTTTTTGTTTAGATAGGCATATGCTCGAGAGTAAGCATAATGCCAATCATTGTAAGCATGGCGGATTTCTTCTGGTAAAATATCAAGGACAACCCAAATTTATCCCACCACACGAGGAACCAATTTGGGACATCGTGTTTAAGAACATCAGGGCAAATGCGGATAAACCATGAATGGGAACGGATAGGATTCTGGTAGTAAAACACCTGAGTAAAGGCATCCTGATAATCCCAATAGGTGTACTTGGTCTGTTTATTACGAAGATCAAGATCTCGTAAAGTATGCGGATGAATACCCCATTGAGCAATGGGCATAATATTACGGATAGTAATTTTACTGAAGGAAATTGGGCTATTAGATTTATTCGGATCATGGAGATGGTGTTTAAATTCACAAGCTCCAGTTTCTGTTAAGATTTGTTCATAAATATATCGATACTGATCGAAATGAGGAGGTGACTGTTGAGTGGTCAGATATCGTTTTTTCAGTTCCCATGGATCTTGCATCCATTGTTCATCAGCTGAATCAATCCAGAGGACAGTTTCCTCCGTTATGCTGTTAGGAGTATACGGATCTTCTGGTTGCAGAAGTATATCCTTGGTGGATGGAGTACTGGTTTGGCCTCGAGAGAGGACCGGATATTCTGATTCATAGCGTGGGGTATGACCACCACGGCCACGACCACGGCCTCGATGGCCTCTACTGGTCATGCTCCTCTGCAGGAGCGGTCTGTTGCAGATATTCCCTGGTTAAAAAATCAGGCAAAGAATTATTTTCACCTTTAATATGTTCAATGTCAAAATCAAAATTAGATAAATAACTTTGCCAGGTAAGAAATATCTGTTTAGATGTTAAATTTTTTACATCTTTTTTAAAAATCTGTTTAGCAGCAGAGCAATCAACTCTGATGAGAAAATGCTGATTTAAAAGATCATCTTGAAATTTTAAAACACATTTAACAATGGCTAAGCATTCCTGTTTAATGGTCGGGTAATTTAAAGCGGCTTTATTCCAATGTCCAGAATGGAACCTTAACAGTTCTTCCTTCTGGGTTTTGGGATTAAGTTGCTTTAAGATCCCACCAAATCCTTCATTAGAAGCGTCTGTTTCAACAATTTTTTTCCAATTGGGATTGGGTAACTGTAAACATGGTAACTGTTTGACTTTAGCTTTAATTTTTTGTACTGCTGTAGTATGCTCAGGACCCCAAGGGGGAGGATTTTTGCGAAGTCGAGTAAATAGGATACTGCAATCAGATGCAACATTAGGATAATAATCACGGATATAATTAAGACTTCCTAAGAATCTTTGTAATTGAGTTTTGTCCTTAATTTCATCAGGAAATTTAGAAGCAAACTCAATACTTCGGTTAATTGGAATAATACTTCCATTAGAAATATTATGTCCAAGATAACGGATAGTAGTTTGAAATAATTGCATTTTTGGAGCAGATAAAACTAAACCATTTTTATGGATAACATGTTTAAAAATGTTAAGATGTTTTATATGCTGTTCTATTGATGAAGAATAAATTAAAACATCATCAATATATGACAAGGTAAATTCAGAAAATGGATTAAAAATGTCATTCATGATATGTTGAAATTCAGATGGAGCATTTTTAAGACCAAAAGGCATTACATTCCATTCATAATGACCAAATGGTACTGTAAATGCAGTTTTATAACGATCCTGCTCAGCAATTTCAATTTGCCAATATCCTGATTTTAAATCAAATTTGGAAAATATGATTGCATCCTGTAGACGATCTAATAAATCTTTTTTATTAGGAAGAGGATAACGGATCCATTTTAATTTTTCATTTAACGGTTTATAATTGATAACAAGACGAGGAACGCCTCGTTCAATTTCAGCATTTTTATTTACATAAAAAGCGGTACAACTCCAAGGAGAGTGACTAGGTCGGATTAATTTTTTGTCTAAAAGATTTTGAATTTCTGTTTTACATAATTCCATATATTCCTTTTTCATTTGGCTAGGGCGAGCTCTAGTTGGAATATATTTTTCATCAAAATCGGGTTCATATGGTAAAGTAACGGTATATTTTTTCCTATTCCAAAAAGCATTAGGAATAGTACCACAAATTTCTGTTTGAAATTCTTTTTCAATTATCTTGATTTTCTGTTGCAAAGGAGGTTGTTTTAATCTTTGTTCGGTTGTTAAAAAAGAGACTTCTTTAGCAAGAAAATTGATTTGATTCTGTTTAAAAGATACTAAATCACGAATTTGATCTAATTCTTTAGTGTACGGTTGTGTGATAAATTCAAAAATAACAGATCTTCCCTGCAATTGGGAATAAATTCCTGTTGAGTCAATTTTGTCAATAGGCATTAACAGACATAAAAATGGTGTGCCTAAAATAATGTTTGTAGCAAGATTTCTGACTAAAACAAATGATGTTGGAAGACAGAGATCATTATTACAAATATAGGCTTCTGGTATCTTATACCTGATCTGCATGGAATTACCACTTGCACTGGTTAAACTCTGAGTAGTTTTCTCAAAATACCTGGTTGGAACTATACCTTCTTGGATACAGTTCATATCGGCTCCACTATCAACCAAAGCAATAGCATCTTTAATAATAAAATCGGGTTTAATCATAAATGATACTTTGATATACCATTTTTGGAAAGTTACTTGATTAACTAGTAACAAATACTGATTTTCTTCTGTTTTAGCTTCAAGTTTTTGTTCAGTTGCTTGAATTATTTCTTTTTCTTTCTGTTTATGGGGCAGTTGAGTATGGAGATATTTAATATCTTTGATGGCTGCCGCACTAGCTGTTTGTAAATGTTTTACTTCAGTTTTTAAAACATTTATTTCCATTTTCAGATCTTGAATTGTAGTTGGTTGATTACTAACTGTTTTGATAGTTTGTATTCTATCAACCACATGTTTTAAATTATAAGAGTAATCGGGTATATTTGGTGTTTCTGGTGCTGCTTGTTGGTGTTCATAACACATTTTTAAATATTTCAGTTTAACTTCTGGATCCTGAATCTGGTCTGCTACAGCAAGCATATCTTTTTGTGTGTCAGTTAAAACATTAATACTACTGGGTTCTCCTAAGTTTAAACCATTCATTTCAACAATGGATTTCCAGTAATTAATTTCTGATATTTGTTCCTGGTTGGTACTACAGGGGCAAGTTTCTGTTGGTTCTTCATCACTAGGAGAGGATGAAGAATATAACTGATTAATCTCATCTTCAGATGGAGATTCATGGTCAGATGAATTTTCCTCTTCTTCTTCTAGGGCATTAATTATCTGTTCTTTAAGCTTATCATCTAACATTAATTCATTAATTTTAGCTTTAGCTTTGGATTTACATCTATTTGCATAGTGTCCTGTTTGTCCACATTTATAACATTTAATTTCAGATTTATTTTTCTTCTTTCCTGTGGATCGACTGGTGGAAGGTTTCTTAGAATAAAACTTCTTACTGGTTTTAGGATGGCTAGTCCTATGGGATTTTCGATACTGTTTGGAGGATTTCTTATGAGATACTTTTCTAGTTTTGTGAGGATACTGAACTACAGGTTCATAGGCAAATTGGTCACAAAATTCACCTAATTCTTTTCTACCAGTTAAGTTCTGTTGTTTCATTTGGTAATGAAGTTTAAGATCATTACACAAAGAAAGTCCTTCATCAGTTATAATGGAACAAAGTTGTCCATAAGTGTACTGGTCGTAAGGAATAGACATCCGGTCATGGCGGTCCCGAAGTTTTTTCCTAACGCGTTCGGCAAAAAGGGTAGGAAGGCCATCAATAAATTTGGCTTTCCAATGTTCACTGTTAGCATCAGGGCGTTGCATAACTTGATAAGGAAAACATCCTTATACCAGCGAAAATGGGTAAGGGATGGACGGAGATTCTGGAGAAGTTCGCGACTGCGATCTTGAGTACTGGTACTAGTTCCAATAAAATGAAGGATAATGGTTTGGATGAGGGTATAAACAGCATCCTGGTGTTGAACTGGTTGATTGGTAGTAGGATCAATTTCAGTTTTAACGGATGTAAGAATTTCATTTTGTTGGGCAAGGGAAATTACGTTGTCCCACCAACCTTTAAGTTGTCCGGTGAAGCCAGTTAATAAATTTAGCAATGGCATGATCCTGATTACTATATTGCCTACAGATAGTAGCAAACATTAACATCTGATGGAGCTTCTTAAGAATAGCATATTCAGAATCACCATCGATATTCCATTCATAGATAGTTTTACCATGGTAACTTTCCTGATTAGGGATATAGGTTTCCTCATATAACAAATCGGAGGAGTAGGCCTAGCATAATAATTTCTGGTATAAGGAAGAAATTGTGGTCGGCTAGATGAATAACCATGTAATTTATTCACATGAGACGGTTCTTGAAAATTAAGTTGGATTTCATTAATTTGTTCTGGTGATAATTCTTCATTACTGGAGAATTCAGATCGCAACATGTTAATTGTTCACATATTCAGATCGCAACATTTAAAAAAAAATATTTAAAAATTACAATTCACATATATAGATAATTGTAAATACAATCTGTGCATAGCACGGGTGATATGCTAGTATTTATTAAAGTAAATGAAAGATACAAGAATAATTTACCTAGTATTTCGCAATTTTTTATCACATAATATTCCCAAATTATATAATAATTTTTAATATATCAAATGATATCCAAATATGATATAAAAATATAATGGAAAATTTAACCAAAATCCAACAAGACAAAGTAAAATAATTTTTTTTTTCTTTGATAATATTGTCAAAATAATCTGTTACTTTTAAACAGAAGAATAATATGCTACTGTTTACATCAATTTTAACAGTAATATTTTTTTATTTTTAAAAATTTCATAGTCAACATAAATCTCATTACATAGATCATGATGAGAAAATTTTAAAACTACTAATTTTATTAAAAACTAACATATAGATCAAAAGTTATATTATTTTAAAATTTAATATTTTAGTAATAGTGGCACATATTAAACTTTTTAAGAATTTTTTTTTATACTTATCCTTAATACATTAAAATTTTATTATGAAAAAGTTATGACTAAATTCCCAAATATAATCACCCTATCAAAAAAATATAATATATATATATATAGCATGAGTGTGGGCCAGAGTGACGCAGAAGATCCATCACTAATACGTTTCGATGGTGTCTGCACATTAAAAAACGACGGAGCTCCAAAGTGGTACCTAACCAGTCTTCTAGTGGATTGTTCTTCGTGGGCCATCTCAAAACACAGAAACTTCCGAGAATCACACAGAGAGCTTCAATCAACATTTGACTTCATATATGCTGGTGGGACCATCGAGAAAACTCCAGACGATGCTCAGTCAACATTAGCCCCCATGAACTAGCGACAAATGCTAACTAAAGGTTAGTTTGAGATGTTTTAAAAAAATACATTTTTTGACTTATTGATTATATAAGTTGGGTTTGGATTGAATTTGATATGATGTGTTAGAGAGGTGATATGATTTAAATAAGATGATATGACTTAAATAGGATAGTGACTTTTTGACTTTTTGTATTATTTAGTATATGCAAACTTGACCTAAGACAGAGAAAAGTTTGTATTCGTATGGGACCCCTGGCTTACGATTCTCCATATTCCAAGCCGTAACTAAGCTGGACATTATTTAAAAATAATTTTTCCAAAAAACAAAAATAACCAAGAAAAACGATACCAAACATGAGAAAGGTATAAACAAGCAAACCCAGATAAGAACTACTCTATTCGAAGCACCAAAAAAAAACTATCAGACTACTGCAGAGGACAACATTCAAGATTTAAGGGGCTGCCTAGTTCGATAATGGGGAGGGTGATCCTGAGACGGTCTTTAAAGGATGTTCATGTGGGCAATGGCTGACGAGGACAGTTGTTTACGCCCACACCCTATCTACAGATGAAGATGAGTTATTCGAAGATGAAACCATCCCTGAATCGAATACGGATACATATGGGGGAACAGAGCACCACCCAGGGAAAATATCTATAGTGGTCATTCCAAACAAGCTGCTTAATAGTTACCATATTGATTAATGAAACCAATAACTATTTATGTATTTTACAAATTCAAAATTTTGTAAATAAAAAAATTTGAATCGGCTTTCAAACTCAAAACATCTAACAATATGGTGCATATCATTATACATCTATATTTTGATTGGAAAAATAAATACTTTCAAGGACTCCCAAAGTTTCCATATTGGAGGATGGAGAATTTGGAAAAGAAAAACATTATCATAATATTCCCAATTTCAGGATCTTTTCTACTCTTGACAAAATCAAATCAAATCAATTGTGACTGCAATAGTCATTACAACAATAATTCATTTGCCTATGCACAGATCAAATGACAAACAAATTACCAAAATTCCTGAATGAGAAAGTAAAAAAATATATCAAGGTGGATTAGGGGCAAGGATTTGGGTATGTTGTATGAACCTTGTCAATATCTGCAATGATTTCAGGATTAAGCTCCATCTTGCATGCATCCAGGACTTGTTGCAGCTGCCACAACTTTGTTGCTCCAAAAACAGCACTGGCAACAAGAGGGTGTTTCAAAACAAAGGCTGCCCAAAGGAACCAAGAGTTAATAGTTGATGAGTCAAATACATAGTGCAATGTATTTATGTCATCAATAAGCTACACCAAGAACATACCACACTATAAACAAAGGATATGAAAATTTGATACACATTAAAAAATGCATACATGAAGATTTTATTGAGCCATCTAGTCTAGGAGAACTTAAAGTGAAGAGTTTTTTTTGAAAATTTTTGAAAAAAATCTAATTACTTTTTTTGAATTTTTTGGGTCCTTTTTTAGATTAGACCTGAAAAGTAAAATTTTTTTACACAAATCCAAAAAAACTGACATTTTTAGCTGGCTTTCAGTATGATCAAGTGACTTTTAAATTTCTAATCCACAAAGTTTTAGACAGAGACCATTGTAAAACCTTTAAAAATTGATCAAAATATAGGGAGGTGAGCAACCGTGAGTGCACAGGGGGGGAGACTGTTATCATACCAATTGCAAGAGATACAGGGTGAAGACCATATTTTCGTGCAATGTCAATATATGCCTGCAAAAAAACAGGTTAAGCATGCCTAAAATAATTATAAACAATCTTGAGCTTAATGAAAGACTCCAACAAGTTGGTGATTATCATCTTTTCCATTTTTTTTATCATAGTCAAATACTTCACAATTTCAGGAAGAAGATATTATCTAGACAGTATCTCCATTTTGAGCTGCTACAAAAATAAACTAATTCTTGGTGTGTGAACAATTTGCCTACTTTGGTAGCATTTTTTACAATGGTATTGGACAGGTTGTATCTGGATTCCCCTTCTGAATACCTCCCTGGGCAAAAGAAATGGAGCAATGAGATAATTTCACCAGTACGTTGCAAAACAAGTTAGTGATTCAACCTTCAAAAAGATTCAAACGAGCATCAGCTGGACCCCCATCAGGTGAGAAATACTTTCCAGAAAGTATGCCCATTGCCAGAGGGCTATAGGCCAATAAGCTCACCCTGAAAAAGGTCTAATGGTGAGAAAGGGAAAACATCTCAGTACAAAAATTATAAGGCACCATTACTAACCAATATATCCATATAACATATAGTATACCTCTCATGATGACAGCATTCAGCCAGCCCACAATCAAAATTTCGGCAAAGTAAGTTGTATGAATTCTGGAACAAAGAAAATGAGTTATAAATTAGCCTTGCAGATGGCACATGCACACACACACGCCAATGATGGGTTGCTAATTTTTTATCCAGAATTGACCATATAATACCTGTAAAGATACTATCTTTGGAAAGCCAGGTCCACATTTGGCAGAGTGAAGAAACTTCATGACACCATATGGCGTTTCATTACTGAGCCCAACATATCTGATCTACAAACAACATCTTCGACTATTAGAAAAATTATAAATTGCACGGTGCAAAGATATGGCTACAGAAGCAGCAAAACCACTGATATCACCACTAACCTTACCAGCATCAACAGCTCTGCCTAGAGCATCAAGCTGCTCTGCTATGTCTATTGAATGAAACTGTAGAATTGGATCATACTCAGTTTCTCCAAACATGGGAACATACCTACATGAAAAGCAACAGAGAACCTCAACAATAGTGAAGAGGAACAATTAAAATGTGAAATAGAAGTTCATTTGACGACTAAAATGAGGAATCTATCCATGATTTACAAATAAAAAACTTGTTTATCTATTTGTTCTTTACTACCAACACAGTATCTGTAAACAAAGGGTAGGATCAACATACAAACCGATCGGGCCAATGAATTTGATAAAGGTCAATGTAATCAGTCTGCATGCGGAACAAGCTGCACCAATTTATGAAGTCAGTAAGTTGCCACACAACCTGATATAATATTGTAGCATCTTACAAAGATCCCTTCATTCAAGAAAAATGTGACACTAGAAAACCTGTTGTCAATGGCCTCAGTAATATTCCCTGCATCCAGACACTTGGGTCCACCTCGAATCCAAGTCATTTGTCCAGATGGCCCACTTACCTGTATCAAAACCATTCAGTATAATATTGGAACTCCATGTTTTTTGATAGAAAAACTTCAAATTCAAGAACGGAATTGATTGAGAAGTAAACTCCAAGAAAAATAATTCGATTCAAAACAAGAAAACTCTAGCTGACATTAAAAAGAGTAGAAATGATATTCACATCATCTATGGAAACAAAAAATTCCTAGTAAATTAGGCAACATACTAGGCAAAATTTCTTCTCGTAATAATCTGAGAGACAGAATTTTGACAATTCTAAATTGTGCACTGGCTCTGAAACTGCTACACCTACCATAGTTATATCCAGAAATCCAATAATGTCCTATAAACACACCTGAATAACTTGTTTGTTGATGTATGTGGGGGCAAGAGACGGGACCAACAAAGCCTCACAAAGATATCCCTTTATATGTGTTCAATTCGGCACACCCATATAAACAAATGCTGTAGAATTGACTCAAGAGGAATCCAAAGAGGGTTCTTGAAGTGTTTAGCTCAAGGGTGCGTATAATAGACTAGTAGTATTTCAAATATATTCAAAAATCAAAAGACAGGCCACACAGCAAGTACATGTCTATGATCAAAGACTAAAATAGAACCAGAGATACATAGAATGTACGGAAAGATAGACCTTTGAAGCCAAGACCACGCAATCGCGAGGAATTTTTCTCTCTCTCATCCAACGACCCAGATACTCCTCGCTCCTCCCTTGAGTTTCAGCACGCTGAGGCACTGGGTACCTAAGTTTTTATTTTTTTATTTTTCACCAAGAAAGACACTAAATTGGGTTTGCCAAGCTAAAAGAAGTTGAATTGAACAGCCAGAGGGAGGGAATTACATACATTTCAGCAGAATCGAAGAAGTTGATTCCAGAATTGAAAGCTTTGTCGAGGAGTAGAAACGACTGAGGCAACGAGTTTTGCTCGCCAAAGGTCATTGTTCCTGTGAGAAAAAAAAAACACAGTCAATACCCAAGAATGTAGGTGTGGTTGGACTACAAATTCATATAGTAGTGAAGAGCAATGGAGAGAGAGAGAGAGAGGACAAACCCAAGCAGAGTCTTGAGACTGTTAAATCAGGGGCGAGGTTGAAAAGGGGCACCGCCATTGGAAACCCTAGAAAGAACTGGCACGAATGGAAGGTGATGATCTCTCCGACACTCTCTCTCTGTACGAAGGAGATGGGTTTTTGTTGGTTCTGATAAGCATTAGAAAAAAAATTAAAAATTAAAAATAAAATGAAAATGAAAATGGAGATGCAGGGTATCGAACCCTGTACCTCTCGCATGCAAAGCGAGCGCTCTACCATTTGAGCTACATCCCCGGCCGATATCATTTTTAACAATAATATATCTTCATTTAAATTATTTTGATGATGTTTTGCTGTTTGAAAAAAATACTCCCTCCGTCCCAAAATAATGGTCCCTTTTGAGAAATCTAACTTTTTTTGATAGTACAATCATTGCATTTGAAAAAAGTTGATTTTCCAAAATGACCCTTTTGATAGTACATTTTTTGAGAATATCAATGCATAATTATACTTTTTATATTGTTTATTAATTTAAAAGAAGGGCAAAATAGGAAATTTATATTATTTTTGTACTTGATTTTAGAAGAAGGACTAATATTTTGGGACAATGAAAAATGGAATAAGGGACTAATATTTTGGGACGGAGGGAGTATATTCTTTAAAACAAATTCACTGGTAAGTTTTTTAAAAAAAAGTTTCATTCTTAAATTCTGATTTCTATTTTTAGAAAATTTTAAAATTTTTGTTTGGCTATCTAAAAATTAGAAGGAAAAAAAAAAATCAAAACTCAATTTTCTAGATGAAGTTAGGAAATAGATAAATATTATCTATTTTGACATAAAGTGATTAGACGAACAAAATAGGTACTAACGATTCTATTTGTTTTAATAAACTGTCAATTGCATTATTTATTAAAGCATCTCCAATCGCTCATTTCTTTTTTCACCAAATTCGAGTAAAAAATAGGTTATTTTCTCAATTTGATACAGCTTCTTCCAACGGTGAGCATCAAACCTGTCGAACAAAATATATGCAGAATTGAGGGAAGAGTCGACCTGTGGGTCGACCGGTAAGACTAATTTTTTTTTTTTTTAACCTGTTTAAACCTTTCGACCTGTTTGAACCTACCTATTTGATAGGGAACCAGTCGATCGGCCGGACATTCGACTGGTTGACCGGTTGGTCTCCCCCAACGGTAAAGCACAGTAAAATAGTGAAATCTGGAGTATGTTCTTACTTTGATGAATTTTTTGTTTCATTCTCATTTTGATACCAATTTGCTAAAACCATTAGAGCTCTAAAAAGTGACTTTTTCACCAAACTTCAAATCTAATGCAAGGTTTGATGAACCGTCGGAGATGGCCTTACATCTTCATTAAACCAAACTTCTTTCCATTCGGTTGCTTAGAAAAGATTCTATACTACTTCTGATGTGACCTATTATGATTTTTTGTTTTTTAGGGTTAAACTTCATCATTTACGTTGCCCAAAATCCAATATAAAAGAAATTTTGAATTTCACTTGCAAAATTCAAAAAAGTAAAATTAAACAATAGTCGCCTCTCAAAAAATACAGTGTGTTTGGTTTTAGTTTTTTGGATTAAATTTTTTGAAAATTGAGTTTTTTAATTTTTGTGTTTTTTTGTTTTTAGTGAATATTTTTTAAATTTTAAACATTTGTTTTACTTTTTTAGATGCACCTTACTTAGATGTATCTGAAAAGTAAAAAATTTGTGAAAAAATATTTTAAAAAATTAATAAATATATAAAAATACAAAAAATGTACTGAATTCTTATATTTTTTTGTATTTTTGGTATTTAGTAAATTTTTAAAAGATTTTTTTTACAATTTTTTTCATTTTTTAGGTGTATTTATGTTAAGTGTGTCTAAAAAATAAAAAAAATTACTTAAAATATTAAAAAAATTAAGTAAAAACAAAAAAAAAAACATGAAAAATAAGAAAGTAGAATTTTCTGAAAAGTATTTTTAGAAAAATGAAACCAAGCTGTTTTTTATTTTCCAAGCTAAACGAAGGTGAATGAAGAAATATAGGGGTCTTTTGGGAAGAGAGTAAAAAGCCAATTTTTAACTTTTTACCCATTTTAAGTCACATCACCTCTTACATTTTTTACCCACAAAAAGACAAAATAGACTAAAAAAAAATCAAAAAATCAACTTTTTACCAATTTCGCAAAACACTTCGAATTGAACATACAATGGGATATTCGTTCAAAACATACAAATCATAATTCAACCCTTAGATGGAAGGATTACGTTTCAGCAAAATCAAAGGCCGTGTTTGGAAGAATTTTCAAATCATAATTCAACCCTTACATTCTAATATTGTGTTTGGTTTGAGTTTTGAAAAATTAATTATATACCTCCTTTTGAAAACTTATTCCAGGTGGGCTTTTTAATTTTAAAATTTGGCCTATTGGTCGTCCTCCAGACGTCCAGTTAATTGACCTAAATAGTACAATTTTATTATTATTATTTTTTTTTTTTGCAATTGGCACTTGTGTTTATATATATATATATATATATTTTTTTTTAATAAAACAATATTTTTGGAAATTTTAAAATTTTTTTTATAAGCTTTTAATAGATTTTTGAGTTGTGTGTTTAGTTATGAATTGTAAATTTTTGTATCACATATCATATGTCACATAAAAAATCTCTAATTCATTTCAAAACTCATTTACCAAACAAATTTTCTACACTCAAATCATAATTCTAAAACTCATAAATTTAAAATACAACTCATATTCTTAAATTATATTTAGAAAATTTTACCACACGCAATCAAACAATTTAATTCTGGAACTGAAAGCTTTGTTAAGGACGAGAAACAAAGTGATTATCTCCCCAAACTCTCTCAGCATAAGATGTGTTTAATTTGGTGAACTAGTAAAGCCAGAAACAAAACTAAAAAAATATACAAATACAAATTTGGAGATGCAAAGTTTCGAACCCTGTATATCTCACATTCAAAGCTAATATTCTACCATTTGAGCTACATCACACTTGCCAATCATAAGCTTTATATGTTAATATCTTCTTTAGTAATCTGAAAGTTTCCAACACATCTCACCCTGCCGAGTAATAATCTCATCTTTGAAAAATAGCATAGTGAAAACGTGTCCAATTAATAACAAAAAGCTAACTTATAATTTTTTTAGCCAAAAAGACTAGCCAAGTTTGGGAAGTTTAGAATAAGTGCACTTTTTGACTTTTCTTGTATTATGTGTAGAAAAAGTAGAGAGGAGATGTTGATTGATGTGACCCAAAAAAGATAAAAAGATGAAATAAGTGCACTTATATTGGGATGCCAAACTTTTACTCAAGTCACTGCCCAAAAAGCTAAGGCTCTGTTTGTTTGTGTTTTCAAAATATAATTCTACACTGTGTTTTCAGTATAATGTTTGAAACGTGTTTTGAAAGCAAAATTTTCTACAGCAGTCGCACTTTTCAAAAAAAAAAAATTTCAAAATTTAGCCTAACGGGACATTCGGCCTGTTGACTAGAATAGTGATTTTTTTTTTTTTTTGCAATTGATATGTTAATTTTTATATAATCAAAAAAATATTTTTTGAAATTTCTAAAATTTTTTATATACTTTAAAATAATTTTGAGTTATATGTTTAGTAATAAATTGTAAATTTTTATATAAAATATCAAATATCACATCAACAATTCCTCACTCAAATCAAAACTCTTCTCAAAACTATTTTTAAAATTTTTTGTTAAACAAATTTTATACACTCAAATCATAATTTCAAACTCTACAAACTCAAAATATAACTTATACTCTCAAATCATAATTACAAAATACAACCAAACACAAACTAATTTTTTTTGATTAAAAAAAAGCTAAAAACCAACTTTTTATCAACTTCCCAAAAATCACAAAAGTTCTATATCTTCAAATAAATGAATAACTTGATTGAATACAACTATATATTATTTTATAAAAGAATTAATTTCTTTAAAAATGTTGACCAATTAACATACCATTCAGAGACCATCATTAAATTTGTGCAGAAATATAAAAAATTTACAATAATACAAATTTTATTGATTATAAATTCCAAATTTATGCATATCTAAGATCAACAATGTTATAAACTTATCCTCAACAATCCAAATTTTACCTAGACAATTAATAACTTAAATTTATTTCACATATAAATCTTACACTTTATCAATTCAATTTTTACCACACAAACACATTCAAAATAAATTCAAAATTCAATCACAACCAAATACCAAGATAATGTAAAAAATTGTCAAGTCACAACCAAATCCTACTTGGGTAGTCTCTCAAGTCACAATCGAAAATACCCAAAATGGTGACTTCTTAGAACAATTTTGTATCTGCCTTAGTTCCTTGCCCATATGATTCAAACAAAGTATACCAAACACAATACATTTTTTCCCCCTTTTGTTTAGAATAAGAAAAATTGCAAACCTGGTAGACCTTAATCAGAACTGGAACTACTGACTACCCATTATATAAACAAGAACTAGTTGAAGGAAACTAGCCAATTACAAGCTATTGACAAAATGCTTCACCAAAAAAACTACCAACATTCCAATGTGCCAACATCTAATTCTTCCAAACATTACCCAAAAACACTAGCAATTAGAAGAACCCTAGAACTCCTGAGACGCAGATCCAATCTCGCCCTTTCCTTTCCCAGTCTTCTTCGGCAGAAGATTCTGATGAATGTTAGGCAAAACTCCTCCATTCGCAATCGTCACAGACCCCAACAACTTACTCAACTCCTCATCGTTCCTCACAGCCAACTGAATGTGCCTCGGAACGATCCGATTCTTCTTGTTATCCCTCGCAGCGTTCCCAGCAAGTTCCAAAACCTACACAAAATCAAAATCCAAACCATTAAGATCAAAATTTTCCAGGAAAATGGAGAGAAAATTGAAGCTCTGGGGATTACAAACCTCTGCGGCAAGGTATTCGAGGACGGCGGAGAGATAGACGGGAGAACCAGAGCCGACTCGCTGAGCATAGCGGCCTTTTTTGAGGAAACGAGCAATTCGGCCTACAGGGAATTGGAGGCCGGCCTTGTTAGATCTGGAGACCGATTTCGAAGCTCTGGGCTTGCCTCTGCCGAGATTGCCCTTCGATGATGGTGATGGTGCTATTGTAGAGCTCATGGTTGGTTTGGGATTCGAAATTTGAGCGTTTGAGTAGAGAGGGAGTGAGAAATTTTGATTGTTTGCTTGGTTGTCTGTTTTTGTTTTTGTTTTGTATGTGGAGCGGGTTTATATAGGACTTAGGTCTCGTTCGTGATTGGTTGTTCTTGGTTTCACTCGGATCGCCAGCGTGCCAACTTATTTTGGAATTTGGCGTCGCGCGGGAATTGGCTCCCCCTTGCGCTATTTTTCATTTTTTTAAAAAAAATTTTAGGTGGGTGTAAATTTAAATTTGATTAATAAAATGGGCAGAGCTTCGGTAAATTCTAAGGTCTTATTTGTCATATTCTAAAAAAGTTAAAAAATTATTATTTTTTTAAAAAAAGTTAAAATTTTTTACAATAATGATATACTTGACGAACTCTACATATTGGTTTGAATAATTTAAATTGACCCAAATCAGGGCCCAATGCGGCCCAACAGTACTGTCTAATTTGAAAACAAACTAGAGAAAAGTCCTTGCCTTAGAGCATGTGAAAATCCGTATTTAATTATTCTTCAAAACTAAATAAATTAATTTTATCTGGAGTTTGTCTGAAATATATTAGTGTATAAGTAAGTTTTAAATTAAATTAATTATTTAAATCACTAACAAAGACATTATTAAGAATAATAATTTTGTGGGTATTCAATATTTATTGTTTATAAATTATTTTAATTAGGATTTAACATGATAATTATTCTTACTAAATACCTTAGTTAAAAATTTTAGTGTATCAATATTGAGAAACCCATACAAATACACACATACACACACACACAAAAAAAAAAATCAAAATCAAATTCTCGGTGGCAGAATAATGCCACCTGTTTGTTTGCATGTTAATGTAGGAACCATAAACTCATCATACTTCTTAGATTTAGAAGATACGAAATGACCAGAGAGAATGATGAAGAGAGAGAGAAGGGAAAAGCCTTAGCATGTTTATACATATGCATGCTACTCTTTGATTAAAAAAGGTAAAGAATCTGCGAAAGAAAATCTGCGAAGTGGAGTAAGAGAATAAGAGGAGGAGATTAAGAAGGTTGCATATTTTCCTACCATTTTACTATTTCATTTCAATTCTACAACTAAGTAAGAAAATTTGTTCTTGGATCCTGTCTCGAAAAACAATGCAGTTTTTAGTCGAGTGAGACCAAGAGTTATGCCATTTACAATATACTTTTCCCTTAAGTTCATTTGGAGATAGTAGTTTTACTCCTTTAGGTAACTTAAGGAAGTTGGCCGCAAGCAAATGATCAAAAATGTCATCTGCTTTTGTTAAGTCGAAAGAGTACTCTTCTGTGAAAGTCTTTCTTTTTAAACTGCTGGTCAATTGTTGTATCCTTATGAACTAATGCCTCACAGATCACAGGTTCTTTGCCTACAATCTCTGCTGCATCGATCTCATAATTAGGATCTCTATAATATGTCTTCTATGATGCATTATTTCGATCTTGTTCCTCCTCTAGTAATGCTTCGTATCTAGACACCTTATAGGTTAGTTCCATCAAATCTCTAAATTCAGTTGAGTCAAACTTCTTTCGAAGCCTGAACTCTAGGCCATTTTGAGCCAATCTTACGAATTCTGACTCTAGCAAGATGACTTTACATTTATTTCGAGCCCTTTTAAATCTGGCAATAAACTGAGTAGTCTTTTCTTCAGGCCTTTGACTCAATCTAGCCAAGTCTGCCATAGAAACCTCTAGCTCCGATTGGAAGAATTGAGCATGAAATGCTTCTTCCATTTGTTGCCAATTTTGAATGGAGCCAGTGTAAGGTTGATGTACCATACAAATGCTCCCCCAGTTAGAGAATTCGGGAATAATCTCAGTTTCATATAGTCATGATTAGTAAATTCACCGTATTGAGCAACAAACCTAGCAATATGCTCTATTGTTGACTGATTTCCAGTCTCATAGAAAAGGGTAAAATCTGGTATCCTGAACCCCATTGGGTATTCATGTACCCTATCTACCCATTCTGGGTATGGTTTTCTGTATACAAGAGTCTGGACCCCCCGACCCATTGGTCCACACATCTCCCTAACAATATCAGCAATTTGGTCCCTAGGGGCCATATTTTGTGCCTGCTGAACCACTACTGGAGGGACAAACACAGGATTTGGTGGACAAACTTGTGCTTGCGGTCCTCTTGGTCCATAAGGTGGTACATTTGGGACTGGTTGCCCCTGTGGTGCAGGTTGCTGTTGGGGGTGTGGGTAACCCCTTTGAGCCTGTCCTGCGAAAGGACCTGCAAAAGGTGCTGGAACAGGTGTTGTGTCCCTTCCATTTGCAGGCCAACCTTCCAACCCCCCGGGTATAAATTCGAATAAGGGATTATTATACCCCCTAGTGCCAGGTATGGCTTTGAACATGGGATTTGTAACCATTCTTATGCCAATTTCTTGTACTTGACCAGATCCACCAACTTGTGTGGCTTCATTGTTGAGTACTGAGGCATTTTGGCCTGCTATAGGCCTCGAAATGGGTTCATACCAAGACTGAGGTGATGGTCTTTCATAGTTCTGATTACTAGTTTGACCATTAGAATGTCCATTAACTTGCATAGGCTGTTTGTCTCTAGCCAATCTTTGCTGAGGGACATTAAAAACTTCCTCTGTGTGTCTTGTGTTTGTTGGTTGGTGGTTATTCATTCGATCCAAAAAGGATGTTGCCCACCTTTCCATTGTGTTCATTAATTGTTGTCCCATAGCATCTACTAGGCCATCCCATGGATTGGTTGGCTGAGTAGATGGAATAGTGGATGGTCCAATTCCTTGGTTTCGTCCAATATTATGAACATATGGTTCTTGTCCCGAAGTACTGGTCTGTTCGACCATAGGTTCTGACAATATGGGAGTTTCCACAGGATGTGTTACCACATTATCCTCTGGATTAGATATTTCTACCTCTCCTTCTACGCCTTCTTCTGAGCGTTCATTTTCTCCTTGTCGTCTTCGTCTAGCCATTTTAACAAGTCCCACTGGGCATGCCAAAAATATATGTTGGCTTTTTGGCTTTCGAAGGGTATTTTTGTAAATGCGAGCGTGCCAGCAAGGATCAATCAGTCCTTACAGAAATTATAATTGCCAACCAATTATCAGACGATTGTGTCTTAGTTCTTTCAGCCTCAATGAAGAGGACTTTTACTGGTGGTTTGACTTAGGAGAAATTAAGCAAAATAACAGATGAATGACGAACAAATGAAGTATTTCATGAAGATGAAAACTTACAATGATCCAAACTCAGCCTCGTAGAAGTTTACAGCGATAATCTACTTGAAACTACTCCTATGAACGAAGTGCAGTGCAGGAATTTAAAGTGCAGGAATGTAAAGAACAGGTATTTAAAGTGCAGGAAATATAAAAACTGGAAATGTAAAACTGGAAAATAAAATATGAAGTAAATGACTGGTTTTTTGGATCTGAGTCTGGGGGTTTTTTCTGGGGGCTTCCCTGCTATTTATACTTGTCAAGGATGACCTTCGAACTGCACTTCAAACCGTCGAACTGCTCCTCCATGATCGCTGACCATGTTGCCTTATAAGTAGTTCCATTACACCATCATTTGCAGTTAGGCTTCCCTCCTATATTTGAATTTAAATGTGAGTAACCGTTGGAGCCACATCACCTTGCATCTCTTTACTGATCCAATGCTACTCAGATCACGTGAGAACCAATATTAACTGCCACGTGTACGATCACTTAGATAAGATATGTAGCCAACACTTAGATAAGATTCTATACTACTTCTGATGTGACCTATTATGATTTTTTTTTTTTTTTTTTGGGGTTAAACTTCATCATTTACGTTGCCCAAAATCCAATATAAAAGAAATTTTGAATTTCACTTGCAAAATTCAAAAAAGTAAAATTAAACAATAGCCGCCTCTCAAAAAATACAGTGTGTTTGGTTTTAGTTTTTTGGATTAAGTTTTTTGAAAATTGAGTTTTTTAATTTTCGTGTTTTTTTGTTTTTAGTGAATATTTTTAAAATTTTAAACATTTTTTTTACTTTTTTAGATGCACCTTACTTAGATGTATCTGAAAAGTAAAAAATTTGTGAAAAAATATTTTAAAAAATTAATAAATATATAAAAATACAAAAAATGTACTGAATTCTTATATTTTTTTTGTATTTTTGGTATTTAGTAAATTTTTAAAAGATTTTTTTTACAATTTTTTCATTTTTTAGGTGTATTTATGTTAGGTGTGTCTAAAAAATAAAAAAATTACTTAAAATATTAAAAAAATTAAGTAAAAACAAAAAAACATGAAAAATAAGAAAGTAGAATTTTCTGAAAAGTGTTTTTGGAAAAATGAAACCAAGCTGTTTTTTATTTTCCAAGCTAAACGAAGGTGAATGAAGAAATATAGGGGTCTTTTGGGAAGAGAGTAAAAAGCCAATTTTTAACTTTTTACCCATTTTGAGTCACATTACCTCTTACATTTTTTACTCACAAAAAAACAAAATAGACTAAAAAAAACCAAAAAATCAACTTTTTACCAATTTCGCAAAACACTTCGAATTGAACATACAATGGAATAGATGGAAGGATTACGTTTCAGCAGAATCAAAGGTCGTGTTTGGAAGAATTTTCAAATCATAATTCAACCCTTACATTCTAATATTGTGTTTGGTTTGAGTTTTGAAAAATTAATTATATACCTCATTTTGAAAACTTATTCTAGGTGGGCTTTTTAATTTTAAAATTTGGCCTACTGGTCGTCCTCCAGACGTCCAGTTAATTGACCTAAATAGTACAATTTTATTATTATTAAATTTTTTTTTGCAATTGGCACTTGTGTTTATATATATATATATATATATTTTAATAAAACAATATTTTTGGAAATTTTAAATTTTTTTATAAACTTTTAATAGATTTTTGAGTTGTGTGTTTAGTTATGAATTGTAAATTTTTGTATCACATATCATATGTCACATAAAAAATCTCTAATTCATTTCAACACTCATTTACCAAACAAATTTTCTACATTCAAATCATAATTCCAAAACTCATAAATTTAAAATACAACTCATATTCTTAAATCATATTTAGAAAATTTTACCACACGCAATCAAACAATTTAATTCTGGAACTAAAAATTATTTTAATTAGGATTTAACATGATAATTATTCTTACTAAATACCTTAGTTAAAAATTTTAGTGTATCAATATTGAGAAACCCATACAAATACACACATACACACACATACACACATAAAAAAAAATCAAAATCAAATTCTCGGTGGCAGAATAATGCCACCTGTTTGTTTGCATGTTAATGTAGGAACCATAACCTTATCATACTTCTTAGATTTAGAAGATACGAAATGACCAGAGAGAATGATGAAGAGAGAGAGAAGGGAAAAGCCTTAGCATGTTTATATATATGCATGCTACTCTTTGAATAAAAAAGGTAAAGAATCTGCGAAAGAAAATCTGCGAAGTGGAGTAAGAGAATAAGAGGAGGAGGTTAAGAAGGTTGCATATTTTCCTACCATTTTACTATTTCATTTCAATTCTACAACTAAGTAAGAAAACCCTCTCAACTCTCTCATTTTTTTTAATTGCTGAAATTTTCAGATTATATTCATATGATAAAATGACTAACTTATAGATATAAATTTTTATATATATATATATGTATATAAATTTTGCGATGTGTATATCAAATATTTGAAAATATTGATAATCTTAAAGTCATGGTATTATTGTGAAAATAGGCTTGCATGTATAGTTTATACCATTAAAGAGAGGATTGGAGATTTTATTTGGCCCTTAAATTTGCCTGAAACTTTTTACGAATTTTTAGACAATTTTATACTCAAAATTTGAAGATGATTTCTTCTACAAAGTTGTTGAGAATGATGTCTAGTTCATCCAAGAATTTTTGCAACAATTATTGAGCTTTTTACGAATTTATACAAAATTTTAATTAAATTTGAAACTGTAAGACATATTTTACTATATGTTTGAGAATTTATTAAAAATTCTATATTAAGCCAAAGCTGGTAATTCTAACTAAAAGATGAAATTTGAGAAGTCTACTTTCATGATAAATTTTTAGATTATGGAGTTGATCTATAAATTTAAGTATGGAATTAATTTCAGAAAATGTGATAAATCTGTGTCATAAAATTTCTGGGAATTTTATAGAATTATTTATAACTTACTTTTGGGAAATTGTTTTTGAAAAATGACCTAACATCTTTTTTGAATATTCTGTACATTTTCACGAATTTTAGAATTGTGTAAATAATTTATTTATAATTTTTATTACTTAAGTTATAACCAGAAATTTTCTGGACAAGTTTAAGATCATCACTTCAATCATTTATTTGGATAAAAATCAATTATTGTGTTGGTCTAATTCATCAAATATTGTAAATTAGTAATCCATGTATGGGTGTATTGTGGTTTATTTAATATTGTGCTAGCCTAATTTTGTAAATTAAAAATTCATGCATGTGTATGATTATGATTTATTTTTTTTGTATCTAAGTTATTATATTCATACCATGGTTTAAATTAATTGTTTATTTAAATTTTGTACATTGAATTATTACTGTGTGACATGTGTAATATTTTATGTTGGGAATTTTAATGAGTTGGTGTAACATTATTGGTGATTGAAATTTGAATAATTTGTGATTAATATAAAAACTAATTGAAATGATTAATGGTATATATAAAGTTAATGATAGAGGGTTAATACTGGTTGTTCAGGGTGAGCCCTGGTTTTTAATAATTTTTACGTAAATTGTGTCGCGAAACCCTAAGATGGCACGAGGCTCATTTGAACCCTTATCAGTATTTGGTTTTCGAATAAGGGTGGATGTGCGGGTGGCACGCAGGGAGGTTACATACCCCTGGCAAACCGTTCCCTTGGGGCAGACCATGGATGCCACAACTTAGGTATATAACTCCGGGTGTAGGCAGCTTTGGTAGTTCTTTAATATTTGACCAAGGGAGGGTTTCCAAATTAACCGTGGCCATGGCTTAGTGGTTTGTAAGAAAATCTCTTAGGTGAGATTTTGAGCGTCATCTAAACTATTAAAATTGTCAAAATTATTATAATGGTTGTTACATTTAGGGAAAATTATTTATAAGTCCTATTAGGGAGACTTATGCTACATATGGTCCTACTAAAAAACCTATGTTCCCACAAGTCCTGTGGGAATTATTTGTTAATATCATAAATAATAGTAAAACCATATATAGGAAATTGAATGTTACCATAGATCATATCTACATAAACGTAACGTAATGTGACACCTACATAAAAGTAACGTGACACCTACATAAACGTAATGTGACACCTATGATCTATAGTAACATGCAATTTGCATGTTACCATAGATCATATCTACATAAACGTAATGTAATGTGACACATACATAAACGTAACGTGACACCTATGATCTATGGCAACATTCAATTTATAGGAAATTGAATGTTGCCATAGATCATATTTATATGAAACGTAACGTGACACCAACATAAACCAGCAACATTTTCACATTCAATTTTAAAAAATAAAAACTCATCAAGTTTGCGAAACGTAACGTGACACATTACGTTACATTTATGTAGGTGTCACGTTACGTTACGTTTATATACGTGTCACGTTACGTTACGTTTATGTAAGTGTCACGTCACGTTACGTTTATGTAGGATCTTGTGGAATTCATTCTTGTATAAATATGATTTGAGACTCTATAAGAAATTACACAGGACTTAGCCTACCATAAGTATCTGAAGAAGGACTTATAAATAAGTCTCCCTTACATTTATCATGCTATTAATTTTTATTATTATTTTAATTATTATGGTTTGATTATTTTCTCTTAAAAAGAACGGTAAGTTGGTTACGTTTTTTTATTGTGTTGCAAAACTCATGGCATATATTTTGTTGCCCTGACGTTTTATGCCAGATTATGTCAAAGAAGAGACTGAGACTGAATTTGGAGCTGCTGCTGCTAATATTGAACCTTGGCTAACTTAAAGTCAAGAACTTATCAAAATAAAATTTTATTATCTCTTCTTTTAGTATTTAAAAATGTTGTAACGTTGAATGTGAACTTTTAATTTTTAATTTTTATATTTATTTTTTTTGTGTTGTTGAACTTTGACCATATGAGAATTTAAATTTTCCTAATTAGATGTTAAAATTTTTATTTAGTAAGTTATTTTGTTATTTAAATTTTATGATATTTCAAAAATTTGGGGCATCACAGAGCATCCCTACCAAAACCCTTAAACCTCCTCCTTACCTATTTTAAGGGGTAAATAATTCCCTATACACCTGCATCAGCTTCCCTAAATAATTCCTTAAATTAGTTTTTGCTACAGTGGCTCCTTATTTGTAGGTAGTCACTGTAGTTCCCTTATATATATATATATTGCTTTGTTTAGGGATTGCAATACACATTTATAATTTTTATTTTTTTTAAATTTATAATTATAAATTATAAATTAATAAAATAAAGAAAAAATAGGGAGTTTATTAATAGAATAGAGAAAGAATAAGGAGTCTGTTGGGAAAGTAAATGAAAAAATGATTCCTAAAATAGGGAATGAATTTTTTAATAATATTTTAGGATAAAATTTAGGTAATCTGGTGGGGATGCTCTTACATAAAAACAAGTGGTGATGCCAAGTGAGCCATATGATAAATGGTAGGGGTGCAACTCGGGCAAGTTTGGTTGGTTGGAAGGTTGTCCAAGTCCAATCCAAGTTATGCTGAGACCTGCCCAGGCTCGCCCAGGCCCGAATTGTATTGCCCACCCAAGCTCAACCCGAGTTAAACCCGAATTGCCAAAATTGCCCAAATTGTAAATGAATTTCATTTTTTTTTTTGTAGCTACATTATTAAAATTTGACTCTATTTACTTTCCTTTTTTTTTTATATATATATAGAAAATCATTAATATCATCAAAACAAATAATTTATGTAATGTAAGAGAGATGCTGCTGTAGTAATCCTTATAATTTATGAATGAAAATAAAAAAATAAAAAAAAGATTTTATGTTATTTGTATATATAATAGGGGATTTTTTTTTAAGGTCCCTGGTATTAAGATTTTATAGCATAAAGGACACTCAATATTTTGATAATGTCTAAGATCCCTTAACATCGATCCAGAGAAAATTTGATCCAAAAAATTTCTTTAGATAAATCACAGAGAAAATTGTAAATTTCTCTGGACACATCACAGAGAAAATTCCAAATTGCTCTAGACACATTACAGAGAAAATTTTGTACATCACCAACACCAAATTTCTCTGGACACATCACAGAGAAAATTTTACACATCACCAACACCAAATTTCTCTGGACACATCACAAAGAAATTCTACACATCTCCAATACCAATTTCTCTGGACACATCACAGAGAAAATTTTACATATCACCAATACCAAATTTCTCTAGGTTCAAACCAAAGAAATTTGAAACTTCTCTGAGTTCAAACTAGAGAAATTTTTTTCCTTTTCCTTTTCTTATTTCAACTTTTGTTTATTAACAATACTATTGTTGTTGACCATTACTCCATATCCAGTTTATGCAACCATTTATGTATAAACTAATATTTCTACAAAACCCTTTACAATGACATTAGAATTGAACATTCAAAAAATACAAGGACCAACCAACATTCCAATCCTTAGTGAGCATTTTGTATTGTATGATTTTCTTACATGGCTAGATCTGGATAAACTTGGCCGAAAGAGATAAGTTGAACCCTTCAGATGAAGCCCCGTCCAAGATCTACAATAGCAAGTTACTAAACGAATTTATGGTCCCAGCTTTGTTTACAAATTTTTTTGGCTTTGTTCACATCTGTAGATGCACATCTTCGACCAAACAGATATTATGTTTTCTTGGCAGGATTGTCTTTCACTTTTATGCATAACGATCGCTGCTTCTACTTCTGCTTCGTGTATTGGATTGAATTTCTTTGGTTTGGACCAGAGAAATTCTCTGGTTTGAACTGAATTTTCTCTGGGTTGGTCCAGAGAAATTCTCTGGTTTGGACTGAATTTTTTCTGGTTTGAATTGAATTTTTTCTAGGTTGGTCCAGAAAAATTCTCTAGTTTGAACTGAATTTTCTTTGGGTTGGTTTAGAGAAATTCTCTGGTTTGGACTGAATTTTCTTTGGTTTGAACTGAATTTTTCTCTAGGTTGGTCCAGAGAAATTCTCTGGTTTGGACTGAATTTTCTCTAGTTTGATCCAGAGAAATTCTTTGGTTTGGATTGAAATTTCTTTAGATTGATTTGAGGGACCTTAGACATTCTCTCCTTGGCATTTTATCAAACACCTTCTTTGCTGAATCCATGTCCGCAACTCCCAAATACATCTTTTTATGCGGATTTCTTCATTAAATATTGTATAAAGATTTTAAGATTTAGTTTATTGAGATCAACGATAAAGACAATGAAGAAGAAATAAGAAAAAAGTAGAAGAAGCAATGATGAATAAAGCACTATCAAAAACAACAATGAGGATTAGTGCTCTGCTTCATATAAATCTTGTTGTATAAAGCACTATCAGGAATCACTACAAAAAATTTAGGTTTTTGCGACGACATTTTAATGCTATCTCAAAAAACTTTTAGCGACGGCAAAAGAGGGGTCACAACAGAGGGTGCTGCAAAAAAAATTAGCAACGACATTATGCCATCACCTTTTTTTACGACGGCAATTGTTGCTTTTTGCGACGACACTTTACTGTCGCCAATAATATGTAAAAAAGTGAGAACTTTTGTGACGGCGCTATTTTACCATCGCTAAAAATCTTATTTGAGACCGCAAGTAATGCTGTCGTGAATTGTGTTTTTTTTTTTTTTTGCGACGATTTGGTGTTGTCGCAAAAAAAAAAAAAAAAAAAAAACTGTAATATAATTATTAAAAATATTAAAATTACCTTCTTTTTTTTTGCGACGGTGTGATGCCGTCGCAAAAAAAAAAAAAAAAAACTGCAATATAATTATTAAAAATATTAAAATTACCTGTATTAAATGAAAAACAATTGAAAAAGAAACCAATAATTGCATAATAATATAAAAATTCCTGTATAGAAATAACAATTTCTCCATAATAAAAACATTCTTGCATCCATAACTACACATCAACAAAATTACCCCACTACATAATGTTCCATAATACATATATAATATTTAAATACATAAAGTTGTTCATAATTCAAAATAACATAAACCAAAATTAAAAGTTTTCCTCATCATTCTCCGTGAGCAACAAAAACGAAAGTTTCACCTTTTTCACAGGCATGCATTCCATAAGAATAAAACTCTTACTCATGAAATATCTGAAAGTAAAAAATAAAAATAATTAGTGACAATATAATTATGTGTTAATATGTTAATTACAAAAAAATATAAAAATTTAATACTATACAATTATAAAGATAATTAAGTAAATAATTTTACCTAGACCGAAATCTAACTCTAACTCCCAAACCGAGAACACGATTCAAGTCTTGTCCTCTCCCACAAGTCTCTCGTGCCTAGGCGGTCGTGTGTGCTAAGTTTCGTACTAATCCGATGCCATTTGGCGATTTTGGGGGTGTCAACACTTCGAATTTTAAGTTTCTTAAGGAACTATTTTGTCTAGCTTGAAATTCGACTCTAATTCCCAAATCGGGAACCCGATTCGAGTCCCGTCTTCTCCCGCAAGTCTCTCGTGCCTAGGTGGTCATGTGTGCCAAGTTTCATGCTACTCTGATGCCGTTTGGTGATTTTGGGGCGTCAACACCTCGAATTCTAAGTTTTTTAAAGAACTAATTTGCCTAGAGTGAAATCTGGCTTTAACTTCCAAACCAAGAACCCGATTCGAGTCCCGTCTTCTCCCACAAGTCTCTTGTGCCTAGGCGGTCGTGTGTGCCAAGTTTCATGCTACTCCGACGCCGTTTGGTGATTTTGGGGCGTTAACACCTCAAATTCTAAGTTTCTTAAGAAACTGGTTTGCCTAGAGTGAAATCCGACTCTAATTCCTAAACCGGGAACCCGATTCGACTCCTGTTTTCTCTCACAAGTCTCTCGTGCCTAGGCGGTCGTGTATGCCAAGTTTCATGCTATTCTGATGCTATTTGGTGATTTTGGGGCGTTAACACCTCGAATTTTAAGTTTCTTAAGAAACTAGTTTGTCTAGAGTGAAATCCGACTCTAACTCCCAAACCGGGAACCCGATTCAAGTCCCGTTTTCTCCCACAAGTCTCTCATGCCTAGATGGTCGTGTGTGCCAAGTTTCGTGCTAATCCAACGCCGTTTGGTGATTTTGGAGCGTCAACACCTCGAATTCTAAGTTTCTTAAAAAACTAGTTTGCCTAGACCGAAATCCGGCTCTAACTCCCAAACTGGGAACCCAATTCGAGTCCCGTCTTCTCCCACAAGTCTCTCGTTCCTAGGCGGTCATGTATGCCTAGCATATATAAGAAAATATCTCTTCCATATCCCATCAACATGGATAACTAAAGACCATAGAGAAAAAGACAATGATTGATCGACAAGTAAAAACATCTTTAAAATTTAAAATATGTAAAATTAAGCAATGCTAAAATAACACTTTTTTTCGGTCACCAAACGGCACAAAATTTTATTGTAAAGTCAAAAAAACAAATATATTGTTCCAATATGTTATATACATCACTTGAACCCATTCTGTTCATCACATTTGAAACAAACTATTTCTTTTCATTAACAATTGTTTAGGTTAGGTAAGATTAATTTGC
Source organism: Camellia japonica (assembly GCA_030407325.1). Lineage (NCBI taxonomy): Eukaryota > Viridiplantae > Streptophyta > Magnoliopsida > Ericales > Theaceae > Camellia > Camellia japonica. Next base: position 19,281,608 of record JAPPVO010000003.1, read on the forward strand.
CCATCAACAGATGATCTCATACAATTATCACCATCTAGTTGAACATTCAAATGCTAAATGATTCATTATAGAATATTCCAACCAAGCGTACTAGAAAATGTCCACATGAGATTGGGACTTGGGCAAGAAGCATACTTATATGATTCTATAGTTTACTTTTTCTTTATGCTTACTCACCTTTTTCTTTACTCATATCATGCTTACCTTGTTACCCAAAGACAACCTAAGAGGGGGGGTGAATTAGGTTTTTATAATTAAAATTAATAATACCATAATAAAAATTATGACTAGCACAATAGATAAATATAATTAGTGAAATAAAAATAATTAAAACAAGTGTCTTAACAACTATGTCAGTTAATGATTTTAGCACAGTAAAAATGTGAAATATAACTATAGCAATTTAAAATAAAATAAAGAGATAAGGAAGAGAGAGGCAAACAAATTTATAGTGGTTCGGCTTCAACTCAGTCTACGTCCACTCCTTAATCTTCACTTGAGATTTTCTACTATCGACGTAGGGCCGGAAAAAAAAAATGAAGGGTTTGTTTGGTTTTTTTTTTTTTATGTTTATTTTGATCAGCGTATGGCCGTAAAAAAAATGAAGGGTGTTTTTGTTTTTTTTTTGTATTTTGATTTTTTTTTTGTTTGTTTAAGTACTGAAAAATGAAATTAAAAAGTAGAAAAAAATAAGAAAATTAAGCCCAAACAAAAACTAATAATGAGAAAAAAAATAGAAATAATGCCAGCAGAAATTAAACTTAATTGAACGGTGGTGTTGCTGGAATGGTAATGCAAAAACAAATACCATGAGGGTTAAAAAAATCAATGTATGCAAAGTTAATTTTACCTCAAGATGCAGAACCCCCAAAAAAAATTACATAGTTGAGAATAACAAACGGTTAAGGAGAATAAATGTATGAAGGACTTGAGAGCATGCAACTAATATAAATGTTTCCATATCAATGTAGCAATACACATATATCATTTGAACAAAAATTCAAGTTTCACAGTCATAACAAAACTTTTTAAGTAGAAATCGACATTCCAAGCTCGCCACGAATAAAATTAAAGCGATCCTTGCTTAGGGGTTTTGTGAAAATATCCGCCAATTACAATATCCCCTTTTTGAACATGATCTCTTAAAAAATGATGCCGAATTTCAGTATGTTTTGTTCGTGAGTGTTGAACCGGATTTTTGCTTAAATTGGTAGCACTAGTATTATCACATTTAATAGAGATATGATCATAAGGCAAATCAAAGTCCTCCAATTGTTGTTTCATCCAAAGTATTTGGGCACAACAACTTCCGGAAGTTATATATTTAGCTTCGGCCGTTGATAAAGCAATAGAATTTTACTTTTTGCTAAACCAAGATACTAATGAGTTACCAAGAAAGTGACAAGTGCCACTGGTGCTTTTTCTATCAAGTTTGCATCCGACAAAGTCGGCATCCGAGTAATTAATTAAATCAAATGCAACACCTCTAGGATAAAACAGTCCCAAATTTTGAGTGCCAACAAGATATCTAAAAATTCTTTTAACAGCACTGAGATGTGATTCCTTAGGATTTGATTGATATCTAGCACACATACAAACACCAAACATAATATCGGATCTACTTGTAGTTAAATAAAGAAGTGAGCCGATCATACCTCGATATTTTGTTTGATCAATGGACTTACTTTTTTCATCCTTGTCTAGCTTAATGGATGTGCTCATAGGTGTTCCAACTATTTTTGAGTCATACATACCAAACTTTTTGAGTAGTTCTTTTGTGTACTTAGCTTGTTGATAAAAAGTCCTTCCTTACATTGTTTGATTTGAAGTCCAAGGAAATAATTTAGCTCCCTCATCATGCTCATCTCAAACTCACCTTGCATGCACTTAGTAGCACCAAATATAATGTCATCCACATATATTTGCACAATAAGTAAATCATCATTTTTAGTTTTAACAAAAAGTATTGTGTCAATCGTTCCTCTAGAAAAATTATTTTAAATCAAAAATTTACTTAATCGTTCATACCATGCACGAGGTGCTTGTTTCAAACCATATGAAGCTTTTGATAGTTTAAAAACATGATTTGGAAAAGCATGATCTTCAAAACCTGGGGGTTGTTTAACATAAACTTCCTCATTTATAAAACCATTAAGAAGGACACTTTTTACATCCATTTGATAAAGTTTGAAATCTCTAAAACATACAAATGTAAGTAACATGTGAATGGCTTCTAATCTAGCAACCGGAGCAAAGGTTTCATCGAAATCAATACCTTCTTCTTGATTGTATCCTTGTGCAACAAGTCTAGCCTTGTTTCTTATAATTGTGCCGAATTCATCAAGCTTGTTTCGAAAGATCCATTTGGTACCGATAATGGCATGATCTTTAGGTTTTGGCACAAGTTCCCACACTTTGTTTCTCTCAAATTGGTTAAGCTCTTCATACATAGCTATCATCCAATGTTCATCGAATTCGGCTTCTTGAAAGTTTTTAGGCTCAATCTATGAGAGAAAAGCCAAGTCACTACAAATATTTCTAAGTGAAGAGCGAGTTTCAATACCTTTTGTAGGGTCACTAGGATTAAATTCTTAGAGTGATTATGAACAAACTTCCATTCTCTTGGCAAATCATCATTGTTTCCTTCTTCTTCTTGAGGTGGGAGAATAGGTTGTTCAATCTCTTTGTTCAATTTACATGGTTGGTTCTCTTCTTTGTAGATACTTAAATCTTTCACATTTTGTTCCAAATTTATATTATCACTAACAATTTGCTTTTGAGCAGAGATGTTAGTTTCATCAAATGCCACATGTATAGATTCTTCCACAACAAGAGTTCTTTTATTAAAAACATGATAAGCTTTGTTAGTTAAGGAATAGCCAAGAAAAAATGCTTCATCAGATTTTGAATCAAATTTACCTAAGTTATCCTCACCATTATTATGCACAAAACATTTACAACAAAAAACATGCAAGTGACTAATGTTGGGCTTTCTATCATGCCAAAGTTCATAATGAGTCTTTTTGAGAATAGGTCTAATTAATGCACGATTTTAAATATAGCATGCGGTGTGAACGGCTTCGGCCCAAAAATATTTAGGAAGATTATTTTCGCAAAGCATTGTTCTACTGATCTCTTCTAAAGTTCTATTCTTCCTTTCTACTACACCATTTTGTTGAGGGGTTATAGGTGCTGAAAAATTATGTCCAATACCATGCTCATCACAAAACAATTCAAATTTCTCATTTTCAAGTTGTCTACCATGGTCGGTTCGAATATTAGTAATAAGAAAGTCTTTTTCATTTTGAATTCTACAACAGAGTTTTGTGAAAGAAGAAAATGTTTCATCTTTGTGTGCTAAAAACATAACTCATGTAAATCTTGAATAATCATCAACAATAATAAGACAATAACGTTTACCACCTAGACTAGATGTCCTTGAGGGACCAAATAAATCCATATGCAATAGTTCTAAAGGTCTAATTGTAGAAATATGAGATTTTGATTTAAATGATGTTTTAGTTTGTTTTTCTTGTTGACAAGCACTACAAAGATGATCTTTTTCAAATTTAATTTTTGGAAGTCCAATGACCAAATCCTTTCTCAAAAGTTTAGCAATTAAATTCATATGAGCATGACCAAGTTTTCTATGCCATAACCAACTATTTTCATTATTAACATATAAACATTTAACATCATTAGCATAGAGATCATTAAGATGAAAAATATAAACATTATCATGGCGATTACCAACGAATAAAGCTTTATGATCATTTGTGCTTTCAATTGTGCAATGTGATTTATCAAAAATAACTCGATTACCTTTATCACATAATTGACTAATACTAAGTAGGTTATGCTTAAGTCCATCAACAAGTAAAACATTTTCAATAGAAGGGTTAGGAGAAATACCGATGCTACCAATACCGATGATTTTTCCTTTCTTGTTGTTTTCAAAAATAACAAGGCCTCAATCTTTGAATGACAGTGTAGTAAAGAAGGATTTATCTCTGGTCATGTGTTTGGAACATTCACTATTAAGGTACCACTTCCCTTTTTTAGCCTTGGACTTAAGGCAAACCTACAAGATGACAATCAAGTGTTAGTTTTTGGTACCCATAGTTTCTTGGTTCCTTATTGGTTAGTTTTATTAGATCCCTTACTAATCCAAATCTTTTTAATTCCCATGTTCATATTCTTTTTGAATGGACAATAAGATATATAATGGCCTTTCTTTCTACAATAATGACAAGTAATATGAGGGTGTGTCATGAGAGGTGCCTTTTCAAAAATTGTATTGAGATTCTTTTGTTTCTTAATAGGGTCATATCCAATGCCCGCTTTATCGAAAACACATCTTTGATTTCCAAGAAGCATGTTGAGATTATTTCTACCTTTTACAAAATTTTTAAGTGTTTTTGTTAAATCATTAACATTGTTTTTTAAAACAATTTTCTCATTAGAGATTGTGTCAAAATCATTTTTCAAAACAATTTTTTCTTTCTTTAATTCTTCTACATTACTAGATAAAGATACAACAGATTTTTTTAACACATTATTTTTGGCACAAACTTTTCTAAATTCATCTTTTAGTTCATGGAATGCACTTTCAAGTTCTTCATAAAGAGTAGTTACCTCATCTTGAGTAGAGTCTTCATCTTTAAGAGTCATGAGACACAAGTTGGCTACTTCATTTTCAATTTCATCACTTGAGCTTTCATCTTCACTTTCTCCCCAAGCTGCTACCATGGCCTTCTTGTTTCTTTTGTAGTATTTTCCATGATTTTTCAATTTTGGACAATCCATCTTCATATGTCTAGGATTTTTGCACTCATAGCAAATAATAGGTTCTTTCTTGTTATCTTTGTTGTATTCCTTTTTGAAAGGTCTTCTTTCTCCATAATTGTTTTTCTTGAAGTGCTTTTTGAGATTTCTATTAAACATGGCATAGCTTTCATCCTCACTGGAGTTTTCATGTTCTTCTTCATTTGATGATGCTTTGAATGCAATTCCACTTTTCTTTTTGTCTTCAACATCCTCATGTCCTTTCATGGTGATCTCATGAGTCATAAGGGAACCCATAAGCTCATCCAATCCAAGTGTGGAAAGATCTTTGGCTTCTATAATGGCGGTGACCTTTGCTTTCCAATTCTTTGGTAGACACCTAAGAATTTTTCTTACGAACTCACTGTTAGTATAAATTTTGCCAAGAGATTTCAAAGAGTTTACAATTTCAGTAAATCTAGTAAACATACTTGAAATAGATTCATCAGAGTTCATTTTAGACAATTCATAACTATGAACAAGCATATCAATACGAGATTCCTTCACTTGGTTTGTACCTTCATACGTTACCTCAAGTTTGTCCCAAATTTCTTTTGCCGAATCACAACTTGAAATTTATTATACTCCTTAGAGTCTAATCCACAAACAAGGGTGAGTTTGGCTTTAGCATTGGCTTGCAATAATTTATGATCTCTCTCATCACATTCATCTTCAATTTTAGGTACACTAATATTGTCTACTAATTTGGTAGGAATTTTTGGACCTTTGGTAACAATAATCCACATGGCATAATCAGTGGCTTGTAGGTATAGGGTTATCTTATCCTTCCAATGACTATAGTTGTTTCCGTCAAACAGTGGTGGCCTATTTGTGACTTGTCCTTCAGCTAAGGTTGCCATGGATCGAAACTCCTAGATGGTTAAATCTAAAACAAGAGTCTAGGCTCTGATACCAATTGTTATCCAAAAGACAACCTAAGAGGGATGAATTAGGTTTTTACAATTAAAATTAATAATACCCTAATAAAAATTATGACTAGCACAATAGATAAATATAATTAATGAAATAAAAATAATTAAAACAAGTGTCTTAACAACTATGTCAGTTAATGATTTTGCACAGTAAAAATGTGAAATATAGCTATGGCAATTTAAAATAATAAAGAGATAAGGGAGAGAGAGGCAAACAAATTTATAGTGGTTCGGTTTCAACTCGGCCTACATCCACTCCTCAAGCTTCACTTGAGATTTTCCACTATCTTCTAGCTTCACAGGGGTGCTAGCAACCTCTTTACAAATGAAGCAATCCTCCACGAATTTTACACAGACTTCACAAGCCCAAATCCTTTCAAATTTTAGGTGATTCACAATCACTCTCAAGATTTCAAGAACACAGTGTTTGCAACACTTTTACAAGATGAAATGGTATTTTTGCTTTCAAAGAAAGCTTACAATAAATATCTCTCAAAGATAGATATATAAAATGAATCTTTGATTTTTCTGTAAATCTGATACATGAAAGATGGACTTAAAGCTATAAGGCTCAGTGTATAATTTCTGAGAATAGATGTGAGTGATTATAGATCAAAGAATATTTTCAATTTTTTTATAACTTGTTTACATTAGAGGTTTTGGTATATATAATGAAAATTATAGCCGTTGTATTCATTTGAATTTATAACCGTTTATAGCCGTTGTAGTCATTTGAATTTATAGCTGTTTATAGCCGTTGTACTTCCATCGTTACCAATTTGAATATCTTCCACTTTATCATTACAAATTTGAATATCTTCCACTTGAACCTTTTGAACCTTTTGGCCTTTTGAACCTTTATAGCCGTTTATAGCCGTTGTACTTCCATCATTACTAATTTGAATATTTTCCACTTGAACCTTTTGGCCTCCTGCTGTGCTAGGCTGTTTGAACCTTTGTTTTGGGCTGTTTGAATTCTTGATTTAATTAAATATTAAATACATACTAACAACATTTAGGATAAAGGTTTAGGTGAGAAATAATGGGACAAAATAAATTTTGATTCTATTTTTCTCTTTCAAATAAATCATCAAAATAAATTTTGATTCTATTTTTCTTTTTCAAATAAATTAAAATATAATTAAATAAATCATCAAAATAAATTTTGGATTCTATTTTTCTCTTTCAAATAAATTAAAACATAATTAAATAAATCATCAAAAAACTACTTTCCGTTCGATTACATCTCTTTTTCCTACTACATGGCCTCGTCCTGTCCCCTTACTCTCTTTCCGGACCTGAATGATCCCGTAAGCACTACTGGGCCGAGTGCCCCAGCTCCCACTCTTCCCAACCTTCCTATAATGTCGATTGAGCAAATAATGGCAGCTCAATCAGACATTGAAGCCAATCATTTTACACTGAAATCCTGTATGGAGGCGGTGACTGTAGTCACAAAATTGGCGAATCTCTTAAAAATTCCTTCTTGATTTCTTTTACCTTTTATCACAACAAAATGTTCCTCATTACACTATATTTTATCAATCCAATTAAACTTATCAAAAAAATTCCAAACATGGTGCATAGATTCGCTGAAACCTAAAATGGGTCTTACAATTTAATTAGCTCTACAGGTTTGGATGCTTTTCGTATTCGAATTGAATCTTCCATTTTCCTAATTTGATCTGGGGTGTACTTGACAACTGTATACAAGAAACTCCTTTTAGAATAATAATAATAATAATAATAATATAATAATAATAATAATAATAATAATAATAATAATAATAATAATAATAAATGGGGAATTGGGTATATGAAAAAGCCCCAATTAGGAAATGGGTTGGATCAAAACATCTGTTGTGATCAGAACACGGGTTTCACCAGCACGGAACTCGATTATTATTGTATCTCTTTCCTTCCAGGGCATATCTACATGCATAGAAGAGACAGTAAAATTGTTGCTATGCATCTTCTCAGTTAGCCAATCCACTTGTCCAAATATACAAGTGCATTAACTCCTAATACTAGGACTTATTGAAACTAACAATCATGCTATTAATGACTATGAAGTAGCAAAATTCAATTCAGTTATAAAAAAAATCCCTCACAATGCATTGCAATTGACAATCATAGGTATCCCCAAACCATTCCCCCTTACAATGCATTATTGTTGACAATCGTAGATATCCCAAAATTGTAATGTACGGTACAAAAATAGTCTGTAGAGCTCACAGCATCTCAGAAATTATCTAAAGAACTCTGAGAGGTTCAGCAGCTAATGAGTTCCTTGGTCAACAACACTGGTATCAAATTGTTTACTGATGTTAAACTATCAGGATGTTAATCCTTAAATAAACACAGGTTGAACATCAAGAACACAAAAGCCTTAAAGGTTAATAGTATCCAGTTTTCAATGTATGCATGAATGGAAACATATTTTGGCCAACTTTGGGAAAAGTCAGAGTTACTTGAATTTCAAAATTTTGGTTCCTTGTATATACAATACAATGGAGGATCAATCATCCAATGGATAAAAATTCGTCAAATACTTAGAAATGTTGGGCCTTATAATTTGAAGGCACTGAATCATCAAGTGCACCAAAAATATTGAGCAAAGTCTGCCAAAAAAATCACATGTTTAATGTGTCTGGCTACACTATGGAAGCAACAGATTGGTATTACTCAGGTATTTAATAAGCAAACAATTCCAACTACAAAAATGAATCTGGAGATAAAGAATTCTCATTCAATTATACATACATTCATAATAGCATTAATATTGAGCTGTCTAGCAACCAGAACAAATTATGCGAAGTGGGCCCATCTCATACAAAATAGTAAGCAATTAAGCCAAATGGCTTTCAATATTAAGAAAAAAGCAACCGAAATATTACTTTCCTCTTTGTGTTGCAGAAAATAACAGCCTGAGTGATAGTAAGGGTATCATAAAGATCACACAAAGTATCAAATTTCCACTCCTCCCTTTCTACTGCAACGAAGAATTGCTTGATTCCCTGTCATTTGGGATAATATAGTTAAATTGCAATATGAGACGGACAACAAAGAAAATTTGAAATTTTATGAGTAAAACATTTCCATATTATGAGTAAACATAATGTGTATGTGAGATAAAAGAAGTATATACAGATGAAATCATCATACAAAAGACATGACATATGACAAGGATCAAAATTACCACTAATGCAAGCATGTAAGCAGCATTATAAAAACATGAGAGAGAGAGAGAGAGAGAGAGAGAGAGAGGAGAGAGAAAGAGAGAGATGATTACTTGAAGCTCTGGTGGAAGGTATTTGTAGACATCATAAATTTGATCCTTAAAACCTCAGCTCAACATCTCATCAGACTCATCCTGTTTAAACATCAATCCCATGAAAATAATTTCCCACATAAATACCTCAATATTTAACAATAATGTTAAAGAAAAAGTAGATTAAAAAATATATATTTTTAAAAATAGTAAAAGCAATAAAAAAAACAACAAAACAACACACAAAACATGAAGTCATGTACTCACCCCCACTTCTTGCCATCTTCATTGGCGTTGTGGAGGGATTGGAGAAGATTGAATGTAGGGTTAGGGTTTTGGAACCGATGACAAGAGTGGAGAAGACGAAGTAGACGATCGGTGAAGATCGATGAAGAGAATAGGAGAAGAGAGAGAGGGCGGTGAGGGAGGAGGTGTGGTGGCAGCAGTGGTGGTCGCTGGTGATGGCACCAGAGGCGACGATGTAGGCGGAAGAGATAAAGAGAGAGGAGAGTGAGAGAGAGTGTTAGGTTAGGGATTGGGGATTTGAGATCGTGAGAAACAAAAGGAGGGAATGAAGGGGGGAATTCAGATAGAAATTGCGGGAAAGCGAAAAGAAGTTCATTTTTTTTTTGTTAAAATATATATATTTTTTTTGTAGTTAATGAATTTTATTTTTTTTTTCATTTTTTTTAGTTAATGATTTTTTTTTGATTTTTGATTTTTCATTAAAAATTTATTTGTTTCAATTTTATTTTAATGAAAAAAAAATTATTATTATTTTTTATTTGGTAGAAGTAAGGGTAATATTTTAATGAAAAATATTTTCTATTAAAATAAAGTTAATTTTTGTGGTCAATGAAAAATATTTTTTTGCGGCCCATTTTTTTTGGTTACTATAAATCAGGAACTAATTTTTTGTGGTAGAGGAGAGGGAGCGACAATAGTGGTGAAGTAGTGGATAAGAGGTGATGGTGGTGGTGGTGATGGCGAAGGAGATTAGTGGTGAAATTGTGGTAGTGGTAGAGGAGATAAAGTGGCGATAGTAAAGGAGAGGTAATGGTAGTAGTAGTGGCAGTAGTAGTGGTGGTGGTAGTGGAGTGGTGGAGATGTTGGTAGTAATGGTAGTTGTAGAGGTGAGTGGCAATAGTGGTGGTAGTGGAATGACATTTGCAGTAATGGTGAATGTGGTAGAGGAGATGGTGGTGAGAGAGAGAGATGAGTGAGAGACAGATAAAAAAGAGAGATAGAGTGATGAGTGAGAGAGAGATAAAGTGGTCACTAAAAGTGCATTTTCTTGTAGTGGATCGATAAATCGAGAGGGAGCTTGGTGAATAAAGAAGTGGGGAGGGAGAAAGTAAACAAGGCGAACACAGTCGGAGAGAGAGACAGACAAATAGATAAATAGGCAGAGAGAGAGAGAGAGAAAGAAAGATAAAAAAAAGAGAGAAACAAAAGATGAGCGAGAGATAGACAAAGAGAGAGAGAGAGAGAGAGAGAAAGAGAAAAGAGACAGAGACAGAGACAGAGACAGAGACACAGAGAGACAGATAGACAGAGAAGAGTGATGAGTGAGAGAGAGAAAGAGAGAGAGAGAGAGAGAGATAGAGAGAAGAGAGAAGAGAGATGAGCGAGAGACACAAAGAAAAAGAGAGAGAGAGAGAGACAGATAGACAGAGAAGAGTAATAAGTGAGAGAGAGAAAGAGAAAAGAGACAGAGACAGAGACACAGAGACATAGATAGACAGATAAATAGAGAAGAGTGATGAGTGATGAGAGTGAGAGAGAAAGAGAAGAGAGACAGAGACAGAGACAGAGACAAAGAGACAAGAAGAAAAAATGGTGAAAAGATAAATGTTATATCAAAAGAGTAAGACGATGTCGTTTTTTTAAAAAAAAAAATTTGTGACAGAAAAATACCATTGCATTTATTTAAATCATTTTGTGACTATATATATGAAGTCGTCTCAAAGGCACAATATGTAAGAATTTATTCTTAATTAGGCTGTCATTGACTATAATTTGTTTGGTTTGTGAAAAACGGGTTGAAAGTGATTCAGATAGATTGACTAGTATGAGCCCAAAATCGTTATTGTGATCCATAAAGTTTGGGCCATGGTCATCTTATGTATATATTATTTTATATGTGGATATGTGATATGGAGGTGTAAGGCCTGTTTTAAGTTATTTGGGTTCCTTAATGGGAGGGCCCATAATTGTTTTATTTAGGCCCAGTCCCCTCTCCTATCCTTATTAGGGTTTACATATATCTATATATATGTAGATCAAAGGGTTGTCAGCCCCATTGAAAAGACAATATAAAGATTAGGAGAAGGAGGGGAAGATCTGGTGCTAAGATTTTCCAATTGTGAATGCCACATTCTTTCAAGAAAGAAAAACTCAAGACAATAACGGAATAAACGGTATGTATCTAAGTTTATATTTTAGTAGTTAATTATATTCATAGTGTTTTGATTTCTAGTATATAGATCCTATAATCTTACATGTGGTATCAGAGCAAGTTTATACTAGAATCAAAACCATGGCAGATTATTTCAGTAAAATTATTTTATATAATGATAAGGAATAAATTAATATTGCTTTTACTGAATGATGCTTTTGCATCTCAAAATTGTGCTTTAGTAATTTCAAGCAAACTTTTTCAATGTAACGAGTACATACTGTTTGAGTATTGACAATTTGCTTCCAATTGTGTTATATAAAATAAAAATAAAAAAAAAAAAAAGTAATTTAGATCTGGTAGTTTTACGAAAATTGTGAAGTATGGATGTGTGTATATTGAATCTGTATTGATATATATATATATATATATATATTTCAAATCTTACCTAATCAAATATTTGCAAAATATATGAAACATATTCGTTTTTATGACTTTTACATAAACATTAAGATTGTTTAAGAGTTTTATATCATGTATATCACTTTGGTGTAATTTCTGTAAATTCATATGCGAATTTTGGTTGGCCGTGAGATATTATTTTTGAGTAGCTGTTTAGTAGTGATTCGTAATATGATATTATATATGCTTTGATGGGTTACAGATTGCATTATTGTTAATAAATAAATAAAGTTTTAAAGGTGGACAAATATTTATTTTTGTAGTCCCAGTTGGAAGATTTTTGAATCAATGTGGGTGATACTGCCGAAGTGGTTAACTTATTGAGATTTAAAGTGATTTACCAATAAGGATTCTGGGAAGCTCTTCTAATATTATATCACTCAATTACCTACCCAAAGGGGGTTAATTGAGTGTATTAATTTTAGAGGTAGTGTGAGCCGCTAGTAAGGGAAATTTTATTGATTTTGAAAGAATTTATCTACCCAAAGGAGATAATTTCTTGATAAATCATTCTTGCTAGTTGACTTGTTTATAGGTGTTAGAATGTGTCTTATATATTTAGCCCAAAGGTATTTATATGATGATACATTCTGAAACATCTGACAATATTGTTAAAGTTTATTTGCAGCCCATTGTTGTGAGATTATAATTATTGCCCATATATAATTAATTAAGATTATATTGAAGTTTAAAGATGTTGATTGTATTCTATATATTCAACCCAAAGGTGTTTATATAGTGATACATTCTGGTACATTCGAGAATATTGCTAAAGTTTATTTGCAGCATATTCTTGTGAGATTATAATAACTGCCTATGTATAATTGAAAGTTGAAGATGTTAAATGTTTTCTATATATTCAGTTTAAGAGTGATACATTTTAAATATTTGAGAATATTAATTGTGATTATGAGATTATTATTGTCCATATATAATTGAATGATATTATATTGAATTGAAAGCAATGAAGGGAGATATTTTTATGAAAATCAAATTTACTCCATTAAAGTTTTGATTGTGAATCCGTAAATGGATATTGACTTAGTTTTAAATCTAACTAATTTAGATATTGACATACTCGAGAATGTGTCTTCTTAACCATTTATATTAACACCTCAATATAGTGTGAAAGATTGAAATTATATTCAATGTTAACTATTTAAGAAAGTAGAGTTTTAAAATATCCACTAGGTGATTCTTATAAGAAAATCTAAATTATACTCTACAATGCTCTATATAATACCTTCGACTTTTACAAATCGTTATCTCTCTTCAGTGTTTTATGTTTTCCTTTTTAGAATATTCCGCAAATCTCTTTATATATTATTAACTCAAGTAAGAAAAATTCTTTAGAATTTTTTGTGAGCTATGACGCTCTTCCCACCTTCGGAATCTCCTTATTTATTTTTTAAACTGCTTTAAAAAAAATGCTTGTGTTAATCAAAATTTTATTTTTTGGTCAAGTTATTTAAGTTATAGTTTAGTATTGATCTTATTTTAAAGAATGTTATTTTTATATTATCCATGAGATACAATTCAATTTTAATGTCAACAAAATAAGCATTGTTATTATTTTTAATTTTGGTAATAAATAAAATAAAATAATAATAATTGAAATAGATTTTCATTTATCATAAGGTGTGTGGAGAAATTATTTTATTAATTTCATAAATGAGTATTGATGTTATGCATTTGTCTAATCTCATTTATATTGAAAAACACACTGATAAAGTTTTTTAAAATTATTAATTCAAGATGGATTTTGTAGTGAACATGATAATTTTGGTTAATGTGCATAACCTCTTAGTAATTTTTTTTAAAATTGTGGAATCAATTTAAATATATCATGCTTGTAACTTCGGAATAAAGTTGAATACTTGAGCATTGTAATTGGACTCTAATAAAAGGATGAGGTGTAGGTTAACACGTTTAAATTATACAAGTTTTTGTGATAAAATATTTTTAATTGCTATGTATACTTGTGTATACTTTACATATGGTACTAAGTTAAAAATATTTTTAAAACACTTTTGAATTGTGAACTAATATAAAATTTAGTTAGAATAACTTTTGAGTTTGGGATTGTACAGAAGTAAAAATTTTGTTGTGCTTTTGAAATTAAAATGGGACTTATTGCTATTTGTTGTTACTTTTGTAAGTTGCCAATGGTTCTATTATCTTGGTTCTGACATAAGAATCTTTTAAGCTTTTAAAATGTGAAGTTATTAGATTGGTGAACAGTTTAAATATATAAATCTTCTTGTATACTTGTGCCTATTATAATAAATTGGTTCGTTCATTCTCACATAGAGAAAGTGAGAGTGCAGGTAGAACCTGAAGTGTCTATTCAATCTGTTGATATAACTTGAACATGCATAACACGTACAACTCCTAGACATTCTCATATAGTTCAAGATCCTTCTGATCATATTATTTTTCTAAATGAGCAATATCAAGAGATTGAAGAGATGATTGTTACGTATGATGAAGATATTGGCAATTTGTAATATGGTAAATGAATTGGTACAAATTATTAATTAGATATGAGATCATATTATACTTTTTAAAAATTTGAAATCTAATGAGTATTTTAAAGATAAATAAATAAATACAATGCTATTGCAAGAGGTTGTGATTTGAAAAGAGTATTGTTCTTACCAATGTTATAAACATAGGTTTATAATGATTATAGTGGTATTGTGGCATTTTTATCTTTTGCTTCGCCAAACAAAATAAATTTGATTTGTAAGTTAAACAAATTTATCTATGGCTTTAAACGAATTTCTGAGTAATGATATTTAAAGGTTCACCAAATATTATTACTTGGCTTTATGGATAATACTATTAATTTATGCATATATCTCAAGGTCAGTGGGAGCAATTTATTTTTCTTGATCCTTTATACCGATAGAATTTTACTTATTAGTAATAATTTCGAATTAATACTTGATGTGAAGATATTTTTATTAATAAATTTTTGATATAAAATATCTTGATAAAGTATTTTATGTGTTTGGCATTGAGATACTTGAAAAATAACTTAGAGGATCATTTGTCTCCTCTCAAAGAGCATACCTAGATCACATTTTTACTGAATTTAATATGCAGAATTGAAAGCTTTACGTTGCTCTTCTTAATGATCGAGATTAATTAAGTAACATTCAGTATTCATAAAATGATTTTGAGAAAAAGTTCATGAGGAATGTCTTGTATGCTATGTTGTGAGAGTTTAATGAATTATGAAGTTTGATTAAACTTGGTGCATATGTAATTAGTTTGTTAGACAATTATTATTTTAATTTAAGCCTTGACCATTGGGTTGGAACATAAAGTGTATGATATTTATAGAGAATTAAAGATTATACGATTGTCTATAAAAGAATTAATCATGTTAATATTATTGGTTGTATATGTCGACTTTGGTAGTTGCTCAATGATATAGTATCTATTATTGGTTATTTTATGTTTGCATGGTGTTGTTTCATGAAAGAGTTTCATAAAATCTCTTATAATTTTTCACTATGCAACATGTTTTAGAGTTCGACTTGAGTTATAATTAAAGAATTTTATTTCAGAGCTTGGAATTGTTAATTTCATTCCAAACCTATAAAGATGTATTATGATATATGGTTTTAATTTTCTCTATGAAGAATAACAAAAACTCTGATGGTGTTAAATATATAATTTAAAGTACTTCAGAATTAAGAGTTGTTAAAGATGATATTCTTTATGAGCACATGTTATAGAATACATACTAGTTGATCCTCTAAATATAGGGCTTCGGCCAAATTTTAGTTTGCTAAATATATTGAGTATATGGGTACTTTACAGTTTTTTATGTGCTTGGTTAAAGAAATTTTTTACCCATGAATATTATCTATAGTGTATTTCAGTTAATAAAGTTTAATGTGTTTATTCACATTTTGTTTATAGTTATGTGTGTACACATAAATGGTAACTGCTATGTATGTATTCATCTTATATGGACTCTTATAGTTATATTTAAATTTTGAGATATAAAGATTGACACTTTAATTTAGAAGTGTATAATGCTTTGGTTTAGAAGTGTATATGGATCCATAAAGTCTAATGCTTGGTTTAAAGCATGAATCACCTCGGTTTAGAGGTATAAAGGCTTCTTTTGGAAGTGTAAAATGGAATAAAATTCCTTACAGGGTCTTGTCAAGACCATACAGAGGACTGAATGTGGAATTAGCATGTTATATAATTTTTGGATCAATTATGCTGAAATTCCACACTACACTTTATCACATATAGGAATCATGTTGGTGAGATATTAGTGTTTGTAATTGTGGAAGGTGTTATGTTGTTCAATAGCATAATTACCGCTACAGTTCGATATTAATATTTCTCATTGAACGGGATTCTGTGCTGAGATGTTTCTATTCTGAATCATGTTTATGTGGCCACTAAAGTTGTTTAACCCGAGAGTCATTTTTTCTTAAATAAAATATTTTCTTAAAGTAGTAGTCAATGTTGCCTAAGTGGGAGAATGTAAGAATTTATTCTTAATTAGGCTGTCATTGACTATATTTTGTTTGGTTTGTGAAAAACGGGTTGAACGTGATTCAGATAGATTGACTGGTATGAGCCCAAAATTATTATTGTGATCCATAAAGTTTGGGCCATGGTCATCTTAGTGTATATATTATTTTATATGTGGATATGTGATATGGAGGTGTAAGGCCTGTTTTAAGTTATTTGGGTTCCTTAATGGGAGGGCCCAGTAATTGTTTTATTTAGGCCCAGTCCCCTCTCCTATCCTTATTAGGGTTTACATATATTATATATATGTAGATCAAAGGGTTGTCACCCATTGAAAAGACAAATAAAGATTAGGAGAAGAGGGGAAGAACTGGTGCTAAGTTTTCCAATTGTGAATGCCACATTCTTTCAAGAAGAAAACTCAAGACAATAAGGAATCAAACGGTATGTATCTAAGTTTATATTTTAGTAGTTAATTATATTCATAGTAGTTTTGATTTCTAGTATATAGATCCTATAATCTTACACAATATATATATATATATATATTTTACTTTTTTTTTTGCAACGGTGCCTATTACAGTTGCAAAAAACTCACTATGTTTTTTTGCGACTACAGCTAGTGCCGTCGCAAAAACTCTATTTTTTTGCGACAGCAATCTCTGCTGTCGCAAATACTCTTCATTTCTTTGCGACAGCAATCTCTGTCGTCGCAAATACTCTCTTTTTTTTTGCGACAACAATTTTTGTCGTCGCAAATACTCTCCTTTTTTGCGACAACAATTTTTGCCGTCGCAAATACTCTCATTTTTTGCGACAACATTTTCTGTCGTCACAAATCCTCTCCTTTTTTGCGACAGCATTTTCTGGCGTCGCAAATACTCTAATTTTCGTGACAGCAAGTTGTGCCGTCGCCAAAACTCACATTTTTTCGCGACGGCAAGTTGTGCCGCCTCAAAAAATCATATTTTTTGCGACGGCAAGTGTGCCGTCACAAAAAATTCTGTCTTTTAAGCTCACTTTTCTTGTAGTGAATCTTCATATAAATCGACGATCTCCATCGGCAAAGCTTTATAAATCTTGCTAGTGCGAATTCCTTCGTCGTAGTCAATGCCAATGAAGCTTTGAACAATGTTACGGACAAAGAGGAGAGAGAGAGAGGAGCTGTTTGGTGCAAGAAGAGAGATGAGAGAGAATGAAAAAGTGGGTGTTATATATGTGTATGGGTGAAGGACCTTAGACTACAAAATTTTTTATTGCGGATCTCTCCCATTACTAACAGTTGAAGAGGAATGTTAGACCAATTTTTCCTATATAATATATATTCAAGATGATTTCATATTTTATATTACTTTAATATCATGTAATAACTAATATTTTATATGTATATTTTTTATATATCTATATATGTATAATTTGGATTTTGGGTTGCTTGGATTGTTTGACGTCTTTCCTCAAACCTGCCCAAATTTGATTCGGACTTCTAAATTTTTGGCCAAACACGTATCGAATTTGAAAATATCTTGTTAAAGCCCTAAAAAAATTCGGTCTGTGTTCGGGTTGCTCAGATTGAGCCCGTTCAAATTGCACCCCTAATAAATGGATCCAATAAATATATAGGCTGCTTTTAGCAACACAGTTAAAAGTAAAAAACCAACTTTTAACCTATTTTGGATTACATCACCTCTCACATTTTTTATACGTTTTTTTTATAAAAAAAATAAAGAAAATCAAAAAGTCAACTTTTAACTATTTTTCCAAAACATCTCATAATAAATTTTAGGGTTAATTACACTAATAGTCCCTTGTTTGGGACTGTGTCACTGGTCCCTGACTTTTCAATTGTGACACATTAGACCCTGAAGTTTGAATTTTGTTCCAAATAAGGACAATTGAAAATATTGTTAGATTTTTCAGGGTAAAATCGTCAATTTGATAAAATATAAACTAATTTGACAAAAATAAATGTCAAAAAAATATTTTTAATTTTTTAAAATTATTTTTATCCACCAATGATAAAATTATTTAAAATTAATAAAAATTACATGATTAATTTTTAAAAATTAATTTTACATGATCATCATCCAAACACATAATAAAAATTAATTTGGTAAAAAAAAAAAAAATAAATGTCCAAAAGATTTATCAATTTTACATAATTTTATTTTTAGTAGGTAGAAATAATTTTAAAATTTAAAAATATTTGCTTGACATTTATTTTTGTCAAATTAGTTTATATTTTATCAAATTGACAATTTTACCCTTGAAAAATCTAATTATATATTCAATTGTCCTTATTTGAAACAAGATTCAAAATTCAGGGTCAAATGTGTCACAATTGAAAAGTCAGGGACCAAAGTGACACAAGCCCCAAACTATAGGGACTATTTGTGTAATTTGCCCTAAATTTTAAAGATTATGATTTTTATACTCCTGCTGTATAGAGGAAAAAAAAAGTGTATTAAATGGTTCCAAATAAATAAATAAATTTGGAGACAATGAATCAATGACCTTCCGCCAATGTTAGCTAACAAAATACATATTTTGTTTTTAGACATAAAAACAACTTCATTCATATATTTTAAAAAAATAATAGAGCTGGATTTCATTTGAATACTTTTTTTTGGGTGAATATCATTTGGATACTTGAAAGAAAGCAACCCATACAAACTTGGCGAAAGAGACCCAGATAGAGAGATCCAACTTCGAAACAAACACGTACCAAAGACAAAAATAAGACCAAAAGGTAGACTATAAAAGAACAACACAAACAGCCCCCTCAGGACCAAAAACACAGCACATTCTAAAACTTCTAGCTTCTTTCGAAGCCAAAGATACCACTTCTAACCACCATAGGCCTTGAAACTTCTCCTGAAGAATGAATTCTTGGCAAGAGCAGCTAAATCAGCAAGCTTAAAAAGCCTCTTTTTTTTTGCTGGATCTCTATTGCAAAAGACCGATCCTACAACAATGTAGACTTTGAGCATTATAACAGACATTAAAAAACAATGGAGAGCTTCGACCACCTTCAAATCTCTGTGCCCCTGCTAGCTGCTGAAACAAAATTTTGGGCTGCATTTGGATCAATGATTTGTGAAGGGAATGGAGAGAGAGAGAGAGAGAGAAAAGCTGTTTTATTTCATTCATTTTCCGCTTCATTTTTCTCTTTTCCATTCATAAATTTCTTCTCAAAACTTTAATCCAGATAACCCAAAGGGAAAAAAAAAAAAAAAGTATGAATCACAATACGTAGAAGAGAATGAGAGAGATCACCATGTTTACTCCATGAAAAATAGAGTGGGAAGGGAAAAACCAGATCCCATAAATTCAAATTGAAACATAGTAATAATATATCCAAAACAGAGCTGCTACAGGGTCTGAAATTTTCAAGCTCGAATTTGCCTCGAATTCAAAACGATGTCTTTTTGGATTATCTTACCTGTAAGAGAATTTTATTACATGTTACCGGTAAGAGAACCCAAAACGATGTCGTTTTAGGTTTCGAGTCAATTTCAAGCCAAACTATTTTGAGCCCTCAAACAATTTCCTATCAAAAAATTTGTTAAGATGATTTTTAATTGTAAAATAACATATCATTCTAGTGGAGTTTATGTAATAACTTTAATATAAGATTAATTTTTTAAAAAAATTCTTGTATAAAAATTACATCCCAAATTATGTGACGATGGTATCACTACAACAAAAAAAAGTTTTTACGGCTTGCAATGCACGCCGTAAAAACCCTTCTATGACATGCAGCGCGCGTCATATTATGACCAGTTATGAAAAGTCATTCACTTTCAACGACATGCTTCATACGCTGTTAAAAACTGTTTAACAGTAGATTTTGTGCGTCGTCGTTTTTTTTCCTACGACTGCTTTTGCATGCCGTTAATTGGTGAGACAAATAATGACGCTGATTGCGCGCCGTAAAATATGTAATACAATGACTTATTATGTCTGCCGTAGAATATGTGTTTATTTATTTATTTTTAAATTCAGCAGGTTCTATTTGACTAATTTTGTATAATCTAACAAACATTACAAACAAACATCACAAAACATCAATCAACCACCTAAATATTATTTGAAACATAAAAAAGAAACTATATCCATAAATTATAAACATTCAACAATTGTCTTTCAAAAAGACAATAAGCAATTTTAGTTTAAATTAAGATTAAACTGCCTACATTCTAAAAAACAACAAAACTTGACAAATCCGGACTCGTGTATGAAGATAACATTAACAATAAATTGAGAAATTCTAAACCATCTTACTATCTTACCATCAATGTTGTGTTTCTCTTTAATGACTCTCTCTCTACAACTACCAGGTCGGCAAAGACAACAAAACCAAAACCACGGGCACGCCCTGTGCTCCGATCCTTCATAATTACTGCTTCCAAAACTTCCCCATAGCCACTAAAATACTCCTTCAAACGATCTTCATTTGTGTCCCATGAAATTCCACCAATAAATAACTTCCCAAGAGGAAACTGCAGTCCAAAAAAAGAAAAGTAGAGAAAAAGGAACGCAAATATGAAAGAAAGAACTAAAACCCACTAAATAATCACAAATTAACAAATGAATAAAACAAAAAAATTAGAAGAAAATCCAGCAACAATCATCAATCATCAATCATTTTTGAATCTATCAAAAAGAAAAGAAACAAAATAAAAAGGATCAAAATATTTACATACTTTATAGTAAATTAAAAAGAATAAAATCATACTTACAGTACCCTTAGAACTACTCTAAGCATACTTCTTGCATGGACTCTTCATTACACTAAAAGAGAATAATAACAATCAGAGGGTAAAAAATTGATATAACTGCATCAAATTGAATAGCATATGTAGATATAGACTAGTAAATTACACATACCTCCAATGGTTTATTCACTCCAAAATAAGAACATAGCCAATCCCCTCCACAAATTAGAGCTTGCACTATTTCCAGTTTCAAAGAGCTTCGATATTGATCTAGAACTCGTCCCCTAGCACTAAAAGCAGATTTAGAAGCTACAGTGCTGATAGGAATTGATAATAGGTCACGTGCCATGTTTGATAGAATGCAAAACTTGAGAGTGTTTGCCTTCCACCAATCTAAAGCATCAAAATCAACATCTAAATTCCCTTTACAAATGTAAAGGCCTTTTTCCAAATATATGTCCAAATCAGATTTGCTTGGTTCAATAGTATCCAACTCTTGTGTCCATAATACAAACTAAGTCCATTAGGATCAGCAAAAAACAGAGCCCACTCAAAAAACTAGCACAATTTGCTACACCAACCAAGCATATCAGCCACCTCTTACTGGCAGGAAGACAGCAACAAACAACAACAAAACAGAGGTCGGGTAGCATACCATTCATAAGTGCAAGAAAAAAGCAACCGCAGACAGCACCAGAGCATGCACTATAAAGAAAACAACACTGCTACAGGGAAGGAAATACAGCAGCAACACTATGGCAGCATGAACCACAAACACAGCTAAGACCACAGTCAGCATGACAGCGGACAACAGACAACAGACATCAGCACCGACAAAGCTACACAAGTGAAGCCATAGACTCCTCAACCAGCAGAGAACCATATACCCATCCATGGGCAGTATCTACACATGAACTACACAAATTTCAACTCAACAGCAGCAATTTAGCATATACCACAGCTAGCAGAACAGCAACCAACAGCAGCATGGTCTATCACAACAGGCTTCTGCCAAGACTAACCCCAAGACAAATGCAGATGTACACTAGAAATAATAAAAGCTTGTTCAATCACCACATATTATAGACCTATGTGGGGGTTGAACAGATACAATAACCTGTGTGTAACAACTCAGCAAGGACACAGTGACAAATATTCATTACAAACAGACAGCAAGACTGGGTAGAGTAGACCCACATAAACAAATATAGTCCTCAATCATTTAACCTTCAAGATGCAACACACAACACTTCAAAAAAATTTATGAGGGCTA
Organism: Camellia japonica; assembly: GCA_030407325.1. Lineage (NCBI taxonomy): Eukaryota > Viridiplantae > Streptophyta > Magnoliopsida > Ericales > Theaceae > Camellia > Camellia japonica. Next base: position 19,303,989 of record JAPPVO010000003.1, read on the forward strand.
ACCAATCACTCAACCCTCAACAAAAAAACACCCTTACAATTAGGACCAGCTTGACAACCTGCAGAAAAGAATTAGATAAGCTATATGGCTCACCATCACTCAATCCACAAAAACCTAGCTATAGAGCCTTACCACTCATATATAGGCTCTCAACGCTCACTCTCAATAATTTCCATCACAATACTAACTGTGGAGGCTCACAATCACTCAAACCACAACATCCCTAAGTACCAACAAAGTCGTGAATACAAAGGGAAAAATAAGGCAGCTCCAAAGGGCTGATCTAGGAGACCTGCAAGAGGAAAATCCAAACACACAGCAATATATATAGAGACACTGGAAGTACAAGTACAAACAGCTCAAAAAGCATGTGCCCTCAACACTGTATGAGGAAGATGCAATGAGTCCATAAACCAATCATTATCCCCATCCTCCTTGAAATTGTTAACAGATTAGAGCCTGCACCTAATCAGAGATTCAACTTTTCTCACAACCATATTAGTACGAGTACAAACAGATAAGAAGATCCTGGCATTTCTCTCCTGCCAGATACAGTAAACCGTACTAGTAAACATTAATTTCTTAGCAGTAGTGGCCAAAGAATGACCAAAGAATTGCCCAGATAACCAGTCCACACAACTGCCCCAATTCATAGCTTGCCAATGCATATTACATTTATATAACAGAGTAGAACTCATAATCATCATCCTAATGGTGACACAACACACACTGAGCAGAACTCATAACCCCATGCACAACCAATCTATCAAGGGTATTCAATCCACCAAGGATAGCCATCCAAACAATAGTACTAACTCTAGGAATATGGGACTTAAACCAGATAAGCTTATGCCAAGTCACTCTAGGCCTATAAATTCTAAACAAATCCCAAGCAGAGTGAACACAGAAAAGACCATTTGAAGGAGTCCAAATTGGCTGGTCTTTCCTATTATAAGGCACCATATCCCTAAGGCTAGAATTCCTAATCTCAGTAAGTTCCCAAGTCTGAGTACCAGGCCACTGCCAGGTTTGGTCCCTAATAATGCTAGAAACAGTAGCCTGTGCATCAATTCCAGAGTCATAAACAATCCTCTCACCATATTTGTGGATGAGGGGGCCAAGTGGGTGCCAAAACTGTGTTAAAAGAAAATATTAATTATGTTGAACGAAAAGAAGGGTTCTTAAAAGAAATTTTTTATCAAATTCACATAAAAGTTACCCTGTCAATAAAACCACCAAAACAAAGAAATATAAACAGCTGGTCTCATACCCGAAAGCTCCACTCCACATATTGCGCACTATGAGATCATAACTAAATTCTAGATTTCCAATAACAGTTGAACAAGGAAATTAGAGAAAACAAAATTTATTATTTTTTTGTTAATTTAATACACATCTATTTGAAGTTTAAAAGCCCAAAAATCTCCAAACTCAATTACAATCATAAGAAAAACTACATATAACCCAATTAAACTCTTCTCCATAGAAGTTGAACCACAACCTCAAACTACATAGTGGTGCTACTCAATCAATAGGCCAAAACTCATGATTCAGTTACCCATTGTCTTTCTCATATAACTTTCACAAATTGTTTGAAACATTGCTGTCAAATACAATGTACTGATATCTACTTGTGCCCAATGTTATTGTCATTTTAGCATACATTCTAGAATTCATTTTTTAATTTTTATTTTATTTTTAAATAACCAAAAAAAATTTCTTTGAAAAAAAATCCAGAAATTTTTTTGCAAGGGCAGTTATATATAACATTTTTATTTCACCAAACTTTTCATCTCCTTGGTGATTTCTCATATATAACATGACAAGTTTCAAATATAGCCATTTACTTTATATATATAGATAGATAGATATTTAAAACAAAAACTCACAAGAAAACAATATAAAAGTATAGTAAGAGCCAACCACTCTTGGTAGCATTTTATCAAGCACCTAGGAGGCATAAATAACATGTATATAGTTTTCTTCTCTGCTGGACAGTAGAATCAAAATAAAGATATATAGAGATACCTAAGCAAACACAGATACACAAACATAACCAGCCAAAGACAACAAAGAGAAACAAAGACAAGCAATCATCATACACATAACACAAATCACCTTGATATGGAGTCACAATTTTGGGTATATGTTAATATTTAGATACATACAAACATGTGCAAACATCACAGAGACAAAAATCAGAACTGATATCATTAAATTTACATATATAACACAATAAAATAAAATACATTAGCTAATAAGAATCCCAATGTAGAGAGAAATTGTAAACAAAAATCAGAGCTGGAAGTGTTTTCACATAAACTAGCAAAGCAGCTTAAGTCTTGAACCAGACTAGTCCGAATTGCAGTTTTCAAAAACTGGCCTTTTCAGCAACTTCTTATAAAACAAGCATTAAAAATTCTTTAAATTTAAAAAATGACAAAGATGGATGCTTTGAAAACACAACAGAATTTGAGCCAGTTTGAGCTACTAATAGGCACTGATCTGATCTTTTTCTGACAAAATAAATAATACTCTATATACAATAGAAAATGATCCATATTTTATCAAATGTTTGATCACTTTCTTTGTATCATAAATATGTTGTTACAAAAATTAGAATACATAATCGAACGAACCAAACACTTTTCCAATCATTTTAACTGTATTCAATTACTTGAAATATTTTAAAGACAATGCAAAACAAATTAGCCCAACTACAAACCCACCATGAAAACAAGGAAGAGAATCATCTGATCTGAATTTTCTTTCCAGCAAAAACCTAGCACAAATCTTGAACAAAAAGAATGGTCAAAGTAAAATAGGAGCCATTATAAGTAAAAATCAAAATTACCTAAAAAATTGGCAATAGCAACAAAATCTTAATTTTTCGATCAAAACCCCCAAATAAAAACCCTAAATTTTCAATTTAAAACCTAACTTCTCAAACCATTTCATTCCCTCCCCCCTAAATCACTAGACATATCCATGAAATAGAACAAATGGTGATAGAAAAATCTGAACAGAAGTTTCGCAAGAAACAGAAAAATCTGCCTTCGTTCAATCAACACCTCTTGACAGTGGTGGTTTCGAAACCCTAGCTTCGTAGAGAGAGAGAGAGAGAGAGTGATGACCCGGTGACGTATAATATTTTATATTTGGATAATTAAGGAGATTTGGGATTTTAATTAATGGTTATTCTAATTTAATTTGGGATTTGTGAGAATTGTGGAATCTGATTCGTATATGATTCTATTGAATATTTATTTTAAGGATCCAAATGGCTTAAGGAAGTAAAATTAAGAAGTTGAATCAATTTAATTTTAATTACGGACCCATTTAGGAGTTAATTAAATATTCGATTCAGTTTTAGTAAAATTGAGATTCGATTAATTAGGTCCGAATTAGAATTAATTAAGTTAATTAAATTATGAGGATTGAGAATGGTGATTATTATGAATTAAATTTATTTATGGGATGTCCAATTTGAATATGTAATTATTGACGAAAATTTGGAGTCTGATTAGAAATTGAAGGCCTAAATGGTTTGGGAAATCGAAATTGATGATGACCATAAGTTTAATTTAATATTTAGAGCCTTTTGGGAGTGTGATTAAAAATCTGATTCAGATTGATAATTTTAAATAGAATTAATTGGACTCTAAAAGAAGTCAAATTAGACTAATTTAATTAGGTGAGATTTATAATTAGCCATGATTAATTTAATTATGTGGTAATTAATACATAATTAGACACTACGCTAATCCCATTCATTTACTTAATCAAGTGAAGCGTGTAGACAACCTAGAGTTGAATGTGCTGGAGCCTCAAAAGTGTGCACGTGTATACGTGTTGGTGAGCTTATGAGACAAGTGTAATTCTTTGGGCCCAAAGCTTTGCTGAGAATCATATATGTGTGTCTATGCTAAGGAGTGAAAGAATTGGATTCATTTCTGCTTTGGGCTGGGAACCAGCCGAGAGAGAGAGAGTGTTCAACCAAGGACAAGAGATTCAACCATTGAAGGCTTGAGGTAAGGAAATTGGAGCTTAAATTTTGTAGATAATTTACCTACATGCTGAAATTAAGAGGTAAATGGGTTCAATTTCACGTAATTAAAAGGAAATTAGCAAAAAGAGGATGAAATTAAATTAGATTCATGATTATGGAAATTAATTTAGAAAGTAATTATTTTGAGATTGATTTTTATAATCTTGCATGTTCAATCAAGTTAGGTTGAAAAATATGAGTTATGGTTCTTTAAATTTGTTATGTTTGAATTAATTTTGAGAATTATTCTTGAATTAAGTCCCATAGATTACATGCATCAAGATTAATTTGAAGATTTGGTCCATGCGATGGAGTTAGGTTCAAATTTATGGAAATTAATCTAGAAATTAATTATTTGGGTTTGATTTTGCATATCTGATAGGAATTTGAGTCTAAATTTTACATGCATGTAATTTGGAGAAATTAAAGAATTAATTCATGAACATGGTTAAGGTTAATCAATATGGAAATAATTATAATTCTTCAATTGAGCTTGGGCTTGGAAACCTTTATATATATATAAGGTATAAATTTACATGCATCATGGATTTAAAATAATTGATTGCATGTTTTGATATAATAAGAATTAAGCTTTGGAAAACTATGGGTTTATGAACAAAGAACTTAATTTGTAAATTAAGGGAGTTTTGATGTAATTGATTTAAAATTGATCATGGTTGATGAAGATGAGCATCAATTGTGTTATTTAAGTTGAAAATGAAGCCTATATCTCACATGCATGTGAGATTCAAAGTGATATGGAAATTAATTTGCATGAGTTTTAAAGATATGAAGTTGGCATGGGTTATCAAGAAAAATGTGAAATAATCTGGGAATTGAATTGTGATTTTGGACAAATTAGACTCAATTTTCTTATGTCATATTGTATAAGACTTCCATAATTTTGTATCAAGAACATGAGTTTTAGACCCTTTGAATGCTAAGTTTGAACTTCAAATGCAATTCTGGAAATTCCAGAATTCGGCATGTCTGCTCGAACGGGGAAATCGCCGCTCGAGCGTGAAATGTTGGCTTCCAGAACTTTTGCAGACATTGATGTCCGCTCGAGCGGAAAGAGTCACGCTCGAGTGTAGAAACGTAGTAACCAGTACTTTTGCAAACAAAAGGGGTTCGCTCGAGCAGCCAAAGCCGCGCTCGAGCGGAGAGCCCTGTTCTTGAAATTATGAAAAATGGTTTTGTGTTTTGTTTTCCGTTCTTGTTCACTTCTAAGCACCCTTAGGCATGTACTAAGCATTATAAATGAACTAAAGAGTTAGAAAGAGCCTAAGAGAATTAAACGAATTAAAGAACAGAATGAATTGTATTGTGACCCGATTTCTATGTGTATTACGAATTGTGTAGGGTCAAGTGTAAGGACGAATTGAGCATCGGAACATTGTGAGTAATATCTTAGTAAAGATATTTTCAAGTATGTTATTTTCCAAATGCTACTTATGTATAAGCTCTATGGATTTGTTGATTTGAATTACGAATGAGTATTCTATATGCCTAATTTTCTGTATAAGCTCCATGGATTTGTTGATTTGAATTACGAATGAGTATTCTATATGCCTAATTTTCTGTATAAGCTCCATGGATTTGTTGATTTGAATTATGAATGAGTAATCCATATGCCTAATTTTCTGTATAAGCTCCATGGATCTGTTGATTTGAACTACGAAAGAGTATTCTATATGCCTAATTTGAATGTAAGACTCCGTCAGAAATATGATTTGGGCCCAAGGCCGCTTGATATGTGATAAGAGTATGAATTGGGTCTGAGACTGTTTGATACGTTTGATATGTCTAGATTGGGCCAAAGGCCGCTTGAATATCTTGATAGGCCAAAGGCCGTTTGATCATTTTGATGGGCCAAAGGCCATTCGAATATCTTGATAGGCCAAAGGCCGTTTGATCATTTTGATGGGCCAAAGGCCATTCGAATATCTTGATAGGCCAAAGGCCGTTTGAACACAAATGTAATGGGCCAAAGGCCGTTTGAATGAAAAGTGATCATGATCATGAATATGAAATGCGCATAGATACAAATATGGAAATAATGGGCTAAAGGCCGTTTGAATGAAAAAAAAAGAGATCATGATCATGAATACGAAATGCGCATAGACACGGATATGGAAATAATGGGCCTGAGGCCGTTTGATACGTTGAAGTGTTTGAATTGGGCCCGAGGCCGTTTGATGAGTCTGACATGTTTAATGCAATAGGCCCGAGGCCGTCCGATATATTTGATAAAAATCTAAATTGGGCCCGAGACCATTTGACATGTACAAGAAAACACAGGATGGGCCTAAGGCCGCTTGTATATGAAATTTATGGGTTCGATGTACTTAATACAAATCTCATTCATATAACCTCTTTACTATGGTATTATTCATTGGGCTTTCGCTCACTCTTTGTATATATATATATGTAGGTGAGTAGCAGGATGCCTAACCCCAACTGTAACGAACCCAAGAAAGAATGCCGAGTTGTGGAGTCAACCATGTCATGCCTCACAAACGAGGCCTTAGTTTTCGGAACCATCATTTTGACCTTTTTGTCTTCTTTGATGGTTGTGTTTGACCTTATCAGTATGTAGGCAATGGTTTTGTATAAATATGGTATTACATGGATCTAGACATAGAATGTCTTTTATGTGGGTATGTTTGGTGTGAGTTATTAATATAAGAAATGTTTTTGTTCATTCCATTTATGTACAAGCTCATTTAACAATTATTATCTTTTGCTTCCGCTTTTGGCCCCATATGGTTATTTGAAAATCGTTTTCTGTCTGAGGCCATAGGTAATCTAATGATTACTGGCCGGTTATGATCCTAACCTATAGAGGCGGGTTAAGGTCATGACAGAGAGAGAGAGAGAGAGAGAGAGAGAGAGAGAAAGTGAAAGAGAAAAAGTAACAGTTTACCATAAAAAGAAAGAATCTGCAATAGAGAGTTGAAATCGAAATCAATGAGACGATCAAAATTGAAATAGAAATCGAAATCAAAACCAAACAAACAATAAGTAATCACTTTAATAGAAATCAGCAAAGATAAGAGAAAGGAGATGAAGAAGCAATGTACCGGGTAACCTTTCTTTAATGAGACAATTCAGAGAGATGAGATTGTGCTCTCTCTGAACCCTTCTCCCTTTCGATGAAACCTTCTGGGTTTATTTTAATTAGAAGACAAAGCCAAAGCCAAAGCCTTCTGGATTAACCCTCTCTTCTTGGTTTTGCCCAAGTATCTTCTTTGAACCCTCTCTTTTCTCTCCATCTCAGTTTAAAAGCCAAATAGTTGGTGTTGGACCATTTTAATATCTTTTATTTATTTATATTGTTCATGAATCTTCTTTTGTCTTATTCATGAATCTCATTTTGTTCATGAATGGAGATTCATTGCTTTGGTGACTTTTTATCTTGTTCATGAATGGAGTTTAATTAGAATTCATGAATTTGGTGGTGAATTCGTTTTTGTTCACTCTCCATTTTCTCTAGGTTTATGGTCATTACTGTTTTTTTGATATATTTTGTAATGTCTTAGTGGCCTATAAATAGTTTATCTCTTCTACTCTTTTCTACAACAAACACATCAACTATTTTCTATACAAGAGAGATTACTAGCAAATAATGGTGTTTTTCTTGGCGGAGCTTCGGGTTCACCATCTTGTGTAGAGTTGGCCTGAACCATATGACAAGTGGGCGGGCTGTTGTATCCTGGAGGGGACAAGTTATAATTTTGTAACTATTGCATCGGTATTTGGGTTCTTCTTACCGTAGTGGGCTTGATCTCCTTAAAGAAAACGAGATATCCGTGCCTCAGCCTGATCTATTTGTATCTCTTTTTCTTTGCATTATTTATCAATAAAATATTATATTTTTTCTGGTATTTTTACCAACAATTTTAAGGAGATCAATCATGGATCAAGTGCCAGAAAAAACCAATATTGGAATTAGAGATCTCAACAAGCCTTTCAAGTTCAAGGGAATTCATTTTAAGAGGTGGAAAGGAAAAGTTCTTTTTTACCTTAGTTTTTTGAAAGTTGCATATGTTCTTCTCGAGAAGAACCCAAACAAAATCCCAATCGAGGAGATGAATGATGAAGACTACGAGGCAC
>JAPPVO010000003.1:19312252-19363069 GCA_030407325.1 Camellia japonica
TGAGTAACCTGCACTAGGGGTTGCGCTATTCCGGCGTCAATCTCCATCCCTAGTTCGGTTGTGTCAGTCAGGTCGATTGGGCAGACTTGGTGGCTTCCAGGAGTGAACTCCGCGACGAAGTCTGCCAAAGATTGGGCCTTTACTGCGGTTCTGGGTTGGAACTTGATGTCATATTGTCCCAATTCCACTGCCCACTTCAGAATTCGCCCAGAAAAGTTCGCCCTTTCAAATAAAGCCTTGAGTGGGAAGGCTGTGAGAACAACTATGGTGTGGGCGTGAAAGTAATGTGACAACTTCCTTGAGGCCATCATTAAGGCCAATGCCAGTTTCTCCAGTGGCAAATACCTCGTTTCGGCGCCTAACAATGTCTTGCTGACGTAGAAGATTGGAAGATGCTGGATCCTTCTGCTCGAACCAACACTGCACTTACCGCGTGCTGAGAGACTGCCAAGTAGAGGAAGAGTTCTTCTCCAGGTATTGGGGTGACAAGTAGTGGTGGAGAAGACATGTATTCCTTCAAACTCTCCAGAGCTCGGTCGCATTCTTCGTCCCACTCAAACTTAGCTTTTAATGACTGAAAGAATGGACGCAATCTGTCTGAAGACCGGCTGATGAATCGGTTAAGTGCTGCTGCCATGCCGGTGAGATGCTGCACTTCTTTCACTGAGTTAGGCCTCTCTAACTCCTGAATTGCTTTGATTTGGGAGGGGTCTGCCTCAATACCCCGGTTGGTCACCAGGAAACCCAGAAACTTGCCAGACCCTACACCGAATGCGCACTTAGAAGCGTTAAGGCGCAGCTTGTGTTTCTTCAGGATCTGGAACATCTCATCTAGGTCCTTTAGATGGTCATCCGCATCCTTGCTTTTGACCACCATGTCGTCGATGTAAGCCTCCATTGTTCTGCCTAACAATGGCTCGAACATCTTTGTGACCATTCTCTGGAATGTCGCCCCTGCGTTCTTTAGGCCAAAGGGCATGACCTTGTAGCAGTATAGTCCTCTTGGAGTGGTGAAGGATGTTACTTCCTGATCAGGTTCGTGCATGGCTATCTGATGGTAGCCTCTGTATGCGTCAAGGAAGCTAAGCCTGCTGTGCCCAGCTGTTAGGTCCACCAATTGATCTATCCTTGGTAGGGGGAAGACTGTCCTTCGGGCATGCTTTGTTGACCGTCTTGTAATCGACGCAGACGCGCCACTTGCCATTCTTCTTTGGCACCACGACTGTGTTGGAGATCCATTTGGGGTAATGTACCTCTCTGATTGCTCCTGCCTCCAGTAGGTTACCCACTTCTTCTGCCACTATCTCGGCGTGGTGGAGTGCCGATCTGCGTGTGCGTTGAATGACCGGTCTGGCAGATGGGTGGACATTGAGTTGGTGGCAGATGAGGTTTGGATCAATGCCTGGCATGTCGTAAGGCGTCCAGGCAAACACTTCGATGTTGGAGGTCAGGAATTCCATAACCTCCAACCTCTCAGCGCTGGATAACGACGAACCAAGCAAAAAGAACTTATCCGGGTTCTTTTCGTCGATTCTTACCTCCACCAAGTCTTCCACCGCTTTCTGATCAGCCGCTTTGCCAACCTCTGCGAACAGTTCATTACTCTCAGGTTCTTCAACCGAATGAACATATCCTTTGGCAGCGCGGCTGCCATTCGTTGTGACGAAGCATTGTTTGGACATAATCTGGTCCCCATATACTTCTTCAATTATTCCGGTGTCGTTGGGAAATCGCATCACTTGGTGGTAGGAGGATGCCACCGAGCGCATGGCATGCAGCCATGTTCTGCCCAAGATAACGTTGTAGGTGGAGGGACCTTTATCACCCAAAACTCCACTTGTTTCGTCACTCCCTGCTCTGACTGGGAGGATAATTTTGCCGACGGGCCATTCTGGCATGGAGTTGAATCCGATAAGGGGAGATACGGCAGGCGCCAAGTCTTTATCCTGCAACTTTAGTTGCTTGAAGGTTTCATAATACATGATTTCACACGAACTACCTTGGTCAATCAGAATCCGCTTGACGTCAAAATCCTTGACTCGAAGAGTGACGACCAAGGCATCGTTGTGAGGGCAATAAATCCTTGCCAAGTCTTTATCCGAAAAGGACATGACATTTGTGGCCTCTATCTTCCCCTTTTTGACGACTGGTTGGACACTTAGTACCTCTCTGAAGTGCTCAGCCTTTTTGATTGAACCTCTGAGCTCGCATACACGCTCAGGTTCAAAGACTCCATGTATTACGTTGATGACGCCTTGAGGTGGGGCGTCGTTCGGCATTCCATTGGGCATATTCTGGTCCTGGGGGGCTGGCTGTGCCCCTCCTTCTATGTATTTGTCCAGGTGACCCGCTGCCACCAACTCTTCCAGATGCTGCCTCAATGGTGTGCAATTCTCAGTGCGGTGCCCCTTTTCTTTATGGAAGGTGCACCTCGATCTGTCATCGTAGTCCTTCTGAGCTTCGCCTAACTTAGCTGGCCACTTGACGAAAGGCTCGTCTCGAATTTCGCTAAGTATACGGTAGATCGGTTTCTTGAAGACCGTGGTGATGGCAGTGCGGACTCTCAACCATCTTTTGTCTTGGTCTTCTCCGTTGTCTCTTTTGCCACGTCCGTTTCTGTTCGGACGGTCTACTGCGTTGACCTTTGCTGAGGCCTTCTTCTCTGGTGCTGCGGCCGCGCCAGATTTTGCTTTGGCACGAGCGCCATCCTCTTCCACCCTGATGTGCTGATGCACTCTCTCCATCAGGGCCTCCATGGTGAGGGGTGGCGTCATGGTGATAGAGTCCCTCAGTCTGTTCCCGACTGGGAGGCCTCTTTTATATTGCGCAATGGCGAGATTGGTTGGGCAGTCCCCAATCTGGTTGAATGTCTCCCAGTAGCGACTGTTATATGACCTCAGGGTCTCCTTATCACCCATGTCGATGGAGAGTAACTGGTCGATCTCCACCGGGTTTTCGTGTTTGTTCTGAATCGCGTTACAAACGCCTCCGCCAGTTGCGCCCAGGAGGCTATGCTGCCCTCTGGAAGCTTCTCAAACCAAGTCAAGCCTAGGTCGCCAAGGCTTGAAGGGAATAGGATGCACATCAAGGCCTCATTCCGCCGGTATACAGCCATGACCTGGCGAAAGTGGCTTAAGTGCGAGTAGGGGTCCGTCTTCCCCTCATATGTTGTGAATTTGGGCTGCAGGAAGCCTGACGGTAGGGGCGCGTTCTCTATTGCTGGGACGAATGGTGAGGTCTGCAGCCTTGCCAATGCCTTGTCCGCTGGTTCGTAGGCCGGGCGCGGTATTGGCATTCCAACCTCGACGCTTCCATGCGTCCGAGGAGCCAACCGCTGTAAGGCAGAAACTCTGTGTGGATCGCGCGCCCTAGCGTCCTCCTTCCACCGTGCTTTCTCTTCTAGCACGGTTCGTAGGTCGGACGATCTGGGCAACTCTGTCTGCCTGGACCTTGTCTGGTGCGTATGCGAGGGCCAGTATGTGCTTCCCTCGGTGTTGACCTCTCAGACCTCGTCCTCTCAGACCTGGAGTGACGAGTTCTGGAAGATCTGGATTGCGTGTCGCCTGTCCTGAGGCTCTTGTTCTCCCCTTGTGAGGGTGTAGTATTCCTACTACGACTTTCCGAGTGGCGAGGGGGCGTCTTGTTTGTGCGCCCCTCTCCTGTCGCCACTTCTTTTCCTTTCACCTGACGTTTCAGAGATTCCATGTCTGCTGCCATCCGACGGATTAATTCGTCTTGTTCCCTGACGCGATCCTCCAAAGTTTGAGGATCAATTCTGCGTCTTTGTCTTTCTGGGCTTTGCGAACGAGAGGGATGAGGGCTGTTATTCCGCCTTCGTCCCCTTGCATCCCTTCTGGAATTTTGTCTGTGTGGTTCCAGGTTCGCCATGGGAGTGACCACGGGTAGGCCTTCGCGCCTTGCACCCCCTTCTGGAGTTAGTCCGTCGACGGCGGACTGAGGTAATTCTTCGTTGTTCGCCATTGATTTTTGGGAGAAAAAGCTTGATCAAGAGGTTGTTCTTGTCTGAGTTCCCACAGACGGCGCCAATTGTACGGGAAAGAAATATACCTTCTCGTATAATCCTGTTGATCAAGTCTGCGCTCCTCCGTACGACGTCGCTTGGTCACCTGAAAACACAAACGTGAGCTGCCGGCGGGTGTGTGCCGGAAACCTCTCCGATGCCTAAGTCAGAAAGCAAGACAAGTAGGCAAAAGCTCAATGTATCAGGGAGCAAAGTTGCATTACCTCTCCAAAGGTGATATTAGTGAGCTTATATAGGTTTCGCGTGGCACAATCCTGGTAGGACTCTTATTCCTCCATGTGCAGAGTCCTTCTAGGATTACTCCTCCTTGCGTAGAGTCCTCCTTGGATTCATACTCCTGGAAGACAATGCTTATCCTCCAACACCCCCCTCACTGCTTAAACCAAGTGAGATGGTTCTTCTTATGGCCGGACTACTTCAGGACCGAAGTAACTATTAATTCGGCCCTCACTTTACTCTCCCTTACCTCGGCTTTCCCATACTAAGACCGAGCTATCCATAAGGGAGTTAAAGCCGAGCTATCTTTAGAACCACAGCTTACTTCGGTTTCTCACATGCTATAACCGAAGTAACTATCGAAGACCGAAACCTTCGTGCTACTCCACTCAACCGGAGTAGAACTAAGTCCTTCCGAGACCGGGTAACCACCACGGCTGTGTGACGGTCTATCTTCAAAGTTACTTCTCCAAACCGGAATAACCTACATGACCTTTCTACTCGGCCCTTTTCATTTCGGCCCTAAGGCCCAATACCCAGCTCGGCCCAATTGTATATAAATTACCCTCTCAATTTATTTAATTATGTTTTAATTTATTTGAAAGAGAAAAATAGAATCCAAAATTTATTTTGATGATTTATTTAATTATATTTTAATTTATTTGAAAAAGAAAAATAGAATCCAAAATTTATTTTGATGATTTATTTAATTATGTTTTAATGGAATCCAAAATTAATTTTGATGATTTATTTAAATTATGTTTTAATTTATTTGAAAGAGAAAAATAGAATCAAAATTTATTTTGTCTCATTATTTCTCACCTAAACCTTTATCCTAGATGTTGTTAGAATGTATTTAATATTTGATTAAATCAGGAGTTCAAACAGCCCAAAACAGAGGTTCAAACAGCCCAGCACAACAGCAGTTCAAAAGGTTCAAGTGGAAGATATTCAAATTTGCAATGATGGAGTGGAAGATATTCAAATTAGTAATAATGGAGTGGAAGATATTCAAATTAGTAATGATAGAGTACAACGGCTATAAACGGTTATAAATTCAAATGAATACAACGGCTATAAGTTTCATTATATATACCAAAGCCTCTAATGTAAACAAGTTACAAAAAAAAACCTGAAAATATTCTTTGATCTATAATCACTCACATCTAATCTTAGAAATTATGCACTGAGCCTTAATAATTTTAAGCCCATCTTTCCTGTGTGAGATTTACAAAAAAATCAAAGTTTCATTTTATATATCTATCTTTGAGAGATATTTATTGTAAACTTTCTTTGAAAGCAAAAATATAATTTCATCTTGTAAAAGTGTTGCAAACACTGTGTTCTTGAAATCTTGAGAGTGATTGTGAATCACCTAAGATTTGCAAGGGTTTGGGCTTGTGAAGTCTGTGTAAAATCCATGGAAGATTGCTCCATTTGTAAAGAGGTTGCTAGTACCCCTATGAAGCTAGAAGATAGTGAAAAATCTCAAGTGAAGCTTGAGGAGTGGATGTAGGCCGAGTTGAAGCCGAACCACTATAAATTTGTTTGCCTCTCTCTCTTATCTCTTTATTTTATTTTAAATTTCCACAACTATATTTCACATTTTTACTGTGCTAAAATCATTAACTGATGTAGTTGTTAAGACACTTGTTTTAAATATATTTATTTCATTAATTATATTTATCTATTGTGCTAGTTATAATTTTTATTAGGGTATTATTAATTGGAAAAATTACCAGTAAATCCTATGTGGTAGAAAGTTATACCATTTAGTCCTACAAATTTTTTTATGCACCATTTAGTCCCACTATCTACATCAGTAACATCAACAACCTCATTAACATCATCAGTAACATCAACAACCTCATTAACATCATCAAAACCCCAAGAACACTTTACGGTTTAAATCTGGTTTTGAATCTAGGTTTGAACCTTTGGATTAAGAACACTTCACCACTTCCCAGAACCATGTTTGGGTTTCCTTCTCCACTCTTCCTATTTCTTCCTCTTCCCCACCACTAGCCCTAACCCTAACCCTAACCCTACTCCTCTCCCTCTCCCTCTCTCTCTCCCTCACCTCCTGATCGACCTCCACCACCGCCGACCTCACTCTCACCGCCGCCGAGAGTCCCGATCGACCTCCGCGGCCATGGCCTCCTCCACCATGGTCTCCTCCTCCCTCCAACGCCGCCGTCTCTCTGTAAACACCACCGCCGTCCTCACTCTCACCGCCGCCGAGAGTCCCGATTGTCCTCCGTGGCCATGGCCTCCTCCTCCCTCCAACGCCGCCGTCGCTTTGTAAACACCACCGCCGTCCTCACTCTCACCGCCGCTGAGGTCGCCGCCAGCGCAATCTCTATGGGACTCGGCGGTGGTTTCAGCGTGTTGATGATTTGAGGGATTTGAGGGAAGAACATCACACATCCGATCGAATTTCACACATCCGGTGGTGATTTGAGGGATTGGAGGGATTTGAGGGAAGAACATTACATATCCGGTGGTTTTAGTCGGTCTGATGTTCTTCTTCGGTTTGACGGATTTGAGGGAAGAACATGACTATGTTCATGATTTCGATCGAATATCACACATCCGATATTCAAGAACATTCAAGAACATCACTGCGTTAATGTTAATGTTGATGTTTTTTTTTGGGTGAATAATGTTGATGATGATGAATAATGTTTAATGTTGAAGAATAATGTTTTATGTCTGATGTTTGATGTTTGATGTTGATGATAAATAATGTTTAATGTTTAATGTTTGATGATGTTTAATGTTTAATGTTTAATGTTTAATGTTTGATGATGATGAATAATATTTAATGTTGAAGAATAATGTTTTATGTCTGATGTTTAATGTTTAATGTTGATGATGAATAATGTTTAATGTTTGATGATGTTTTATGTTTAATGTTGATGATGATGTTTAATGTTTAATGTTTGATGATGATGAATAATGTTTAATGTGATGTTTGAAGTTGTTTTGATGATGATGATGCTGTTTTGACGATGATGTGTTTGATGTTTAATGGTCATTAACATTGTGATAGGACTTAACGGTTCATAAGAAAATTCATAGGACCAAATGGATTACAAGATACAAATTTGGGATTTATTGGTGCATTCCCCTTATTAATTTTAATTGTAAAAACCTAATTTACCCCCCTCTTAGGTTGTCTTTTGGGTAACAATTGGTATCAGAGCCTAGATTCTTGTTTTAGATTTAACTATCTAGGAGTTTCGATCCATGGCAACCTTAGCTGAAGGACAAGCCACAAATAGGCCACCATTATTTGACGGAAACAACTATAGTCATTGGAAGGATAAGATGATCCTATACCTACAAGCCACTGATTATGTCATGTGGATTATTATCACCAAAGGTTCAAAAATTCCTACCAAATTAATAGACAATATTAGTGTACGTAAAACTGAAGATGAATGTGATGAGAGAGATCATAAATTATTGCAAGCCAATGCTAAAGCCAAACTCACCCTTGTTTGTGGATTAGACTCTAAGGAGTATAATAGAATTTCAAGTTGTGATTCGGCAAAAAAATTTTGGGACAAACTTGAGGTAACGTATGAAGGTAACCAAGTGAAGGAATCTCGTATTGATATGCTTGTTCATAGTTATGAATTATTTAAAATGAACTCTGATGAATCTATTTCAAGTATGTTTACTAGATTTACTGAAATTATAAACTCTTTGAAATCTCTTGGCAAAACTTATACTAACAGTGAGTTGGTAAGAAAAATTCTTAGGTGTTTACCAAAGAATTGGGAAGCAAAGGTCACGGCCATTATAGAAGCCAAAAATCTCTCCATACTTGGATTTGATGAGCTTATGAGTTCCCTTATGACTCATGAGATCACCTTGAAAGGACATGAGGATGTTGAAGACAAAAAGAAAAGTGGAATTGCATTCAAAGCATCATCAAATAAAGAAGAACATGAAAACTCCAGTGAGGATGAAAGCTATGCCATGTTTAGTAGAAATCTCAAAAAGCACTTCAAGAAAAACAATTATGGAGGAAGAAGACCTTTTAAAAAGGAGTACAACAAAGATAACAAGAAGGAACCTCTTATTTGCTGTGAGTGCAAAAATCCTAGACATATAAAGATGGATTGTCCAAAATTAAAAAATATGGAAAAGACTACAAAAGAAACAAGAAGGCCATGATAGCAGCTTGGGGAGAAAGTGAAGATGAAAGCTCAAGTGATGAAATTGAAAATGAAGTAGCCAACTTGTGTCTCATGGCTTTTGAAGATGAAGACTCTACTCAAGATGAGGTAACTACTCTTTATGAAGAACTTGAAAGTGCATTCCATGAACTAAAAGATGAATTTAGAAAAGTTTGTGCCAAAAATAATGTGTTAAAAAAATTTGTTGCATCTTTATCTAGTAATGTAGAAGAATTAAAGAAAGAAAAAATTATTTTGAAAAATGATTTTGACACCATCTCTAATGAGAAAACTGCTTTAAAAAACAATGTTGATGATTTAACAAAAACACTTAAATTTTTGTAAAAGGTAGAAATAATCTCAACATGCTTCTTGGAAATCAAAGATGTGTTTTCGATAAAGCGGGCATTGGATATGACCCTATTAAGAAACAAAAGAATTTCAATACAATTTTTGAAAAGGCACCTCTCATGACACACCCTCATATTACTTGTCATTATTGTAGAAAGAAAGGCCATTATATATCTTATTGTCCATTCAAAAATAATATAAACATGAGAATTAAAAAGATTTGGTTTATTAAGGGATCTAACAAAATCACCAAGATGAACAATAGAGGTAATGTATGGGTGAAGATTCCAAAGAGGTAAATGAAGGTATAACTCCTAACACACCTTTAAGCTTAAAGTTCTATATTCTTTAAGGTGTGATTTGTGTACAATAGGTTGTGTCTAATCATTGCTTCCATGTAACCTAATTGTACTAAGTTTGCTAAGTCATGTTCTGCTAGTTTCTTTCAAACATTCATTGAACTCAAAAATGAGAATTATATTATTTTGATGAATGCCTATTAGAATATGAATGATTCATGTATTCATTAATATTTTATATCATGTTATCCATTGCTATGAAAAAGAGATAAGAAGTGATAAATTTTTTTGTGAGCATACTTTTCACATCTTATATATGACTTCATACTAACATGTTAATTCCTTTTTGAGTCATATCTTTGTAGAATCAATTTTGATGTCATAGCATGTTTTTGAGATGTATACTATCTATATTTTGAATTCTACATTTGTGATCGCAAGAATATGCTTAATATGAAAATTTCATGCTTATATGCTTTACATTGGAATATTTGAATGAGTTGTGAAATTCCTTAATCATGATCCATCAACAATGTCTAAATGAAAAGAAGTATCATACGTTTGTAGAGACATTGCATCTATCCTATTGAATATTTTTTGAATATGGATTATATTGGCATACATCTCATGATGAAATGCTTTTGATTGATAAATTGTTGAGTTAATTGTTTATAACATTCATGTTGTGTTCCATATTGAATAAAATGTTTTATTACACTTGAGCATGTGGATTGAATTAATGAAAATGCCTCTTGATAATATTATGTGATTAAATAAGATTGTTGCATCATTTCTTAATAAAATAAAGAGCATAAAACTATTTTCTTATGCATATTATGCTATGCGTTACAACTTGAAAATTCTGAAAAATAGCATTCCAAACTCATGTTTGATCATTGAATTATTTTTCACCTTTTTAGTTTGTGATAAGAAGTGATTTGTGCTGTATTTTTATTGAGTAATAATGATTGTTCTATGAATGCTATATTTACACAAAATAGAAAAGGATAGCGCTAACTTAGGGGGAGAAATCATTTTGCTAATGTTAGGTTTTATTCTTGGCAATCCCGGTTGACAAAGATTTCTATAAGAAGTTGGTTTTCTTTCAAAACTAAGATTACTTTTGTTTTCTTTAAGAAGTTGGTTTTCTTTCAAAATTAGGATTACTTTGGATTTTCTATAAGTAGTTGGTTTTCTCCCAAAACTAGACTTCTCATTAATTTTTCCTCCAGATCTTCTTTGTGGTTCTTAAGGTTTATATCTGGGGATATTTTGTTAGTTTTCTTTGATGTTTTCATTGAGTATTCAACTCATGGTTTAAAAGAGAGTACATCAAAGGTTTTGTTTGTTAAACAAAAGAGAGAATTGTTCTTCGGTGGATTCTGAAGAATTCGAGCCTGAAACTTCGGTGGATTCTGGAGTGGCTCATCAAAAAGACAATTCCGTGGTGAAGATGGGGTTGGAAGAGGCACATAGAGGTTGGTTCAATTAGGCGTTGTGGATTCGCTAGATAATTGAGAGTATACCTGTGTAATTCCTTTAAATCTTCTTAGTGGATTGTTTTGTGGCTGTTGCCCGTGATTTTTTTTATCACAGTTGGAGGTGTCCAATTGTGGTTTTTTCCACGTAAAATCGTTGTGTCTCTTTCTCTTGATTGTTTGATTGGGATTGTTATATTCTGCTTAAAATTGTTACATAATCACAAATCAACATCTAGGAGGTTTCTAGATTTTTCAATTGGTATCAGAGCGGGTCGCTCTATTTTTTTTACAAATCTTTTAGAGCGAGATCTTGTTTGATTTGTGATAATAGATATAATTCGTGAGGGAAATTCTATGAAAAAAAAAAACCCAAAAAGATTTTCTTGTATGGTTTTGCAAACTTGAAATTTTTGAGCAGTCCTTGGTGCATATTGGAATTGATGAGAATAACCATTACATGTTAATATGTGTGTGCTTTCTATGGTCATTACTCATTTTGGAGTGTGTGTTTTTTGATCAGTATGTCTCATTCTGTACACACTCTTGGATTAGCAAATATCGGAGTCTTCCGCCTTAGTGATTATTTTTTCTCTATGGACTTCTGGCATTGTATCTTTTGTTTTTCTAGAGGAATTGACCTATACTAGCACATCATGGGTAATGTTGAGTCTCTTAACCACCTTCCATCTTTTTGCATCTCCATGGCTTTCCCCTCTGTTCTTTTTAGTCCAGGCATGAGGAAAAGGCTACTTCAGAGTCACCAACCAGGCCATCCTTATTATATCCATGCTTCTCTGGTTCGGTTTCCATACTCTTAAGTGTGTCAGCCGCCAATGAGTGTGCAAAAGAAAGAAAAGAAAAGATGTGCAAAAGAAAGAAAAAAACAATGTGCAAAAGAAAGAAAAAAATAAAGGATTCATTGATTGAGGGGGAGCCTCCGCTTTTACTCACCAAATACCCCTTGATTCCTAGTGGTTTGACTTTCCTTAGTTGTACTTAGATTCTCTTGTCAGAGGTCCAACTTTTATATCACTACTAGGATTTGAATCTTGTGTTTGTCGAACTCCAAGAGTCACACACACACCTTTATCATGGGATCTATGCTTTTCACATAATGCATCACTTTCTTTTATGAGGAATTTTCTAGAGGCTGTGCACATTGTGTTTTCAAATAATTGTGTTTCTTGGATAATCTTGTGTGTTTCAAGGTACAAATCTGAAATTTCTTGCTTGCTCCACCATATTATTTTGTGTCGTTTTTCTTCTTATTCACTGTTTTCAGTGTGTGTGGTTGTTTTTAGTGAGGGGGAGTTTGGTTTATTGTTACAAAAGTTTGTTCGCATGATCACTTTGATTTGTTTGGTAAGGAAGATTGGCTTTAGTTGTTTTGCATGTTGCTTTGCATTCTTGCATGCTCCTGATATTTACATCATCATATCATTGCTTGTGTGGTTTATGATCATGCTTTAGTTGATTGAGCTTCCTTTGTCAATTCGTGACAAAAAGGTGTTGTTCATGTTTTCATGCTACATGTTTTTAATATCTCCAAGTCGCATCTATTCATGTTTTCCATCTCATGCTTCAAGATAATCTTGTCATATGTTTATTATTTTTTTCATATACTCTTGTGGCACTAATAGTTGTTTTGGAGATTGTGGCACTAATAACTGTTTTGCAGATCATGACCTTGAGATAGAAGTTGGCTTTTGTTGGCTGTTATGGATTGGGGTGATTAGGATTTTATTTGTTAGGTGTGTTTTGTCACGGCATTGCCAAAGGGGGAGATTGTTAGGTTTTATTCTTGGCAATCCCGGTTGACAAAGATTTCTATAAGAAGTTGGTTTTCTTTCAAAACTAAGATTACTTTTGTTTTCTTTAAGAAGTTGGTTTTCTTTCAAAACTAGGATTACTTTGGATTTTCTATAAGTAGTTGGTTTTCTCCCAAAACTAGACTCTTCATTAATTTTTCCTCCAGATCTTCTTTGTGGTTCTTAAGGTTTATATCTGGGAATATTTTGTTAGTTTTCTTTGATGTTTTCATTGAGTATTCAACTCATGGTTTAAAAGAGAGTACATCAAAGGTTTTGTTTGTTAAACAAAAGAGAGAATTGTTCTTCGGTGGATTCTGAAGAATTCGAGGCTGAAGCTTCGGTGGATTCTGGAGTGGCTCATCAAAAAGACAATTCCGTGGTAAAGATGGGGTTGGAAGAGGCACATAGAGGTTAGTTCAATTAGGCGTTGTGGATTCGCTAGATAATTGAGAGTATACCTGTGTAATTCCTTTAAATCTTCTTAGTGGATTGTTTTGTGGCTGTTGCCCGTGGTTTTTTTTATCACAGTTGGAGGTGTCCAATTGTGGTTTTTTCCACGTAAATCGTTGTGTCTCTTTCTCTTGATTGTTTGATTGGGATTGTTATATTCTGCTTAAAATTGTTACATAATCACAAATCAACATCTAGGAGGTTTCTAGATTTTTCAGCTAATATACTTGTTAAACCCTTTTGAGATGAACTCCTCATGAAAGAAAATTGAAGATTGAAAAGCTTTCATCTCTTGAATCTAAGGTATGCCTCATATACTCTCTTAAGCTTTTGAGGTAAAAATTCTATCTTATATCCCTTGAGCTAATACTGTTATTACTTTGATATGAAAAGGATTGATTATGCTTTATATGATTTGCAATGTATACTCTTTGATGATGCTGTTACCTAAAAATCATGCCTATGCTTAAATGTGTGGTACATATTGAAATTCATGATTTTTCTTGGCATATGGATTGCTATACCTTGAACATGCTTCATTTTTTTGGAATTACATTAGCTCCATGAGATTATATTGAGTTTAACCTATTATGAGCAATATTTGGTATTCTACATAATGCTTGAGCTATGATTGTTAAATCTTCTAGATTGTATATCAGTATCCTTGGTAGATTACATGTTGGTATCATTTTGGCATCCTATTTGATATTATTGACGAGAATATTTTAGTTATGAGCTTTCATTTATCATATCTCCTATTGATTTTGCCAAATGAAATAAGAGGAAGAATTTAAACTTGATTATTTTTTAAAATCCCCTCAGTTTCTATTCTGTTTTTGATATCAAACTTATGGGCTTGCACCTTCACATGTTACTATTTTTTTTGCCCATTATTGTCAAATGGTATGAGCTTCAATTGTATGATCATTATGTGCTATCATTTTTTTGGTATCATAGAGCTACCTTGATATGGATGATTATTTGTGCTATAATGAGACTTACATTCTTTTATTCTATATGCTGTACCATACTCCCTCATTGTGCTTTATTTTGTTGAAAATGTCATCGGGGGAGAAAAAGAGACTTGATTGTTTTAGTATCTCTGATTATTTTGGTATCTCTATGCTTTTGGTATCTTAATTCTTACAACAGGACCTTTGAGCTGATTAGTTGTTGATAATGTAAGAGGAAGATCATTTTCCTCAAGGAAGAGTGACTTGAACTTTAGCTCCATATTTATGCTCTTGTTTGGCAACATTGTTTGATCTATGCACTGTTATGTCTATTATAGTCTTAAGATTGGTATGCTCTTGCTAAGAAATTGATAATTAGATCATGTTCAAATACTTCTCATATACTCATTAACAATTTGATCTCTCATTATTATTTTTTGTTTAGGATTTATTTTCTTATTTTTTTCTCTGCTTTTTAATTTCATTTTTCAGTACTTAAACATAAACACAACACCAAATCAAAATACAAATATTTACATAAAAAAAAAACCAAAAAAAAAAAAAACACCATTCATTTTTTTTACGGCCATACGCTGATCAAAATAAACATAAAAAAAACCCTTTATTTTTTTCCAGCCATACGCCGATTTTACTTACTCGCCTCTTCCATCGTTTTCTTCTTCTTTTTATCACCTTGGGCTACCCTTGACCCCCTTGCCCCCGTGCTTTCGTCGAGAGCGACGACTCCCCGCTGACTATCAAATGCCAAGAACGACGTTGCTCCAAATCGGGCCATGGAGGTGGTCTTCCGTTTAAGCTCTTTATTTTCGGCCTTCAGTGCGCCTATTTCTGCTCATGCATCCTTGTACACAAGGATGGATCTAGGGGGGTGTAGGTGGGGGCGATCGCACCCTCAAAAATTTGAAAAAAATATCATATATTATACTACAAAATTTAAAATAATTTAAAATTATTAAGGTTTGCACCACTAAACATATTTTCGCACCCCCTTAGTGATAATCCTGGATCCGTTCCTGCTTGTACATGCGCTGGAGCAGAGAGAGTTGGGTGTTGATCTGATGGAGCTCACTCGTCCTGTTCTGCTGTCGGTGCGCTAATTTTGTGACTGCAGTCATTGTCTCCATACAGGACATCAGTGTGAAATGATTGGCTTCAATGTCTGATTGAGCTGCCATTATTTGCTCAATCGACATCATAGAAAGGTTGGGAGGAGTAGGAGCCGGGGCACTCGGCCCAACAGCGCTTACGGGATCGTTCAAGTCTGGAAACAGAGTGAGGGGACGGGATGAGGAAGCCATGGTTTAAAGGTGAAAGGTGTAAAAGAAATGAGTTGCGAAGAACCAGAAGAGAGTGGTAAATAAGAGATAGAAGAGAATGGTGAAGAAGAAACTGGAAGAGTGTGTGATTAAGAAGAAGGCAAAAGAGAAGAAGACAATGAGGGAGAGGGAGCCGAGGCGCGTACAAATCGAGGCCTGCTTTTGTCGGCCAACGACGCAAAAGTGAGGCCGCTTGTCAAATGCGTTTATCGAAGGAAACAGAGAGACGCAGGAGCGTTGTATGTGTATGCATATATGCATATATATGTTTTGAGTTGTATAGATGCCATTTATCACTATCATTCTCCTCCTCCTCCAGATTCTGACCTACGATTTTCTTTTGATAATGTCACAGTGGGAGAAATTATATGATGTTATGTATTATGGGAGCATGACTTGAGGGGGAGCTTTTCTTACTCCCAAATCAAATCAAAACATTATTGTGTGCCATCATCAAAAAGGGAGGAGATTGTTAGACTTATTTATTTTGATGATTTATTTAATTATGTTTTAATTTATTTGAAAAAGAAAAATAGAATCCAAAATTTATTTTGATGATTTATTTAATTATATTTTAATTTATTTGAAAAAGAAAAATAGAATCCAAAATTTATTTTGATGATTTATTTAATTATGTTTTAATAGAATCTAAAATTTATTTTGATGATTTATTTAAATTATGTTTTAATTTATTTGAAAGAGAAAAATAGAATCAAAATTTATTTTGTCTCATTATTTCTCACCTAAACCTTTATCCTAAATGTTGTTAGAATGTATTTAATATTTGATTAAATCAGGAGTTCAAACAGCCCAAAACAGAGGTTCAAACAGCCTAGCACAACAGCAGTTCAAAAAGTTCAAAAGGTTCAAGTGAAAGATATTCAAATTTGTAATGATGGAGTGAAAGATATTCAAATTAGTAATAATGGAGTGGAAGATATTCAAATTAGTAATGATAGAGTATAACGGCTATAAACGGCTATAAATTCAAATAAATAGAATGGCTATAAACAGCTATAAACGACTATAAATTCAAATGAATACAACGACTATAAGTTTCATTATATATACCAAAGTCTCTAATGTAAACAAGTTAAAAAAAAAATCTGAAAATATTCTTTGATCTATAATCACTCACATCTAATCTCAGAAATTATGCACTGAGCCTTATAGTTTTAAGCTCATCTTTCCTGTGTGAGATTTACAGAAAAATCAAAGTTTCATTTTATATATCTATCTTTGAGAGATATTTATTATAAGCTTTTTTTGAAAGTAAAAATACCATTTTATCTTGTAAAAGTGTTGCAAACACTGTATTCTTAAAATCTTGAGAGTGATTGTGAATCACCTAAGATTTGCAAGGATTTGGGCTTGTGAAGTCTGTGTAAAATCCGTGGAGGATTGCTCCATTTGTAAAGAGGTTGCTAGCACCCCTGTTGTAACGACCCCATCACGTATAATGATTAGTACTTGATTAATTACAAGGATTTGAAAGTTAATTGCCGAGCATTACAATTTAATTTGGGATTTATGAGAATTGGGGAATCTGACTCGTATATGATTTTATTGAAGGTTTATTTTGGAATTAAAAATTAAGGGTCCAAATGGCTTAAGGGAGTAAAATTGAGAAGTGAATCAATTTAATTTTAATTATGGACCCATTTGGGAGTTTAATTAAATATTCGATTCAGTTTAGTGAAATTGAGATTCGATTAATTAGGTCCTAATTGGAATCGATTAAATCATGAGGATTGAGGATTGTGGTTATTATAAATTAAATTTAATTATGATGTGCCCAATTTGAATATGTAATTTAATTGCCGGAAACTTGGAGTCTGATCAGAAATTGAAGACCTAAATGATTTAAGAAACCAAAATTGAGGTTGGAAATAAGTTTAATTTAATAATTGGAGCCTTTTAGGAGTTCGATTACAAATCTGATTCAGATTGATAAATTTAATTAGGCTCTAATGGAAGTCAATTTGCCTAATTAGATTATATGGGATTTGGGGTTAATTATAATTAACTAATTTTATGCTAATCAAAATTTATTAAGATCAAATTATGCTTAATTAAATTAATCCTAGACAAAATTTGAGTTATGGACTAAATTAGAATTGTGGATATATATTATATATATTTGTATATAATAAATTATTAAACCTTCAATCTCTTTATGTGCACATGAGAAGAGAGAGAGTAGGCAACCCGAGTGAGTGCATTCTGTGCTTGTTTTTGGTCTTGACAAAACCGTGGGAAAGAGAGAGACCACCGTGGGTGAGAAAGGGAGTCAATTCCTTAAACCTTTGCTGGAAATTTGAAGGAAAACCAAGAGGAAAGTGAAGAAAAGGAAGGAGAAACTCAAGTTTGGCTTAGATTTGTCAAAGTTGTGCAAGATTAAGTGTCTATAAAGACTCTAGGTAAGAATTTGTCTCTCAAACCTTAAAGATCCTATGGTATAGAGTTGGATTTATGGGCCATCATATGTATTTTGCTTTAGCATGTTAAGAAGAAGGTGATTCCTTACATACATACATGAATATGTTGGATTTTGAAGTTATATGTTGCATGCATTCTAGGATTGAGTTATGTTGAAATTCAATCTTATAATTTGAAAGCTATGGAAAGGGATTTAGATTAGATTGATACATACATCATGAATTTTGAAGGAATTAAAAAATAAAGCTTTGTAGATATTATGAATTGTTAAGAGTTGGGTTGCATGTAAAATCAAGTTTATGGAAGATGGATTAGAAATTAATTATTAAGAGATTGATGTTGAGATTAAATATTTGAGCTTGATTTTCTTCATCCTTCACATAATTGAAGTTTATCATTACATGCATGGTAAGTTTTCTAGATTTTAGAATTTAATTCATATTTTAAGGTTTATGAGCTTGAGATTAAATTGTGATATAAAATTGGTTGGACTTGATAAGTGTTTTATACATGCACTATGGATTTTGAGGAATTTAAGGTAAACAATTTCATGTACATTAAAAAGGAATTAGTAAAATGGTGTAGGAATTAAATTAGATTCAAAATTATAGAAGTTAATTTGAAAATAACCATTTTGGTTTGAATTTATTTGTCTGATATGAAATTGAGTTCAATCACACATGCATCATGAATTAAGAAAGCTATGAAATTAGTCTCATGGGTTAAGTAAGAAATCAAGTAGACTCATGGTTATGGAAATTAGTTGGAAATTTATAAGAATATAAAACTAGTAATTTTGATGTCAATTTCATACATGTGAATAATTTTCTAAGGAAGTTATGACTTTAATTTCATGCTTGAAAGGAAAGTAGAAAGAGCTTAAAATCAATTTTATGTAACTAAAAAGAAAATGAGAGTTTGGAGCCATGTTCACTTTATGGAGATTAAGTTAGAAGTTAATCATTTTGAGTTGGGATTTGGCTTGATATGGAGAAAACGATGTCAAACTAAATTTGGCAATTGGGGTATGATTTTGAATAAATGATTTAGCGATTTATGACTTTAATAAATGGTTCACCATGTTTGTATACTAAGGTACATGTTTTGAGGCTTTGAATACCAAATTGAAACTTTAATTGCAATTTTAGAATTTCAGAATTTTCGTTGTCCGCTCGAGCGAGGGAAGTCTCGCTCGAGCGTGAAAATCGACCTCCCAGTAGTTTCTCAAATTTTACAGTCCGCTCGAGCGACCAAAGCGGCGCTCGAGCGAAGACCCATTTTCAGCACATTTTGAAAAGTTGCATTTAGTTCATATGTTTACCCTCATCTCTTTCCAATGCATTCTAGACATGATTTATGACTCAATAAATAATAATAGGCTACTAATCAACATAGAATCAGTTAGCTAATGAATGAATCATTGATCTCGTGGTAATTATTTAAGAAGCCAAGTAAATGATCAATCTATTTGGAAAAGAGGGACTTAGTAATAAAAGAATATGTGAAGTAAGAACCCGGTTTATTTAAACGAGAAAGAATAAACGTAGTAGAACTTCGGACTATAAAGACTAGAAATGACAAGTTTAATCAAAGGAGTAATATTGTATTTCAATGTGTATATGTTATGTGCTTGTGTAGGTCACGCGCCATTGTCTGCCTGATTTTCCCGATATGTCCAGTTTGTCTGATTTGCTTCTGCAACCCACTGTGAGTAATAACTCTGTAAAGTTATGTTTTACTTTAAGTATTTTCTGACTGATATGATATGATTTGCTTTCTGAAATGCTACGTTATGAATTATGAATGAATGTCCAATTTTCTGAAAAGTATTGTGGCACCCTTAGTCCCTATGGCCCTCGCCCGGGGGTAACAATACCGTGGCCTATGGCCCTTGCCCGGGGGTAACAATACCGTGGCCTATGGCCCTCGCCCGGGGGTAACAATACCGTGGCCTATGGCCCTTGCCTGGGGGTAATAATACCATGGTTACTTGCGCGCAAGATATGGACCTTCACGGTCGTTGGTACCAACTCTGTTTGTGGTCTTTAGACCTGCCTGATTTGATAGCTAATGGGTGTACCACATATGATCTTATGCAAAATCTAAATATGAATATGAACGTGAGCATGTATCTGAATCTACTTCTGATTTGACATTTGAATATGCATAAGACTCTATTTCTGATATGATTGTGTTTCTGATATAAACTCTGTGATGGACATCATTCATTAAACCCTTTACTCTGTTATTATTCACTGGGTTTTAGCTTACTGTATTATTTATGTATGTAGGTGATCAGGCGCGTGACCAGGCTTAGAGGCATCTGTTTAGAATCTGTTATGTCAGCCAACCTATGTGCCTCCCGTAGAGGTTCCAGATATGTTAAGTGTTATCGTTATGTAATTTAAAGTTTAAGTTATGTTTTCTTGTTTGGTTCTTCAAGTCAGGTGTATTTTGAAAAGGGGGACTAAGTCCCTTTCTGCCTAATCTGTATATATAATATGACTTAAAGATGATGTGTATATATGTATATAAAAAGTTTTAAATTTTTCTGTCTCATATAAGTCTGCACAGCTCAATGGACGTTGAATTTTGTTATTTGCTTCCGCAGCCCCTACTATTATGTTAATATGTCTCAAAGGCCGTAGGTAATCTCAGGATTACTGGCCGGTTACGATGCTAAACCTATAGGGGCTAGTTTGGGTTGTGACACCTGTGAAGCTAGAAGATAGTGGAAAATCTCAAGTGAAGCTTGAGGAGTGGATGTAGGCCGAGTTGAAGCCGAACCACTATAAATTTGTTTGCCTCTCTCTCTCACTCTTATTTCTTTATTTTATTTTAAATTGTCATAACTATATTTCACATTTTTACTGTGCTAAAATTATTAACTGACGTAGTTGTTAAGACACTTGTTTTAAATATTTTTATTTCATTAATTATATTTATCTATTGTGCTAGTCATAATTTTTATTAGGGTATTATTAATTTTAATTGTAAAAACCTAATTCACCCCCTTTTTAGATTGTCTTTTGGGTAACACAACGCTTCAAGTTTTACTATTAATTTTGTTAAATCAATTTATTCTTCTTCTTTTGGTTGGATAATCAACCTCTTCATCTTCTTGCTGAATGGCACTTGGGGAAGGTGATGAGATGTAGTCAGTCAATGCTTCATCATCTGTATCCGCATTATTCTCATCAACCTCAAAAATAAATTTAGCCGCACATTTTTTTCTCAGTGCCTGGCACCACACCATATGATTTTTTACGAAGATCTCCACTTCATCACCGCCTTCTAATTTACTCGTTGATCCAAATTTGGTGACCATATATTCTATCTTGCTGACACTATAAAGTCCACTAAAATTTGATATGAGGCTTTGTTAATACGGATTTCACAAGAACACAAAATATTTGACTTGAATTTTTCATTGGGATTGGATTCGAGGAAAGCTACGCACATAACCAAGCCCAATATTTTATGATTTATACGAGGCGGCATCTTGAAAGACAAATATGACCCTTCACTTTGGTAATTGAACCATCTGGGAACCTCACCACCCCATCGAAGACTGATCCCAAATTCATTTTTAATATGAAAATCCTATTCCAATAGATGATGCATTAGTCAAAGTACAGACTAAATCTCTTTTTCTTACTAAGAGATGCAATAAAAAATAAAATCCAATTTGATATCAAGAAAAAGAAATAAAAAGCCAAAAGTGAAGAAAATTTTCCCTTCTCTCTTTGTTTTCCCTCCACAAATTCAAAATCCAGACAAAGCCTTGCATGAATGAGACATTAGCAATTGTACTAATTCAGAATAAACCAGGATTGATTATGGTTCTTGAAGTATGAATTATTATAGCAATGAGAGAGAGAGAGAGAGAGAGAGAGAGTGCCTTAACAAGCTGGATGACTGCAGTTATGAAATTATTTAAAAAATTGTTCTCAACTAACTTATGGCAACCATCAAAGTTAAACCATCTCCGAGAATAACCCACAACCAGCGATTTTAACTAAACATTCTCTAATGAAACACAATTGCGTGTACACATTACATTTGTGCTCTCAGGAAGCTCAGGAATTGATTGGAGCCTTGCACATCCAGACAACTCGAGTTCACTCAAGTTAATAAGCTTACAGATGCCATTCGGTAAGGTATGGAAATTGTTTCTACAAAGAAACAAGTCTTTTAATGAGTTCAACTTCCAAATTTCACTGGGCAAATGTGACAGATTGCAGTCATCCATATTTAGACTAACCAAGCAAGTAAGGTTACAGACGCAATCCGATAAGGTACATAAAAATTTGTTTGCAAAAAGACTCAATTTTGTTAATGAGATCAAACTCCCAATTTCACTGGGCAAATGTGACAAATTGCAATTTCCCAAATATAGCCTCTCCAAGCGAGTAAGGTTACAGATGCTATTCGGTAACGTACACAAAAAATTGTTTCCATGAAGATATAAATCTGTTAATGACATCAAACTCCCAATTTCACTGGGCAAATATGATACATTGCAATTGGCTATATTCAATTTCTTCAAACTTCTTAAACCTTGTAGTAAAAACCAATGGAATCCACATTCTTTCTTGGCAATGCCCAAGATGATAATTTTCTGTACAATAATTTTGATGGTGATCCTTTAAATCCAGCAAATTCTCTTAGTTTGGAGCAGCCAGAGAGATCAAGATGCTCAAGAGATTTCAACATCAAAATCCTTGAAGGCAACTGCTGAAGTTCTATACAATTTGCCATATTTAGGACAATAAGTTTGCTGAGACATCCAATGGATTCATCAATCTTTTCCAACCTTATGCAGTTATCAATAAACAGTTCCTCAAGATTGTCAAGTCCAAAGAAGTTTGGGGTTTTGGTTAGGTAATAACAATG
The DNA here is from genome assembly GCA_030407325.1 of Camellia japonica. Taxonomy (NCBI): domain Eukaryota; kingdom Viridiplantae; phylum Streptophyta; class Magnoliopsida; order Ericales; family Theaceae; genus Camellia; species Camellia japonica. The sequence continues at coordinate 19,334,715 of JAPPVO010000003.1, forward strand.
GCTGAGATCAAGGAATTTCAGATTATTAAGATCTTGTCAAAAGCACAAAGAGAAAAATTATTTTTCACATCAGTACAATACGATTGATGTATGAAATGTAAAGAAATAATATTGTACCTTGTTTCCCTTCCAAACTTGTTTCAGTTTGCTATAACACAAGTTAAGAGCAACCAACTTCTCTACGTATAATTTCGATGGCAACCATTCCAACGGACAACCCTTCCAGCTTAGCCATAATAGCCTTCTAAAAATATGTTCAAAACCTGAACTTGGGTGAACATAATCCAGATGAAGCAGCCACAAGTTGTTCATATTTTCATACGCCTTCGCATTCACTTGTACTTCTTTTGGCTTGGGAAAGTTTAGGAAGAGGCCCTTAACTACTTCAGTACCCTGATAAGAAAACCCAAGGCACAAAAAAATTACATTAGTTGGAAAACAAAACTTAAGGCCAAGTATATTCGCATAAGTTAATTGCCAGAAGTAAGAATGTGCATATGCATGTGAAATTATTGCAAGAATTAAGCATCAAATATTAATTAGAAGTTCATGCTTATGGTTCTCACCGTGCCATATCTCAACACTTCGCGACCATCCTCATGATGCCACAATCTACTACGCCTTTGTAATAACCCTGACCCAGATTAACGTCAATTGGTACTTAATTATGCCTAATGGTAATTAAGAGGAAATCTGGAATTTAATTTGCATATGTGTTGCATGTTTTATGTGCCTCTATCTGTTCAGTGTCGAAATATCTGTTTATGCTTTAAACTTCAAACTGCAAATTGAAAGCCTTATCGGTGCCCGATTCCGAAATTAATTAGCAACCCGCGTTAGTTGGATATTATGTGATTTTATGGCATATTTATCTGAAATGTGATTTGGTATGATTAAATTAGATTAAATAAGTAAATTACGCAAGTTGCATTATTCACCATTTTGCCACCACTAGTGGGCCACTTACTTGACACTTTTGAGCCCCATTACACTCAAACAAAATATTTCCTTAGCCTCCTTTCTTGTTCTAGCCGACCTTAGAGGGAGAGAAAGTGAGAGAATTGAGTTCAAACTTGGAGATTTGCTTGAAATTGGAAGATTGAAGAGAGGATTGCAAAATTAAGCTTCCATACCTCTAATTCTAGACCTAAGGTAGTGTAATTACCCTCTTCTTTATGAATTGAGCTTGTTCTTACATGATTCATGTCAAATTTAGTGGATTGAGTCATGAAATAGCTTCATATGTTGATTTGAGTTAGAATTCATGCATGCATGTGTTTATCCATGCATTGTGAGGTTTGATTTCATGGAATCTTGCATGCATGTTCATGTTTATATTATAGACCATGATTTCATCTTGATTTTGTAAGAATTGGCTCATTAGAGCAAGTGTTTAAAGCTTGAAAGTGGTTTAAATTCATGCATGTTGCATGTTCATCTTGTTCATGAAAATTGGTTTGAAATTGGATTTAATTAAACTACCCTTGGGCTTTGATTTTACAAATTGAGCTTTGAAACATGTTATTCTATGTGTTTACAAATGTTTTCTAGAAATTTAGCCCAAGGGGATTGAATTTAGTATATTCAAACTTGGTTTTGAGTTTGAGGTTCAAATATGGAATTTCCAGATTTTGGACCCACGCTCGAGCGTACACTCTGTGGTCATGCTTTCCGCTCGAGCGAGTAGAGTGACGCTCGAGCGTGAAATGCGTGCATCCAGTACTTTGCATGAGCTTGCAGCCCGCTCGAGCGAGAGAATTCACGCTCGAGCGAGGACTTGTGTCTCACGCTCGAGTGAGGGTCGAGCGCCCGTCGAGCATGAATTTTGAGCATCTAGTATTTTCACTGTAGCTTACTGTCCGCTCGAGCGACGGAAGTCACGCTCGAGCGGAGCTCCTTTGTCTGCATGTCCGCTCGAGCGTAGAAAGCCACGCTCGAGCGAGACCCCTGTTTTCTTGAAAATTCTGAAAAGTGTCTAAAAGTGCATTTTTACATCCTCATTCCATCCTAGGCATTCCTAGGCCATGTTTAAGACTATATAAGGGGAATTCAAGGGTAGAAACACACTTAGAACCAATGATATAAGTTTTGTATAGTTAGAACGTGTGTTTCATGTATATGTCTGTTATGTGTTATGTAGGTCACGTGCTGCACTCTGTTTGACCTTTTGGCTCCGTCTGTCTGTTTCAACGCCCACTGTGAGTAATAACATAGTAAAGATATGTTCAACTGTACTTATTTTCCGTGTGGCAAAATGAGAATTGTTTTCGGTAATGATATGTTCTGTACAATGAATGATTGTTCAATTTCTGACATGTATTCGTGACATCCTTAGTATCATGTAATATCTACAGCCGTTACCCGGTATCGGAGGTTCCTTTATGGAACTGGTTATTCGTAACCTCACGCGTATGCGTCCTGTCTGTGCACTGTTACCCGTACCGGAGGCCCGCCATGGGGGCTTAGCTGTCCTGTTCTGTGACCCGGATTCGGAGGTTCCTTTTTGGAACTAGGTTATTCATAACCTTATGCTTATGCGTCCTGTTCTGTTACGCTTATGCGTCCTGTTCTGTTATGCTAATGGATGTATCACGTAAATGTAACCAAGACTTATGATTTCTGTCTGTATATGATTTGAACAAGTATGATTTTGATACAATATGAATTGATTTCTGAAATCTGTACGAACTCATTCATTGAAACCCCTTTACTCTGTTTATTATTCACTGGGCTTTCGCTCACAGTTTACTATATATATGTAGGTGAGGCGGCACATGACCCAGGTCAGAGTTGACGGCCTTCAGTTTTGTTTTGTCAGCCAAACGTTGCGCCTCTCGAGGAGCTTCCGCTTGAAGCCTATTGTCATGGGTGTTTTTGTGACCATGCTAGTCTGTATGCGTGTTATGTAAAGTCAGGTCTTGGGAACTATTCTCTGTAAATATTGATGTATCTGACTAGCATGTTTTTGTATATAAATAAGTTTTGAGAAGTTCTGTTCATGTTCGGTATCACAGCTCATTGGACCTTGTTTATTTTATATATTTGCTTCCGCAGCCCCTTATTATTTGTTAATCTGTTCAGAGGCCTTTAGTAATCCACGGATTACTAGCCGGTTACGGTGCCAAACCTACAGGGGCGAGTTTGGGTCGTGACAGCCTTCTAGGCTCATCATTAGATTCTTTCTTAACAATTTCTCTCCCCATGTCTCTAACCATATCATGCATCTCAAGCGTGTCAAAATGCCCATATTTTATGAGACACTGATCAAACAGAATCCTCAACCCAATTTCGGGGGATAATTTACGGCCTTTTAATATTTTGATTATAAAATTTCAATCGATTCCAACAAAGAAACATGCTATATCTAGGAATAACTCCTTCACTTCTTTACTTAATGAATTGTAACTTATTTCAAGTTTTTCTTGAATGTCTTCATGAGGGATTTTTTTCAATTTTTCTATTGCACTTTCCCATTCCGGTATGCTTCTGATGCGAGACAAAAAGGAACCCAAAATTTCAAGAGCTAATGGAAGCCCTCTAGCATAGTCCACAACTTGTTTTGAAAGTTCCACATAGTTTTCTATGGGATGGTCTTCCTTAAAGGCATGCCAACTGAAGAGTTGAAGAGATAGGTCCCTATCCAACTCCTTTGGTGTATATATATCTCAATCTCATCATCTATAAAATTTAATGAAAACAAATCTGTTGTTGTTATGATGATTCTACTTCTAGAGCCAAAATAAACTCGATCGATGGCTAATTCCTTCAATTGTTTAAAATCATCCACATCATCCAAAACAAGTAGAACCTTTCGACTTAATGCTCTCTATTATGACCTCTTTTCCTTGGTGACTATTTCTGATGTTATCACTTTTCCTTTTGGATATATCAGAAATAAGTTGTTCTTGTGATTTTAACAGACCATTTGGATTCTTCCAGGTTTCTCTGACATCTGCAAGAAAGCTGCTACCAGCAAATCTATGGTGGATGAGTTTATATAGATTTTTAACTATTGTTGTCCTCCCTAGTCCACCAATCCCCCATACTACAACAATGCGAACATCATTATCATTTGACTCCATACGCGACAACATTCTGAGTTCCTGCACACGATCCTCTAGTCCAACCGGGTGGTTTGCAACATGTAGACGTTCACAATCTATTACATTTCCAACTTCCTCAATGATTTTCGCAATTAACTTCGCTTCATCTCTGCCAATTTGAACAAAATTAAAAAACAAAAATAAGTATTTAACAAATTCACACATCTGGGGTTATGGAATTTGAAATTTGATGGATAAACTAGTTTTAATTTATTTTTGTGAATAACATAAATGATTCTAAATATAATCTTATAACTACAATTAAGATCCTACTTATACATCCAAATGAAATTGTTCCTAATTTGTGTTGTTTTGGATAGTTTTCAAGAAAACATTAAGAGGCTTGAGGAAAATACCCGCCGTACACATTCTTTAAGTACCAACTAGATGTATTAGTAGCCTCAGTAAGAGTTGCTCTCCACTTCTCCACCTTGCCATCTGAACTCTTTCCAAAATCTTCTACATGCTGGGCAAACGCTTCTGCAAGGCTCCCCTTTTGCGCCCGCATGTCGGACGGATCAATGCCATAAAAAATAGGAAGAACAATCTGATTAAATGTCTTCTTGCACTCCATGATCCACACAAGTTCATCCAGACACCACTTCGACATTGCATAATTTTTTGAGAACACAATAATTGAAATACGAGATTCCTCAATTGCTTTTAGTAGTTTAGAACCAATCTCTTCTCCTTTGTTGAGCTTTGTGTCGTCTCTAAATGTATTAAAACCATGTAGCTCTGAAGCAGCTAACAGATGACTGGTAAAATTCAAGCGGGTATCCTTGTCACTGAAACTCAAGAAGACATCATATTTGCGTTGTACAGTGGAGGAAGAGGAAGAGGCTTCGTTTGCCCAAGGAGCAGCCATGCGTGAAGCTCAAAGATGAATGAACATTTGTAGACTGGTGCTTTTGTTTGGGGAACAAGGGATAGCATTGTATACTTCTTCCTTGTTAGGTGGCTTGTATATATTTCAAAAGATTCTTACCTCTGGGAAAAAAAAAAAAACAAAAGGGTTAAAAGAAGTAAAATTCTTCCAAATAACACTTTCTAATTGAAAAAAACATGATTTTATTCCACAAATACATATTGTAATATTATTTTGACAGTGGTGGAAGCAAACGAGTGATCTGTTATTGTTAAAGAAGGAGATTACTAAATTTTTGTAGTCATCCTAATGGTAAAAGAAGAGATTTTGGTATTTTCTAAAGAGGGGGCTTAAAATCATGGCCTTTCGGAACTTGAAAGTACTGTTGAAGACATAAAATTGAAACTAAACTATTGTCACAAGAGCACAACATGAGCGAAGCAATTGAAAACAATTAAACCAAGATCAATACTTCATTTCAATATTAAGAGCATAACCTATGTCTGATTCATGAACAAACACATGTTTTTCCCTTCAATGTCAATGAAGAAAAAAAATTCATAAATTAGAAGTTTCATCAAGAACAAAACGTACATACAGTCATACATACATACATATTCTTAAAAATCATCTAAACTAAGCTCCCAAAACGCTAATAATCTTCAACCACAGACAAATAAAAGAAAAAATAAATTGAACATGACATCACACAGAGCAGATCTTACAGAATTGCTGTGGTAGAATGAAGAAAATAGTTTTATTTTGCTCGGTACAAAATATTTTATTAATGGCAATAAAATAAGAGAACACTGCTGGGGACTCTCTTTGGATTTAGATTCTTTACCATACATTACATGGTAGGAATGGAGATCATAAATCCAAAGATTGATAATTGTTATGTTAATTGTTTCTGATTTTAAAATTAAAATATATTTATGTGGCTCTTTAACAATCATTAATCTATGCAAATAAACAATTCTCAAGAGAGAAAAGCCGAATCCGAAGTTTTTTAAGTACACTCTTTTTTATCATATGTACGTACCTTGTTATGAAATGGAAGTCTGTGCAGTGCAGATGCTTCAATCTCCACGATCATCATCTGCGAAGGAAAATTTGAGTTTAAGAGTGAAAAAAAAAACAATAAGAAGGTGAGAGGGAGGGAGGGAGAGCTTGAGGGTGCAGTAGAGAATTAAATTTTTTTTTTACTTATTTTATTTTATTGTCGAAAGAGTTCTAAAAGTCAAGGAAAGTCAAAAAGTTAATTTTAAAGTAAGTTCCTGGTAAAGAGTTCGTGTCGTGTAAACTGGGAAAAACTAGCAACAGTAAAAATTCAGCATGTTTAGAATTTCAAAAGAAAATTTTCAAAAAACTAGGAATTTTGTAATGAAAAGCTCAGATTTATTTTTGATCAGGTCTCATAACAAAGTTAAATATCTAAGATTTATTTTAAATTCTCTAAGTAAATTCTGATCACTTTTTCTAAATCTATAAACTTTCTGATATACTCAAACTTTGCTTGATAACTAGTTAAAAATTTACAAAATATATATATTAAATATATCAAAAGTCATAAAAAATTTAAAAAATTCTCATTATCTTTACTTCTTTTTACACAAAAGTATTATTTCTAAGTATTTAATTTTATTTTACCTCATATTTTAATAAAAAAATTATTATAAAAATTACTTTTCAAATCAACCCACATTTTATTATAATTTATAATATTACACAAAAATGCGAGTCAAGCTTCAGACTGTAGAGACCAAAGTAACTTCTTTGCAAGCAATTCTAGGCCCCGTTTGGGAACATGCTAATTTAGTAACTTTTTGACTATTTGGCTAAAAAGGTAGATAAAAAAAACTTGTATGTTTGGGATGACTTTTTGGCTAATTACGAAAAGCTGTGCAAAAAGTAGAGAGAAGCCGTAATGTTTGACTTTTTGGTATGGGTTGTTGGCTTTTTGGCTAATTTAGTAACTTTTTGGCTAATTGGCTAATTTAGTAAGTCCCCAAACGGGGCCTCAGTCTCATGGGAAAACCACCTTTGCCTTTCCAAGAAATTTCTTCACAGTTTTGGAGCCGAGTCTGTCGGGTGATAATAAGAAGGAAAAAAAAAATGGTACTCCTTTCTCTAAGTTTTTGAATAAATTATAAATTAATAATTAAACATAATATTTAAGTAGATAACAAAAATTTATGGTTGAATCTTATCTTTTACCTAATAATTATAATTTGTTTGGTTTGGATGAAATTAGAAATTTATTTTAGGAGAGACAACATTAAAGCTAAGTTTGGCATAATACAAAAAGTCAAAAAGTTAAAAAGTCACTATCCTATTTAAGTTACATCATCTTATTTAAATCATATCACCTCTCTACCACATCACTTTAAACCCAACTCATATTTAATAAAAAGTCAAAAAGTACACTTATTTAGATCATCCCAAACAACCCTTAAGTGTAGCAAAAAAAATCTTTTAGTAAAACAGATATTTTAACATGTACTTTAAGAGCATGTTTGATTGAATGGATTAGAGCATGAAATTGAGATTATTAATCCGTGGGCCCAATTATCCTATGTTTGTTTTAACATTTTGGTTTAGGATTATTAATCCAATGGATAATTAATCCAACAAATTTGTAGGATTATTAGTAATGGGGTAGGGGTGGGATTATTAATCCAATGGATATTAATCCAATTGGATAGTGAATACCACACTAATTTTGTAGGATTATTAATACCTCACTATTAGTCTTGTAAATCAAACATGACCTAAGGGAAAAAGAAAAAAAAAGAAGAAGATGAAACATCAATAAATTTATATTAATAAATCAATAGGATCATCTTCAAAAATTTAAGAATTATTCTATCTATAATATTAAATTATAAGTTAATTGATAATTTTAATAAAAAAAATTGGGGGGCCATGACTATTGGCCACCCTAATTTTGTCCCGATGTTGTTTGGGGTGCACTAAAAAACTACACTTATTTTTCTTTTTATTTTTTTTTAGGTCATATCACTTTTTTACTTTTTATACGTCTTTCGTAAAAAGTTAAAAAATACATTTATTTTTATTATTCCAAACAACCAATCCCAAAATAATAATAATAGTAATAAAAAAAATTCAACATCTCTATCAAGATGACATCTAGGCCTCGTTTTGGAGAATTGGATTTTTAATAAAGGTTGTCACAATATTTTTATTTTTTATTTTTTCAAGTTTTTTTTGTAAAAAATTAATTAAAACAACTAATTCCTAAACAGAACTTAGACAACCAAAAATGGAATTGCAGTAATATGTTGGAAATAAAGACCAATCTTGAACAAAATCAAACTTCAAAACAAAAAATTACTTCGTTTCCTGGGCAGGATAATCCTCATGACCATCGTTTGGGTCAATATGCTTTGGAATTGGATTAATAATTCAACGAAATATATAATTTGATATTTGACTAACAAAATTAAGGTTAAACTAGTCTATCTGTCCCTATTATTCCCCCCACATGAGAGACTATTGAATTTCTTAAGAGGGGGGAGTGAGATGCAAAATCAAAGACCAAAGAGAAATTCAAATTAATTATTTAAATTGTAGAATTGGTAAGATTTTTTTTTAATCACACCTCATAATCCTAAGCCAATTTAAACATAAAACAAGATATTTAATTCGAAAACATTGATAAGCTTAAGACTATACTTCTAAAATTATTAATCCCATAAAATTCAATCAGTTCAAACAAATATGACCTTAATGTACACTGATGCTGTGTTTGGTTGGGGGATTTGAGGAGAGATTTGGAAAGGGAAATGGAAATGGTAGGTGAAATGAGAATAAAATATGTCTAAATTTCACATAGTTTCACACACCTTTTTCCTTTTTCTTTCCAAATTCCTCCCAAAATCCTCCAACCAAACACAGCATGACTGAATAAAAAATGAAGGTCCAATTTAGTCGAGAGGGAAACACAAATCATACTCTCTCTCTCCCTCCCCAACCATGCAACGCTACCAACACTATACAAACTAACGATGACCATGCTAATTTTTTGAATATGGCACCTGACAAAATGGGGCTCCTATTTACCTCACAATATCCGTACTTCACCAATTTTTTTGAATATTGTAGCTAATACTGACCATACTAGTTTTGTACCATAATTGGACTAGACTTACAGGGGAAAAACGAACCTTGAACAAAATCAGAAACTCCAAAACAAAACCTTAATTCATTGCATGGGCTTGGATACAGTTGAATCCTCATAATGAACATATATTGAATTGAAGATTTGACGTTCACACAACCCCCATGGACTCTCCATGTACAATCTAGTGAGAGGGAAACACAACCCTTCTCTACGAACTACACAAAAATCACTAAAATTCTATACAAATTTTTGCTATTAATCCATATAACTCAGAAACTATCAAACATAGGATCAAGCTCTTTCTTTCTCTGTGACACAAGGGACTAGTTACAAGGGAAAGATGGTTCTTGAAACAATCCAAATTGAAAGGAACCACCTCAAAGCCTTTGAGACTATTATTACTCTTCACAACATTTGCATTAGCCCATAAGCTATCAGATACATTATTGCAACCTGCATATGCCCTCCCTCCACTGCACGATGAAGCGTCTTGTATCCACCATCATCAACAAGATCAATCTGAGCTCCACGACTGAGCAAGATCTTAACACTCTCAATTCTGCCTTTAAATGCAGCTCTATGCAGAGCAGTACAACCATTCTGATGTTCACCTTCGCCCCTTCCGCAATGCAACTCTTCATCGCATGAACATCATCAATCCTCGCAGCTCTCTGCAATGCATTGCCCAAATGCAACATATCATACAAATGAGAGCCTAGAAAATAAAATTTTAAACTCTATTGTCATAACGTAAAGTTTAGAGCAAAGATTGTGTACAAAAATTATTTGCAAAAACACATTTTCCAAAAAAATTAATAATTATGAGCAAAAAAGTTTATACGTACCGTTTGCTTAAAATGCTTTTAAGTTTTTACTATTAATTTGTCGGCACTGCTACGTAGCTCGAATATCACGGCTCGAATGGCTCAAAAATAATCTCTTACCGGTAAGAGATTATTTTCATAGGCAAAAAAATAATCTCTTACCGGTAAGAGATTATTTTCGAGCCATTCGTGCCACACTTTTTCGAGCTACGAGGAATTTCCCTTAATTTGTTGAATCAACTTATTCTTCTTCTTTTTGCCGGATAATCAACTTCTTTTTCTTGTTCCCCTTCGAGAATGACACTTTGGTAAGGTGACGAGGTGTATTGGGTCAGTGCTTCATCATTTATCTCCGTAATATTCTGATCGACCTCGTAAATCAAATGAGCCCCACAAATTTTCACCTGTGTCCACTCATTTATTTGTATTGAGATCTCCACTTCATCACCACCTTCTAATTGCCTTTCCAAGTAATTTTGTGGTAAAAATTTGAGCCACATCTGATCTTGAGAGATAGGCCCATAGCAAATAGGATACATGTAAAGTGCTATAAAAACTTTGGTTTTATTACTAATATAATATCGAAAAGGACCTAAATTATTGCATTTTTCTTCAGATGAGGTGAAAACTACGCATACAAACAAACCCAGTATTTTCTTGTTTGTAAGAGGCACCTTGAAAGATAAATATGACCCTGGACTTTGATACTGCAACCATCTTGGAATCTCACCCCTTGAAAGATAGATATCAGAAGAACGCTTAGATTCAGAAAAATCCTGTTTCAATAGATCATGCAAAAGTCAAAATACAATTTAAATTTCTTTTTCTTACTAACATCTAACATTTGGAATAAAAAATTTAATCAAATCTGATATCATAATGGCATTTTATATCTTGAATTTGCGGAGGAAAAATAAATGGGAAGAAAGAGTTGATGAAATATCTCCACAAATCCAAGATCCAATCATAGTTTAAATGAATGAGATATTAACAATTATATTAATTCAAAATAAGCATGGATTCACTATTGTTCTTTATACCAATGAGAGAGAGTGATTACCTTATGCTCGGTGAATACCTTTACGAATTCATTTGCAAAATTGTTCCCAGCTAATTTATGGCAACCATAAAGGAACATGTTCGTCCGAACTGCCCCTTTTAATTCAATGTTCTCTAACAAAGCACAATCCTCTGCATACAAATTAGATAAACTCAGAGGAAGTTTAGGAAGCGATTGCAGCCTTGCACTTTTATCCAAGTAGAGGTATAATAATTGAGTAAGGTTACTAATGCCATCTGGTAAGCTACATAAATTGTTTCCGCCTAGATGCCACGTTTCTAATGACTGTAACCTCCAAATTTCACTAGGCAAATGTGACACATTGCAGTTTGCCATATCCAGTCGTCCCAAGCGAGTAAGGTTGCAGAAGCTCTCCGGTAAGGTACACAAATTGTTTCCATCAAGATTCAAATATTTCAATGAGATCAGCCTCCCGATTTCGCTAGGCAAATGTGATACATTGCAGCTCGAAATAGACAAATATTCCAAGTAAGTAAGGTTACAGATGCTATCCGGCAAGGTGCACAAAATGTTTCCTTCAAGATCCAAATCTGTTAGTAAGCTCAACCTCTCGATTTCATTAGGCAGATGTGATACATTGCAGCCTGATAGAGACAATTTCTGTAAGCAAGTAAGGTTACAAATGCTATCCGGTAAGGTACACAAATTGTTTCCTTTAAGATTACAATGTGTTAATGCGATCAACCTTCCAATTTCACTAGGCATATATGATACATTGCAACCTGCCATCTCCAATCTCTGCAAGCAAGTAAGGTTATAGATACTATCTGGTAAGGTACACAAATTATTTCCTCCAATATCCAAATATGTTAATGAGATCAACCTCTCAATTTCACTAGGCAGATTTGATAAATTGCAGCCTGCCATTTTCAATTCTTGCAAGCAAGTAAGGTTACAGATACTATCTGGTAAGGTACGTAAATTATTTCCTGTAAGATCCACATGTGTCAATGAGATCAAGCTCCCAATTTCAATGGGCAAATGTGACAGATTGCAATATGCCATCTTCAATTTCTTCAAACAACTCGAGCCTTGTAGTGGCAAACCAATGGAATTTGTGTTCTTTGTTTGCAATGCCCAGGATGAGAGGGTTGTGTACAATGATTTAAATGGTGATCTTTTAAATGCAACTAATTTTCTTAGTTTGGAGCAACCAGAAAGATCAAGGTATTCAAGAGATTTCAACATCAAAATGCTCGAGGGAAGCTGCTCCAATTTTCTACAATTGGTCATATCTAGGACAACAAGTTTGTCGAGACATCCAATAGATTCATCAACCTCTACCAACCTTATGCAGTCATTAAGCAACAATTCCTCAAGACTGTTGAGCCCAGAGAAGTCAGGTGTTTTGGTTAGGTAATAACAATGGCTTAGATAGAGGAATTTCAGTGTATTAAGAATCTGTCAAAAAACAGAAAAATTATTTTTCATATGAAGTACAATATCATTTATGCATGAAAGAGAGAAATAATGTTGTACCTTAGTTCCCTTCCAAACTTGTTTCAATAGTCTACTATAACGCAAGTCAAGAACAACCAACTCCTCCATAGATAAGTTCAACGGCAAACATTCCAGAGGGAAGCCATTCCAACTTAGCCATAATAGCCTTCTAAAAATATATTTATGACCTACACTTAGGTGAACATTATTGAGATGTAGCACCCAAAGTCTGTTCATCTTTTCAAATGCCTTTGCATGCACTTGGACTTCTTTTTGCTTGGGAAAGTTTAGGAAGAGGCCTTTAACTGCTTCAGTACCCTGTTAAGAAAACCCATTGCATAACACAAGGAAAATTTTTATCTTGGTGAGAAAACAGAACATAAGGTCAAGTATATTCATGTCAATTAGTTGTGAGAATTAAGAATGTGCATATGCATGTGAAAGTTTTGTAGGAATTAACTATCAAATATTAAGTGGAAGTTCATGTATATGACTCTCACCGTGCCATATCTCAACACTTCAAGGACATCCTCTTGATGCCACAATCTACTACGCCTCCCTGGTTCATCATTAGATTCTGTTTTGACGATTTCTCTGCCCATGTCTCTAAGCATATCATGCATCACAAGTTCATTATAGGGCCCATATTTTATAAGACACCGATTGACCAGAATCTTAAACCCAATTTCCGGATATAACTTACAGCCTTTTAATATTTTGACTGTAAAATCTCGATTCATTCCAGCAAAGAAACATGCTATATCTAGGAATAAATCCTGCACTTCATTACTTAGTGAATCAAAACTTATCTTAAGTTTTGCTTGAATACCATTATGTGGGATTTTTTTTAATTTCTCTATTGCACTTTCCCATTCCGGTATGCTTCTGATGGGAAACAAAAAGGAACCCAAAATTTCAAGAGCTAATGGAAGCCCTCTAGCATAGTCCACTACCTGATTTGAAAGCTCCACATAGTTTTCTTTGGGATGGTCTTCCCTAAAGGCATGCCAACTAAAGAGTTGAAGAGATTTGTCCTTATCTAATTCCTTTGGTGTATATATCTTGTCCACTTCAATATTTAGCGAAGACATATCTCTTGTTGTTATGACGATTTTACTTCCAGAACCAAAATAATCTCGATCTATGGCTAAGCCTGTCAGTTGTTGGACATCATCGACGTCATCCAAAACAAGAAGCACTTTTCGACACAGAGCTCTCCGTTTTATGACCTCCTTTCCTTGGTGAGGATTTCTGATGTGATGAGTTTCATCTTTCAAAATATCAGAAAGAAGATGTTGTTGTAAAACAGACAGACCATTTGGTAGCTTCCAAGTTTCTCTAACATCTGCAAGAAAACTGCTACCATCAAATTTACGGTGGATGAGATTATACAACTTTTTAGCTATTGTTGTCTTGCCTATTCCACCAATCCCCCATACTGCAACAATGCAAACATCATTATTATTCGACTCCATGCCCAACAAGGTACTGAGTTCTTGCACACGATCCTCTAGTCCAACTGGGTGGTCTGCAACACTTAGATGTTCAAGATCTAATATATTTCCAACCTCCTTAACAATTTTCTCAATTAACTTTGCTTCATCTCTGCAAATTTGAACATAATTACAAAAATAAAAATAAGTTTTTAGTAAATTCTAAAGAGCCATGACTATAGAATGAATCTTGCTAATTTAGGCACAAAAATTATCTCAAATGATCAGGACATCTAGCCTAGAAATCAAGATAATACAGATTAATTGTATAGATATATGCTTCCAGTTATTATCAGTGGCATGCACAACAGTAATTTTAAAATTAGTCAAAAGTTCACTCTTATTTAAACTTCCTTTCTTTCGGATTATCTAAAAAGTTATGCAAAATAAAATTAGTACATTGTTCATTGTTCGGTGTTTGGGATTGACTTTTTTTTGTCTTTAGTAATTTATTATTATTTTTTTTAAATTATATTTTTAGATTCTACTTGACTAGACGGACAAAAAAAAGTAAAAAATTAAAAATTTAAAAATTGGAGAAAAAATCCACCAAAGTCAGAAATTTTTTTTTTTTCGGGCCTTTTTTTTTTTTTTTTTTTTTTTCAATTTTTAGATCCTTCTACACTAGAGAAATCCACAAAATACAAAAAAAAAAGAAAAGAAAAGAAATTTGACCCAAAATATATATATATATATTTTTTGGGGGGGGGGGGGGAGGATAGCAAAGACAAAATTTTGGAAAAAAATATAATTACATGTCAAACTGAGAACTTTATTTCTTTGGGCTTATTTGAAGTAATTCAAATTAAGGTTTTCTCCTATTAATATGTAATAATAGGAGGCAATAGCATAACAATGAACCATCTAATAAGTCAAATCTTTAGGAAAATTAACACATTTGGTGCTATGGCATTTGAAATTTGATGGATAAACTAGTTATGAACTATTTTATGAATAACGTAGAAGATTCCAATATAAATGTTCTAACAATAAAATTGTTCTTAAGAGGATTGAGGGAAAATACCCGTTGTCCACATTTTTCAAGTCCCAACCAGACAAATTAGCAGCCTCAGTAAGAGCTGCCCTCCACTTCTTCACCTTGCCATCTGAACCCTCTTTAAAACGCTCTTCGTGCTTCGCAAATGCTTCTGCAAAACTCCCATTTTGTGCCCGCACGTCGGATGGGACAATGTCATAAAAAATAGGCAGAACAGTCTGTTGAAATGTTTTCCTGCACTCCATGATCTTCACAAGTTCGTCAAGGCACCAACTCGATGCTGCATAATTTTCTGAGAACATGATAACCGAAATTCTTGACTCCTCAATTGCTTCCAGTAGTGCAGAACCAATATCTTCTCCTCTCTTGAGCTTCTTGTCATCTCTAAATGTGTAAAAACCATGTCGCTCTAAAGCGGCTAACAAATGGCCAGTAAAGTTCTTGCGGGTATCAATGCCGCTGAAACTCAAGAAGACATCATATCTGCATTGTGGTGCAATGGAGGAGGAAGAGGTACCTTTTGCCCAAGAAGCAGCCATGCACAAAGCTAAAAGATGAATGAAAGTTTAGGGACCTTTGGTTAAAAAACAAGGGATACCCTTGTATACTTCTTTGTTCCTTGTTAGGTGGCCTGACTATACTTCAGATGTCTTTACCCCTGGAAAAAAAAAAAAAAAAAAAAAAAAAGGGGGGGGGGGGGGGGGCGGTAAAGAAGTGATTTTACTCTCTCATACACCATTTTTTGTCCCCCCACAAAAAATATATATATAATAATATAATACAATAATTGATCTAATGGTAAATTAAGAGAAACAAATTCTAAAATGGTCTGATTATAAACAACAAAAGACCTATAGATGCAACCGTAAGAAAGAGACATGACACCACACTTAGTGGGGGTATTGACTTAGATTGGATACCACGAAAAAAATAAGGGTGGCTTTCCTCCGGTCCATGATTGGATGGGAGGATACTATTGAGCTCGTGAGGATTTATTACGAGTCTCGTTTTAATAATCTGAATCGTTGAATGTGTAGAACTCGTCGATTATTATATGTCTGTAAAAAATCATGTTGATCGGATATCGATAGCTAAGTGATCAAATCAATTTTGTATCAAAAAATAGACAGTGAAAGAATAAACGGTTGACAAAAATCTGATCCGATGAGATAGCTATCGATATCTTATCAAAGTAATTTTTTACAACCTTGTAGTACTCGACGATTTCTACATATTGGACGGTTCGAATTATCGAAACGGGACCCGTGATGGATCCTACGGACCCAACAGTACTCTCTAGTCCGATTATGGACGGAAAGAAAATCCAACCAAAAAGAACATTAGTAATAATAGTATATGTTTCAGATGGTATTTGTCACTTTTAAAATATTTTTTTGTATCATATGCATGACTTGTCACCTCTCATTTTTTTTTAAAATTACACACCTTAGTGTCATCTTGTCACTTACAAAAATAAATAAATAAACAAATAAATGATAAATTACATCAATAGTTCTTAATTATATTTTGGCGCTTATGTAAGTTCAATTGGTTCGATTTTGATTTTGAATAAATAATTTTATC
The DNA here is from genome assembly GCA_030407325.1 of Camellia japonica. NCBI lineage: Eukaryota > Viridiplantae > Streptophyta > Magnoliopsida > Ericales > Theaceae > Camellia > Camellia japonica. Next base: position 19,351,249 of record JAPPVO010000003.1, read on the forward strand.
TCAATTTGGTACAATTGTAATTTCAATGTGGTTCAATTGATTACAATTATTAGTGTTTTTTTAATAGAAAATGTGCACATAAACCGCATATATATTATGCTTTTATAAGAAAAATTATAAACTTATTCAACTCAGTGAGTTAACATCAACCAACTCAGTAATCATTTTCTTTCAAAAACCTTAATCATCATCATCAATTAGACCAATTAACACAAAATATAAAATTAATAGTCAAAACTGAGTTAATTAATAAAATTATAAAAATAACCGCAAGGGATAAAATGATAGGACTATCAATGTAATTTATTCATAACAATGAACACCATGTCTAGCTCACTTCATTTCCCAAAAAAAAAAAAAATGTACTTTCTTACTAAGTCACACGCCCCTCAGATGATTTTGGTCTCGCATCCAGAAATTGTACCATACGTCCCCGAGTGTGATTGTTTTCACAATGCGAACAACACACAGCACTTGATTTGTTGATTTTCAAATTTTGATGGAACCATTCTTTAGTTTAACTAAAGAAAAGTTGTGTATTGTTCGTATGTGAACAAATTCACACTCTATTTATAGACAATATGAAAGAAAATTTTTAAGTCAAATTTTTAATGTATAACAACAAATTTACCCTTCTTTGCACCTTTCAAACCTTAACCTCAATCCTAACTCACCCACCTCTCACCATCCCACCTCAACTCCTCCACCACTCCCCGACCTTTCCCTCCCCCACTGCCTCCCTCCTTCCTTACCCACAGAGTCCCCAGCGTAGTGAAGAATGGATGAATAAAGGCTACGCGAGCAACAATACTTGCAGGATGAAGATCTATATATATATATAAGGAAAAATTACTGATTGGTCTAAGGGGCATCGTGGCCATCAGTGGCGGAGTCAGAAAATTAAATTAGAGGGGACACTTATTAATTATAATATCGAAAATTTTTACAAAAAATTTTCACGCATGTTTTTACAATTGATTTCGAGAAATATCAAAAAAATAATGTTATTTATAACTAGTGTATCATGGACAATATAAAAAAATATGGATATAAGCCTTAAAATAAATTATAGGGTAAATTACAAATACACCCCTTGAGGTTTGATTAAAATACAAATCGCCCATGTAATTTTGGAAATTACATTCTACCCCCTGAGGTTTCTAATTTCATAACAAATCGCTCATTTTATTAATGAATCATCAAGTCAATTAACAGTTTTTAATGATATTAAAAATATGTTTCAATTAATAATTTAGATAATTTTATTATTGTATAGATGAGTAATTATGAATTTCATTTTTTTAGTTAATTATGTTAAATAAAAAATACTAACAAAGATGTTTTTGTAATTTTTCAAACCGCATGGAGCAATTTGTTTTTTAAGCAAACCTCATGGGGTATATTTGTAATTTACCCTAAATTATATAATGATAAATTATTTTTTTATATAAAATTTGATTAAAAATTCAATATAATGGTAATACTATGTCATTACTAGTATGTGATATCACAAACTAATAGTAAATAAGCACATAGAGAGTGAACCTCGCATGTCAAATGTGACTAACAATCCAATAAATTTCATATTTTTATAGTGAAATTACTTATACTTGCATGTCAATAATAATGACATCACTGTTACATTTAAAATTTTTCATAAATAATATGGTTTATAGTAGTCTCTGCATTTTCAATCAAAACAACCATTATTGTTCTCTTAATTTTTAAAATGTCATTGAATCTAGTGTTTGTCGAACTCCAAGAGTCACACACACACTTTTTCTCATGGGATCTATGCTTTTCACATAATGCATCACTTTCTTTATGAGGAATTTTCTAGAGGCTGTGCACATTGTGTTTTCAAGTAATTGTGCTTCTTGGATAGTCTTGTGTGTGTTAAGGTACTAATCTGAAATTCCTTGCTTGCTCCACCATATTATTTTTTTGTTTTTTTCTTCTTGTTCACTGTTTTCAGTGTGTGTGGTTGTTTTTAGTGAGGGGGAGTTTGGTTTATTGTTACAAAAGTTTGTTTGCATGATCACTTTGATTTGTTTGGTAAGGAAGATTGGCTTTAGTTGTTTTGTGTGTTGCTTTGCATTCTTGCATGCTCCTGATATTTACATCATTATATCATTGCTTGTGTGGGTTTTGATCTTAATTTTGTTATTTGAGATTCCTTTGTCAATTCAAACAGGGGGAGAAAGTTGTTTTTCATGTGTCTTAGGATTTCATGTTTTTATGTCATGTGTCGGGTTCAGGTTTTCATGCTACATGTTCTTAAAATCTCCAAAGTTGCATCTTCATGTTATTCATGTTTTTCATCTCATGTTTCAAGATAGTCTTATATTGTTTTTCATATACTCTTATGGGACTAATATTTGTTTTGGAGATTGTGGCACTGATAGTTGTTTTGCAGAGATCATGACTTTGAGAAAGAAATTTGTTTTTTGTTGGCTGTAATGGGTTGGGGTGATTAGGATTTTCTTTGTTAGATGTGTTTTGTCACGGCATTGCCAAAGGGGGAGATTGTTAGGTTTTTATTATTGGCAACCCCGTTTGACAAAACTCCTTTCAGATGTATTTATTTTCGCCTTTTTATTTCAGTGAGGCTATGAGTTTATTAGATGCAAATCCAAACCCGTATCAAGCCATGCAGAGAAGTTTGTAATGTTAATGCTTTTAAGATTGCCACTTCGCTGATTATTACGGGGGTCGAGCTGCCCGGTCAGCTCGCGGCCGAAGCAAAATTCAAAATTGCATTCAAAATTGCATATCAGCCGTTGCTCGCTCGAGCCAAGGAGTGCTCGCTCGAGCTAAGACTTCCTCGCTCGAGCCAAGGAATGCTCGCTCGAGCCAAGGATTGCGTCCATACAAAAACCTGAAGAAGTGTATTCCTCGCTCGAGCCAAGGATCCGTCGCTCGAGCCAAGGCACTAGTAGAAATCACGAAAATTACTCTCCTCGCTCGAGCCAGGAAAGCTTCGCTCGAGCGAGCCTCAGAATCCGGATTTCTCAAGGAGTTTGTTTTCTTCCCAATCTTGGATTACTTTTGGTTCTCTATAAATACTTGGTTTTCTCCCAAAACTAAGTAATTGATTGAAGTCCTCCAGATCTTCTTTTTGGTTCTTAAAGGTTTATATCTGGGGATATTTTGATTTTTTCTTTGATGTTTTATTGAGTATTCAACTCATGGTTTAAAGAGAGTACATCAAAGGTTTGTTTGTTATACACAAAAGAGAGAGTTGTTCTTCAGTTGTGAATTCTGAAGAATTCGAGCCTGAAGCTTTGGAGGGAATCCGGAGTGGCTCATCAGAAAGACAATTCCGTGCTGAAGATGGGGTTGGAAGAGGCACATAGAGGTTGGTTCAATTAGGCGTTGTGAATTCGCTAGATAATTGAGAGTGATACCTGTGTAATTCCTTTATATCTTCTTAGTGGATTGTTCTTGTGGCTGTTGCCCGTGGTTTTTTGATCACAATTGGAAGGTGTCCAATTGTGGTTTTTCCACGTAAAATCTTTGTGTCTCTTTCTCTTGATTGTTTGATTGGGATTGTTATATTCTGCTTAAAATTGATACATAATCACAAATCAATATCTAGGAGGTTTCTAGATTTTTCACACTCTAATAATATTTTTGTAATTTTTTTATTTAAAATATTTTCTTTATATTTGTAAAAAAAAAAAAAATCCTAAAATCCAGGGAATGCACGTGACCCCCTTGGTCCCCATCCCTTCGCCACTGGTGGCCATACCCCTGGCTAATCACAAATTCCCATGCCCTCTTGCATTTCCCAATCAATTAATATAAAATCATTACTCCTTTCTTCTCCACCAATCAGAACAGACATTACATGACGGTGGACCAAAATCAACTAATAATTTCTCATGGGTAAGACTGGAGATCAGTGTGTATATATACATAGAGGCTTTTTGTAATTGTTCAGTAACATTTCAATCAAAAAATTACTAGTACCGCAAAAATACTTATATATATATATATATATAACTATTACCAAATTGAGCAATAGAAATGACAAATTAAGCATGAGTATACACATCTGTATCACAAATTATTGTACCATATCGTGACAAATTGTCATAACACTATTAAAAATCACGTAATATTTATCACAAAAATTTCAAATAATTATTAGAAATATATATAAGAAGGAGCATACCGTAGCGATTCTCGAAGCAAACAAGTCATGATCTGTGGTCGTTAGAGAGGGGGAGGAATAATTTCTGTCTAGTTTGACTGCTAATGAGCTGAGGAGGGCAGAGACGGGTTGGAAATATGGAGAAGAGAAAAATCCAAATACGAAAAGGAAAGAAAAATGAAAGATGAGGGAGAGATCGTTTTAAACTTTGGTACGAATACGTTTTTTTTTATAAAAAAAAAAAAAAATTATTTTATGTACCTTTGTATGAAATGGAAATCCAAGTGTGTGCACGTGATCCAATCTCCATGATCATCATCTGCAAAAGAAAGTTTGAGTTCAAAAGGAATAAATAGCAGAGAGAGAAAGATGGGGAGAGCTTGAGCATATGCAGTTATGGCTGGATGTCTGAAATGCCGTGGAGGGATGAAAAAGAAGAAAAAGGGTGTGGTTGCTGAAAAATTATGCTGGGACCATATCTTTAACTAATCACAAATTATTATATTTCTTGTTGTTTTTCAATTATAAGTATAAAATTGTAAACCTCGCAAAAACCTTCAATCACAACTCACTAGTAGGTACCACGCCTCAAGATCACCAAATAACTTCTCATGATTGCTGGTCTTCTCATGGGTTAGGTGTAGCTGGTTGTGGCAGTACTTGGGGAGGGAGATAGAGACAATTCATTGTACTCCCTCCGTCCCAAAATAATAGTCTCTTTTGGGGAATCTAACTTTTTTTGGTAGTACAATTATTGCATTTGAAAAAAAGTTAATTTTTCAAAATTATCCTTTTGATAGTATATTTTTTGGGAATATCAATGTCATAATTGTACTTTTTATTAGGGGTGGGCGCGGGTCGGTTGCGGCCACGAAACCTTCAATCCGCCATCCGTCCGCCAGATTGGCGGATTGGAGAAAATCAATCTGCATCCGTCCGCCAATCCGGCGGATGTGGATTGAGCGGATTGGCGGTTTGGCGGATGGATGCGAATCGGTTTGGCGGTTTGAAATTTTATAAATTTTCAACATAGTTCAACTTGTGCACTTCCTCAAAAAAAAAAAAAAAAGTATTACAGTCAATGACTTAAAAAAGTATTACAATTATTGCATGCCTCATTTAAAGAAAGAAAGTTTGAAACTTTAGAATATCACAATCATTGCATGCCTCATCCACATATTACAATCACAGTATGCCTCATCTATATAAAATATTACAATCTGTGATTCTTAAAATATAAAAATAATTCAAACCACCAAAACCATGAACAGAGTAATAGTAGAGATTGTATGTCTCTGTATTGTTACATTTATATATGTTTTTGAAAACAAAAACCAACCATCATATATCATATTTTTTATTTATTACTTTTAGAGTTAGATTTAAAAACCAAAAAATATAGATAAATAATACGTTTATTTTTTTCAATTCAAAAAATATATTCAAGTTGAAAACTTTTTTTTCAACAGAATATTTGAACTCTTTTTCAATTGAACACATAAACAAAATATTTAAACAAATTAAAAATACAAAGTCTTATAAATTACTAAGTGTGCTCGCGGTTCGGCGGTTCGGCGGTTCGGTTGCGGCCAAAGGAACCTCAAATCCGTCATCCGTCCGCCAAATTGGCGGATTGGAGAAAATCAATCCGCAACCATCCGCTCGTCATCACGCATCCGTCCAAAATGCGGCGGATCGGTTCGGTTCGGTCGGTTTTGGCGGATCGGTATATCCGCTGCTCACCCCTACTTTTTATATTGTTTATTAATTTAAAAGAAGAGCAAAATAGGAAATTTATATTATTTTTGTACTTGATTTTTGAAGAGGGACTAATATTTTGGGACAATAAAAAATAGAATAAGTGACTAATATTTTAAGACGGAGGGAGTATATGTTACTGGCCAAAAGTAATAATAATAAACAAAGATTGTATATGGAAAGAGAGGAATGCGAAAAGTGAGCACAAGACATGGGTGTAAAATTGGCCTACCAAACCAAGCCATAATTATTTTAGTTAAACATGGGCTTGGGCAAAAAATTTTGACAAAATTAGGCTTGGATTGGGATTTCCAATTGAGTTTGAGCATTCCCCTTATGCTGTGTTTGGTTGGAGGATTTGGAAAGGGATTTAGAAAGGAAAATGGAAAAGATAAGTGAAATATAAATAAAATATGTCTATATTTCACTTAATTTAACACACCTTTTCCCTTTCCCTTTCCAAATCTCTCTCCAAATCCCCCAACCAAACACAACATTAATCTGTCCAAGTTGAAGCCTTAGTATATACGTTTTTTAAATTTTTTTTTTTTAAAAAGAGTGATAATTTTTGATTTTTTGTCTATTTTAGTCTGGAGCTAAAAAGTCTCCTTTGGGATGAATTTTTTGATTTTTTTTGATTTTTGTGAGAGAAAAATTGTAATGATTATGAGTTTGTGATGTTTGTCTTATTTGACTAAAAAATTTATTTTGTTTTTTTGTGATTATTTTAGCCAAAAAGCTTGGGGTTTTTTTCTTCCCAAACGAAGGCTTAACGGGCCATTTATGAATGGATCCAATTTGGGCTTGAAATAAAAGGTTAATAAATTTTGGATCATTTGTTCTCGTGAACTTTTGTGAACTTTTTCATTGTACAGTATTCTAAAAATAATTTTAAAATTTAGATTCTAGTAGTATATCAGTTTGTTTGGTTTCATTTTTTCAAAAATAGTTTTCAGAAAATTCTACTTTTTGACTTTTCGTGTTTTTTTATTTTTACTGAATTTTTTTAATATTTTAAGTAATTTTTTTTTTACTTTTTAGACACACTTAATATAAATATACCTAAAAAGTAAAAAAATTGTAAAAAAAATCTTTTAAAAATTCACTAAATACCAAAAATACAAAAAAAATACAAGAATTTAGTACATTTTTTTTTTGTATTTTTGTGTATTTATTGATTTTTTAAAATATTTTTTCACAATTTTTTACGTTTTAGATGCATTTAAGTAAGGTGCATCTAAAAAAGTAAAAAAAATGTTTAAAATTTTAAAAATATTCACTAAAAATAAAAAAAACACGAAAACCAAAAATCTTAATTTTCAAAAAACTTAATCCAGAAAACTCAAACCAAACACATTGGTATTATTGAAATCAAGATACTTACAAAAATCTACTAATTTTTTGAGACATTCTTAAGATTTTAAATTGTACAGGAATTTTGAAAATTTTAGCTATAATTGGTGAAACATGTATTTTTATATTTAGAAAATTAAAACATATATTTGTTTATATTTCCAAGTTAATTAGAAAACCAATCAACTTGTTTGGTTTTAGTTTTTTGAAAACATTTTTCAGATAATTTTACTTTCTTATTTTTCATATTTTTTTGTTTTTACTAAATGTTTTTAATAGTTTAAGTATTTTTTTGAATTTTTAAACACACCTAACAGAAATACACTTAAAAATATAATTTTTATGAAAAAAATCTTTAAAAAATTCGCTAAATACAAAAAATATAAAAAAAATGAAAATTCAATATATTTTCATATTTTTGTGTATTTATTAATTTTTTAAAATATTTTTTTCACAAATGTTTTATATTTTAGATGGGTCCTGCTTAAGTGTGCAACCCCCTTAAGGTTGCACACCATATGCAACCCAATTGTTAGCCGTTAGATTACAATAATTGATCAAGACCATTGAATTGTTTAATCGTGAAAAAGTTGAAACCGGGGCAACCGGTTAATGCGTGTATTTGCATGATTGCATCCCACTCACTCTCTGTATTTCGTCTCTATCTCTCTCTGTTCTCCTCTCTGTGTAAGGTTGAGTCAGTGTAACTGTTGATTTCCATTAACAGGGAGAAGCCCCTGTTGGGTTCGTTCCATTGACGAAGCTCTGTAGGGAACAGTATAACGGGCGATTTCCAACAACAACGTAACTACAAGGCTGTGTTGGTTCCATTGCTGAAGTGAAGCCCTTCTCTGGAACTAGATATGAGGTATGGAGCTGTCTCCCTCTCTCTGTCTCCCTCTCTGTCTCTCTGGCCCGTTCACTTCAGCTATTTTCCCTCAACTAAACCCCCATCCTAACTTCAACCGCTCTACGCTTCGCTCCAACGGAAACCCCTCCATTGGCAACTAACCTTTCTCTTTCTCTTTCTCATTCTCAAGCGAGTGTTTGTGTTTGCACAAACAGCTAAACCGTGTGAAAATGTCATGTTTGTATTTGTGTTAACAATTTTCGGTCATCAAGTAATTGTTTGTAGTAATGTCATGTGCAGTATGGCCCCAGTGGAAGTTAAAAGGGAAGGTGATGATTATGACATTCCAAATGAAGCACATGACATTCGTTTGATGAATGAAAGTCGGGCAGAACCTGATCATGGTTGCGAAGGTGGTCCGAGCAATGAAGAAGCAACCAACATGAACGGTGAAGATGGCGGAGCCGACGTGAAAAAAGAAATGGTTGACGATGCTCATCGCAATGACATGGTTGGTGATGTTGAACGTGCTATTCTGGAACAGAAATTTGATTCGATCGAAGATGGAGAAGATTTCTACAATGCGTATGCTAAAGCCAAGGGATTTAGTATACGAAAATCCAGATTTAACACAAATAAAGAGGGAAAGGTCATTAGTAGGCTGTGGTTGTGTTCAAGGGAGGGTCAGAGATTACCAAAATACTTGGACTGTGTTGCTGAGAAGAGTAGAGCTCCCAAGGCACTAACAAGAGTAGGTTGCAAAGCCCAATTTCGCATACGGTACGATGCGGATGCTGGTGAAGGGGGAAAGTATGTTGTGACTCACTTCGTCGCAGACCACAACCATGAATTGGCGGAACAACACTGTGTGATGTATCTGAGGTCACATCGCAGTTTAAACAGCGCTGACAAAGCTCAAGCAATGGCTATGCGCAATGTCGGTGCGAAGACTAGCCAAATCATGGACTATATGGTAAATCAATCCGGGTCTTATGAGAATGTTGGTTTCATCCGTACGGATCTGCACAACCATATTCAAGCCGAACGTAGAGCAGAAGTTGAGGATGGTGATGCGCAGGGTGCATTGGTTTATCTATGTGCAAAACTTGATGTTGATGCACGTTTTTTTTACAAGTATGATGTGTGTAACGATAACAAGTTACAAAATCTGTTCTGGGCAGATTCGAAATCGTGGGCCGACTACGCAAAGTTTGGTGATGTGTTGATATTTGACTCAACTTACAGAACCAATGCATACAAGAAACCTTTTGTCATGTTGGCTGGTGTGACTAGCCACTTTAGGACCACGATATTTGCATGTGTTTTGCTAGCTAATGAGACAATTGAGACATACACATGGGTTTTGGAAACATTTATGGAGGCGATGGGCAATAAAGCACCTGTGTCCTTACTGACAGATGGGGATAAGGCGATGCGAGAGGTAATCAGAAGAGTATTTCCAGACGTAAGACATCGATTATGTAATTGGCATCTTGGGAAAAATGCTGTTTCAAATGTTCACATAAGTGGCTTTGCACATGCTTTCAAGCAGTGCATGGACATGGAAACGGATGAGACAAAGTTTGAGCATGGCTGGACGACAATGGTCGAAAAATTTGGACTTCAAACCAACAGTTGGGTGTTGGAGACATATGAGAAGCGTCATATGTGGGCTGGGGCATATATGCGTGGACATTTCTTTGCTGGGATGAAGAGCACTCAGCGCTCGGAGTGTATGAATGCTTATTTCAATCCCTTCCTCCAACACAAATTGAAGCTATATGAATTTGTTAGGCACTATGATCGGGCTCTTGCAAGGATAAGGTATAACGAGGCTGGAGATGATGCTGAAACAAATAACACTTTTCCGGTATTGATTACTCCATTGCGAGATATAGAGAGACATGGAGCTGAGCTATTCACCCGAAATATATTTAGAATGTTCCGTGATGAAATCTTAGAAGAGGGGAGTTGAATGTGAAGGACGTGTTCCCTTTGCCGGATGGTCAGAAATGCTACTATATTCATAAGTACAAAGTGAAGGACAGATCATGGATAGTAACACACAGTCCAGTGGATGCTGCAATGAGATGTTCTTGCATGAAGTTTGAGTCGTTGGGGCTACCTTGCTGCCACATGATATGTGTTATGAAAGCCGAAAATTTAATGCAAATTCCCCCAACTTGTGTGCTGCATAGATGGACAAGGGCTGCAAGCAAGGATGGCCAGCAATGGCCTCAACCCTCAATTGATAGCACTACAACACAGACGGCCCGGTATGGGATATTGAGTTCTTCCTACAACGAAATGTGTTTCTATGCCTCGCAATCAACGGAAGGTTTCAAAGAGGCTAGGGATGCATGTCTTCCGATGACGAGCCGGATGAAGGAGTTATATGAGAGGAATTTGAACGGTGGGAATGGAGACAGAGGGAAACATTCATTCCGTCGACAATTTGGAGTAGAAGATCCTGATGTTGTGAAGACAAAAGGGAACCCAGGACGGGCCTCGTCCAACTGTCGAAGACCAAGAAAATGTGGGAATTGCAAATGCATTGGGCACACAAAGCGAACGTGTCCTAAGGTTCGGTTTAAACGAACAGTGGGTACTAACTCAGATACAGATACACCCCACATAACTGACCGTGAGTACAATGCGGAGTCATTGCCCGTTCGCTGCAAAACTGGGTTGGTGGATCCAAGTACACCGCACATTAAGCAACGGCGACTAATTTTCGATGATTCTCCTGATTCCAAGCAGCCTGTGGGGCAATACGGTAGTGTTGAAGCAGCAGTGTGGAAAAATGATTCGAACACAATTGATGAGGTGAATCAGGTAATTGTATAATTTGTATGATTTACTTATTCCCTTAATTTATTAGGTAGACAGTACTAGCTATTGAAAACACATGGAAATAATGTATGTAGTTTTCATTTTGCACGGATTGCTGTACGTAACGTGTAAATAATTGGTTATGTACAATTCCAGGAAATGGCACAACGTTACTTATGTACAAGGCCACGAGTTGTAAATTTCCCATATTGTTTAGAGTGATGTTGTCATTTGTGTTTGCAGTGACTTGTCATTTTGAAAACTAATTGAAGGTGAGGTGAGATATATATAGGTTGTCTGTATATTGTTTTGGGTGGGAAATTGGCTTATGTCTGTATTCTAAGATTCCTATTGCGGGTTGCTTGTTTCTGTTCCATATTTGGTTGGATCTAACTGAAGGGTTTTTTGCGGTGTGGTTTATCAACTAACGTTGTGTTTCGCTTTGTATTGATTTGTTATGACTTGTGTTGGTAAATTAGTATTATATTTCGAGCAAAATACGATTTTTGTCCAAGTGGGTTTGCAAAATTACATACCAGCACATGCATTTTGTATATAATCCAAGTGGCAGTTAATTTTGGGTGTTACTTGGAGAAAGTAACCCAACGAACTCGTTACTTTATCTCCATGCCGATTGGTATATGAATTACGAGTTACGAACAGGAGTTGTGAAATTATTTAATGTTTACTATGGAAGTTTGGGTTTATTGTTAGTAAAATTATGGTGGGCCTATATGGACAGCAACGAAGCAGTAATTTAAAGTTGACAAGTTGAAGAAGAAAATCAAGCAATTGTGGTATTGGTTCGAATGCCTGAAAAGGATGAAGACTTCTTTCGATGAACTGATGGTAACAAAGTAGAAAGTAGAAAG
>JAPPVO010000003.1:19363169-19440707 GCA_030407325.1 Camellia japonica
AAGCCTCTTCTTTATGGCCGATGTGCCTTTCTTTGTTGCTTTTAGAACAATTTACTTCTGCTAGGCCATTGTGCCTTCTTTATATGCAACTGTTTTATCTTTATCCTTCAGTCTTTAATTCTTCATTGCTGCTGTATACTTGGGATATTTTGCATGATTCATATAGTTCTTCCTTTGCATAATCTCCTCGGGGTTACATACCTCGGGTATGATAACTGCAAGTTTTACTCGGCAAGATTCTAACCTGCAATCTTTTCATAATTTTCAACAAGTATAAAACATATACTATTCAATGTTAACACTGCATACCTTGCTCGAGTTTCAACAAATGTTTAAACAATAATCTCAACTTTTACTTGAACCTGTAAATTGATGTCGGCGTAACTTCAACTTGTAAATTGCTACAAATTTCAACAAGTGTTTGAACATTTTGTTTGGGTTGACCACCTTGTGGATTGCTATATGTCGGTTTAGCAATAGCATCATCATCACCCCAACTTGTAAATTGCTACAAATTTCAACAAGCGAGGAGAGTAGTCACCTCGGCTTAACTTCAACTTGTAAATTGCTACAAATTTCAACAAGCGAAGCCAAGCTTTGTATTCGGTCAAACCAACTTGTAAATTGCTACAAATTTCAACAAGTGGTAGACTTTGTATTCAGCCAGACCAACTTGTAAATTGCTACAAATTTCAACAAGTGGTAGGCTTTGTAATTCTGCTAGACCAACTTGTAAATTGCTACAAATTTCAACAAGTGGTAGGCTTTGTAATTCGGCCAGACCAACTTGTAAATTGCTACAAATTTCAACAAGTGGTAGGCTTTGTATCTTCTCCGTTCCTTTGCATCTCCTTTGCATCTTCTCTGCCCCCAATGTGAACCTGAGTTCCACTTGGGTTCTCATTTTTCATGTCTTCCAGCATCTTTATTAATCATATGTGTTTATTGATGACATCGGCCAAGAATAAAGGTCATCTTAATGATAGAAAAATTTCAAGTTACAAGTGTTCCAGGGTCTTGGCAATGCTTTGCCTTCATTGTCTTCAAGCCGATAAGCTCCATTACCTAACACCGAGGTAATTCTGTAAGGCCCTTCCCAGTTTGGGCCAAGCTTGCCCTCCTTGGGATCTTTCTTGTTCCCGACCACTTTTCTCAAGACTAGGTCGCCGACTTGAAAATCTCTTGGGTTGACTTTCTTGTTGTAGGCTCTGGCAAGCTGTTGCTGGTACACTGCAAGCTGAATTGCAGCATTCTCTCTTCGTTCTTCCAAAAGATCCAGATCTCGGGCTAAGAGTATGTCATTAGTCCCATTTTCAACTCCCTGGGTTCGGATCCCTGGGATGCCGACTTCCAGTGGAATGACTGCTTCTGTGCCATATGCCATGGCAAAGGGAGATTCCCCTGTTGATCTTCTCGGCGTAGTCCGATATGCCCAAAGCACATTGGGTAATTCGTCTACCCACTTCCCTTTTGCTGCCTGCAACCTCTTCTTTATTCCATCCAAAATTACTTTGTTGGATGCTTCTGCTTGTCCATTACTTTGGAGGAAACTCGGTGTTGAGAAGTAATTCTTGATCTTGAATTTCGCACAGAAGTTCTTGATGAGTTTGCTGTCAAACTGCGTTCCATTGTCGGCAACAATGGCTCTGGGAATGCCAAATCTGGTGATGATGTTCTTCCATATAAAATTCTTGACGTCCACATCTCGGATTTTAGCAAGAGTTTCTGCCTCTATCCACTTTGTGAAGTAATCTGTTGCTACCAACAGGTATTTCCTCTGCCCAGTTGCTTGGGGAAGTTGTCCGACCAGATCCATGCCCCATTGGGCAAACGGCCAAGGGCTGGACACTGGATTCAGGTCGGCAGCTGGCTGATGAATCAAAGGTGCAAACCGTTGGCATGGTTCGCACTTCTTTACATATGCTTCTGCATCCTTTTGCATGTATGGCCACCAATACCCTTGGGTAATGGCCCTATGGGCTAACGATCTGCCCCCAGTGTGGCTTCCACAAATCCCTTCATGAATTTCATATAAAAAATCTTCAACTTGTAAAGGGTGTACGCACCTTAAAAGGGGTCTAGTGAAGGACCTTCTGTAGAGATGTCCGTCTGCAGTCAGGCTGAACCTTGCCGACTTCAATCTGACTTTGTGTGCCTCCTTGCGGTCTTCTGGCAGTTTTCCCTCTTTCAGGAATGCAACAATTGCATCCATCCAACTCGGCCCCATGTCCACACACATTGCCTCTTGCTTTGCGTGCCGTGGTTCATGCTCGGGCCCGACATGTAATCGATCATAATTGTCCTCGTCTTCCCAGTCTGCATTGAACTTGCCAGGTTGGCCAACGCGTCGGCGTGGCTGTTATCATCTCGGCTAACTTGAAGAAGTCGGCAGTTCTGAAATAACTCGGCTAATCTGATAACCTCTTTTGCATATGCCGACATCCTCTCGTCCCTGGCTGCAAATTCTCCTGTTGATTGGTTAACAATTAACTGTGAATCACAAAAAACTATTACCTCATCTGCTTCTGCTGCTGCTGCAAGTTTTAGTCCTGCAATCAACGCCTCGTATTCAGCTTCATTGTTTGAGGCCTTGAACCCTAAACGGATGGATTGTTCAATTATTTCTCCATCTGGGGATATCAGCAGTACTCCTGCCCCCGCTCCTCGTCGGTTTGAACTTCCATCGACGTAGAGTCTGAATGAATCGCCGATGTAGATGCTGCAAGGTCGGAGCTTTTCCATCTTTTGCTCTTTTGTTGTCGGCTGGGATTCTTCTTGCTTGCTAGGACTTCGTTCATCTCGGCTCAACGGAGGCCGACGTTCGTTGAACTCCGGCGTGAATTCTGCCACAAAGTCGGCCAAAACTTGGCCCTTAATTACTGTTCTGGGCCTGAATTCCAGGTCATACTGGCCCAAGGCCACTGCCCACCTTGCAATTCTTCCTGTTAAGTCTCCTTGTTGTAACAGGGATTTCAATGGGTGCTCTGTTAGTATCACAATCTTGTGTGCTTGGAAGTAGTGGTTCAACTTTTTTGAGGCCATAACTAAGGCCAGCATTAACTTCTCCAGTGGTAAGTACCTTGTTTCAGCGCTGGCTAAGGTTTTACTTACGTAATCGACAGCCTTCTGTTCCCCCTGCTCTTCTCGGATTAGTACTGCGCTCACAGCGTGCTCGGACACAGCTAAGTACAAAAACAACTCTTCCTCGGGATCCGGCGTTGAGAGGATTGGAGCCGTGGTCAGATACTTCTTTAGATCGGCCAAAGCGGCCTCACATTCCTCGGTCCACAGGAAGTCTGCAGTCTTTTTTACCAGGTTGAAGAAGGGTTTACACTTGTCTGAACTTCGGCTTATGAACCTGTTTAAGGCTGCGGCCCTGCCAGTGAGCATTTGAACTTATTTTGCCGAGGTTGGGCTCTGTAGATCCAGGATGGCCTTGATCTGATCTGGGCTGGCTTCTATTCCCCTTCTTGTTACCAGGTACCCTAGAAACTTTCCAGATCCAACCCCAAACGCGCACTTTGATGCGTTGAGTCGGAGCCGATATGTTTTGAGTATGTTAAATACCTCGGCTAGGTCGGCAAGATGATTTTTTGGCTCCTTGGTCTTTACAACCATGTCGTCGATGTAGACTTCCACTGTTTGGCTTATCTGGTGTTTGAACATTTTGGTCACCAGCCTTTGATAGGTTGCTCCTGCGTTCTTCAGTCCAAAAGGCATCACCCTGTAACAATACAAACCTTTTGGGGTGATGAATGCTGTCTTCTCCTCGTCCGGGGGGTACATGGCTATCTGGTGGTACCCCCTGTAAGCGTCCAGGAAGCTCATCCTTCCATGTCCAGATGTAGCATCCACCAGCTGGTCGATTTTTGGTAGGAGGAAGCTGTCTTTGGGACAGGCTTTGTTCAGGCTTGTGAAATCTACGCAAACCCTCCATTTGCCATTTTTCTTCTTTACCACCACAGTGTTTGATAGCCATGTTGGATAGTCTACTTCTCTGATGGCCTTGGCTTCTAGAAGTTTGTCAACTTCTTCCTCCACTGCTTCGACGTGTATCAACGTCGGCCTTCTTGCTCGCTGAATTACGGTTTAGCCGACCTGTCGACGTTCAGTCTGTGACATGTGACCTCGGGGTCAATACCAGGCATTTCATAAGGCGTCCAGGCGAACACTTCTATGTTTGCTCTCAAAAAGGCTTCCAGTTCTCTTTCCTCTTCCTCGGCTAAGCCTGAGCCGAGAAGAAAAAAGCGCTCCTCATCGCCCTCCTGGACGAGAATTTTCTTTAGTGATTCCTCACTCTTCTCGGCCGGCTCCTTACCACATCATCCAGGACTTCCACGTCCTCGTCTTCAATCTCTGCCTTGGTTGGTTCTTGAATATTGCAGGTAGTCTTCATTGCTGCCATGGAGCAATTCTTTGCCTGCAGCTGATCTCCTCGGATTTCTTCAATCCATGCTCTGTTGGGAAGCGCAGTAGTTGGTGCAATGTTGAGGGGACTGCCCCCATTGCATGCAACCACGGCCTGCCCATGATGATGTTGTACGGTGAAGGTGTATCAATCACGACGAACTCGGTCTTGATCGTCTTTGTGCCTGCTGTACGTCCAAGGTTGTGGCACCAAAGGGCCACGTCGGCATTCCGTTGAAGCCGACCATCGGGCCATCCGACTGCTCCAGGTCATCAGGGTGAAGGCCCAACTCCTTGTAACATCTAATGTACATGATGTTGCAAGAGCTGCCTTGATCTATTAGGATGCGTTTTACTTGGCACCCCAACCTGGAGGGATACTACCAAGGCATCATTATGTGGATGCTGGACCATCTCTAGGTCGGCCTCGGTGAAGGTTATCATCGGACCTTGGCAATCTTCCGGCCGAGGTCTTTTCAGTCCGACCTGGTTCACGTACTGCAAGTGTTTTACTCTTTGGGTTTCCCCCGAATGTCGTTTTCATTCACCTTGGAATAAATCACATTTACTACCCGAGGTCTTTCTGCCCGGGGTTGCGGCGGTGGAGGGGCTGCTTCAGCCTGAGGCAGTCTTTCCTGTTCTTCTCTTGTTCTGGTTTCATCAATAAGGTCCCTTAAGTGGCCCTGCCTCACCAGATCTTCCAAGTGTGCTTTGAGGGCTCTGCAACCTTGCGTTGTATGTCCGTTTTCATTGTGATACGAACAATGTCTGTCCGCGTTTCTTCCCATAAACTCCCCAGGTTGCCTTGCTGGTGTTCTGAAATAGGGCTGGCTCCGAATTTTTCCTAGGACCTTTTGAATTGGAATTCGGAACACGGTTGTTACTGCTTGTTTAGCCCTCAGCTCTACCTCTGCTTTACTGAATCCGTTGTTACTTCGGCTTCGCTTCGGTGAGCCGTTCCTCGGCTCCTGTTTGACCTGCTTTGGTGCCGATGTATCCTCCTCGGCTTTGCATATTTTCGATTCTGGCCATGAGTTCCTCCATGTTCTTTGGCAATGTCTTTGCCAAAGATTTCCGTAGTGAACAATCTTCTTTCAGGCCGTTCTTGAAAGACACGACTGCTACCTCCTGGTTGCATTCAGGTATTCGGTTGAACACCTCGTAATATCGTTTTGCATAGGCCCTAAGGCCTTCATCCTTGCTGATCTTCAAAGCCATTAGAGAGTCCACCCTTAATGGCTGTAGCTTATTTGTCACGAACCTGGACACAAACATCTCGGCCAAGCCTTCCTACGTCTTGACGCTGCCCTTTGGTAATCTATGGAACCAGTCCGATGCAATCTCCCCAAAGGACGATGGGAATACTTTGCAGAGCAATGGTTCATTCCCACTGTATAACGCCATTGAATTTAAAAATAATCCAACATGGAAGTTAGGGTCTGACTTACCGTCATAGATTTGAAACCTCGGCATGCTGAATCTTTTTGGTGCTTCAAATTTGTCCAGTTCCACCGAGAATGGTGTCCTCGGCTTGACGAATGAGTTTACCTCGGCTTCAGCGTTTTGTTCCCTCCTCTTGAGGTAGTTTCTCAAGTCTTCTTTACTCCTCCCCGGAGCTCGGCTATCTTTTGATTTTAGTCCCTTTGGCACACTACTTTCGGCCTCGTGGTGTGCCCGTTTTGACCTTTCTTCATGGGTTGTATCGAAGCAGAGAGCCTGCTTTTGTACATGCCGATGTTCTCTGGGTGCCTGATCCTTTGTATGATACGTCCTCCGGGACTTCTCTTGTCTGGATTCCTCTCGCCCGACCTCCCCTGAGGGCGGGTGAGTGTGCCTTTTGCTCGTGGAGCGTCGCGATGCTTCAGGGGTTATCTTCCGTCCTCCATTCTGAGTTTTAACTGCTGGGATTGGCGTATCCTGCAGTGGGTATGGCGGCTGCATGACATTGTTTTGCATCATGAAGTTGACGACCGACTGTAGGTCGGCCAACTTGTTTGCCAGGTCCTTAACTTCCTCATCCCTTCGTATGCACCTATCCCTCCATACCTGGAGGTTATCCTCTTTGTAGTATCTTCCCTGGTCCGTCTTCTTCGAAGTGTCGCCCTCCTGGACGACATCTTTCCCTTCGTGACCCTGGGCACGGGTTTTGTCGTTGTAGGTGTCTCCTTCGATGTCGAGGTCAATAGGCCTGCCACTCCCAGCTGGAGTGTTGCCCCCGACCTTCTCGTTTTGTGCGTTACTGGCCATCTATTCGTTACTTTCCCACAGACGGCGCCAAATTGTGTGAGTGATTTTCTGATCACACTGCCTATCTTAGTGATTCAGCGGTTAAAAACACAGGCAGAATAGATGGCACAGATAATAACACAAAGACACAAAGGATTTAACGTGGTTCGGCAATAATTGCCTACGTCCACGGGAGGCCGAGGTAATTCACTATTGAATGAATGGTAAAAATTACAATTAACTCTCTGTAATTCTCTTACTCTCTAAGCATATAATTGTAAGTGTTACAATTAGCTTGTAGTTGTGTATACTCTGTTCAGGATGATCAATTCGTCCCCCTTTCTTCTCCTCAACCTCTCCATATATATACTAGAAAAGTTAATGGAGAGGTTGCCAGCTTTTGAGCTGGCTGCCAGCCCGCTGTTACACTTTTGGCAGCTTTCCAGGTAAAAGCTCTTCATGGCTTCATATGGCCTCTAGTGGCCTCATGACCAACTCACATGGCCTCAAGGTCAGATAATTGGTGAAGTGCTGGCGTCATGGCTGTACATCCACCCAACCAAGATAATATTTTGTATTAGCAGGTATGGTCGATCTCACAGTTACCTCGGCTTAATTCTTCTGAGGGTTACTCGGCCTTTGGAAGTGAGGCCGAGGTATGGGTAAGAAGAGGCCCTTACCCCGGATTAAGATATCTTCGGAAATGACCTCGGCAAACCTTAGATTACTTCAGCAAAAACTTACCGTGACACGTGGAACCTCGGCTGACACGTCGGCGTCACCTTGCCACGTGTTGATACACAAATATATAGCCCCACAGATAGTATTTATGATTTGTTTTGTACACTTGTTTTTTTTTGGGAATATTAATCGGGAGAGAATGAATTACTAGAAAACAAATCGTAAAACTTGTCTGACCTGGTGGATTTTGGTAAGATGAATCACTTAGGATAACTAACAGGACACTGAATTTTTAATCAAATTATATGATGCTCATCATTGTCAATGTTTTATTTTGCAGGTCATTTGATGCGAGAGAGACTAGATATAAGACGAGCAAAACATAGGAGAGAAATGGTTGAGCTGCCTATAGGTAGCCAGAATGTATGAAGTCTACATCACTAAGGTTATAAACTATTGATTTTGGTTTTTTATTGATGTCGTATTACCTTATATATTGAAATTGAGACCTTCATTGAACCAAGAGAGGATCTAAATTCCAAGCAGACCCAAATCCTCACGCCCCATATGAAGTCAGCTTGGACGTACAATTATCCCTCCTCTATCCAGATTAGTGTTAGCTCCATCCACTACCCACATGGTAAGGAGCCCACCATCCACATGGTATGGGTGACACCATGTGGTAAAAGAAGCTGGTGGGGGGCAACACCAACTCACTAAAGGAAGATAGTGAGAGTGGCACCACATTGGCCAATTATGGCTATCACTTCACCTACTCCTCTTCTCTTGGTTATAAATTGAGATGAGTGAGGAGGGGTTGTATAGACAGATATGGGAGTGATACACAGAGGAGAATATAATCTGTGAGAGAGAGAGTTCTATAGAGTGTATGTGAGTGAGTTCTGTAATCTCCCTTCGGGATAATTCTATAGTGGATACATCTCCCGTGGACGTAGGCAATTGCCGAACCACGTAAATATTCTTGTGTTATTGTGTGGAATTGATTTCTGGTGTCCCATAGTCTTAACAATTAGAGGCGACATCTGGACCCACATGTCTCCTTGAACTTGCGTCGACACGGTTTAGTTGATTTTCAAGAGGTATTAACATGGGATTGGTTATTCAACCACTTGAATTATACCACCGAATTGAAGGCCTATATATTCTTATTTATAGGTAAATGATTCTCTCATTTTATTTCATGTTATATTTTAGTCTAATTAATATGGTATGTCTCACGACATTACTCATCCTGTTCATCTATGATATTATGAATTTAGTTAAATATATGACAATTATTAAACATAGTGTAAGAGCATATTGAACAAATTCTTTAAAACACTCAAATTAGACATTTTAGTTAGCCTTTAGCCCTCCAATACTCTTTAAAACATTATTTTGCTTTCTACATTGGAAAAGCATAACAGATTATCCAAACTTTAGAAAAGATTATTGGAGTACATGCTAGCTAAAGTGGTAAGGTAAAAAGTCATTTTGTTAAAAGAAAAATGCTTAAAACCTGTATGACATCACTTCTAAATTAACTATCGATAACATGAACAGTTACATGTTAATTGTTAATTTGTTTAGAAATTAGGCATTTAAGACCCAATTAGTTGTCAAAAAAATCCCTTCAAACGACTTTCAATTTTCAAAAGTCATGAAAAAAGTAAAAATTATGGAAAAAAAAAAAAAGTAGGAATGTGTTATACAAGTAAGTATTTTTAGCATTAGTGTTTTAAGATATTCTTAATTAATAATTTAATTTTTAATTAACTTTTGAAGAAATCAAACCAAACTAAAGCAAGCCTTAAATTAACTTTCGAAGAAACTTTTAAAAAACTAAAATAAAGAATAGGATTGAAAACAATAGGGGTTGGAGAGTTGCTCTAGGAAGTATATATTTAAAATAATAGGGGTGGCTGGGAATATAAATGACTTTTTTTATATTCAAATCATGACCCTGATTCCACACCATGCTTTTTAGATGCCGTTCCAAAATGGTCTCCAATCAACCATCCACAACAACAAAAGCCATCAATCAAGAAAGGACTACCATTTGGTCAGGTCAACAAGTTGGAAGTTTGTTCATCTTTCATCAATCAAATTTCCAAAATTTGTCCCTCACAGTCTAATGCTGGAAATTGTTTGGTGTTTTGGCATGTTAGGGTGGGAGAAATTTACAATGTGCACCCTTTTAATGGTACACATTGTAGAAAAGTTATGATTTTTTATGATGAATATTATGATTGTTTGTGATATGTGTTATGATATTTTTTAGTAAAGTTATAAATAGCGAATTTATGATGTGCATCCTAAAGTTAGAAATGATAATGTTATGACATTTTGTGATTTTTGTTATGACACTTCGAGATTTTGTTATGACATTTTTCAATAAATTTTTTTTTTTGACTTTTGTAGTGAAAAAATTATGACATTTTGGGTTTAAGTTATGAAATTTTGTGAAAAAATTATGAAAAACATACTATATGCACTTTTTTGAGATTGCACTTTTTTGCTGTATTGTTCGATGTTTGTCAAATACGCTGTGAATGAAGATGGAAAGACCGCGTTTGCTTTGGCAGTCGAAAAGGGTCACTCGCATTTGTATGATATGTTGCATTTGGGTGATGCGTTGCATAGAGCTGCAAGGATTGATGATGTTCATGCCATGAAGAGTTGCATTGCGGAAGGAGTGGATGTGAACGGGAAGGATCAGAATGGTTGTACTGCTCTGCATAGAGCTGCATTTAAAGGCAGAATTGAGAGTGTTAAGACCTTGGTTAGTAATGGAGCTCAGATTGATCTTCTTGATGGTGGTGGATATACACCACTTCGTCTTGAGGTGGAGGGAGGACATATGCAGATTGCAATTTATCTGATAGCTCATGGGGTTAGCAAATGTTGTGAAGAATAATAGTAGTCTCAAAGACTTTGAGATGGTTCCTTTCAATTTAAATTGTTTCAAGAACCATCCTTCTCTTGTAACTACTCCCTTGTGTCGAGAGAAAGAAAGAGCTTGATCCTATGTTTGATAGTTTCTGATTTGTATGGATTAATAGCAAATATTTGTATATGATTGTAGTGATTTTTGTGTTGTTTGTAGAGAAGGGTTGTGTCTCCTCTCACCAGATTGTACATGGGAGTCCATGGGGGTTGCATGAGCCTCAGATCTTCAATTCAATCTATGTTCATTATGAGGATTTAAATGTATCCAAGCCCAATGAAATGAATTAAGGTTTTGTTTCGGAGTTTCTGACTCTGTTCAAGGTTCGTTTTCCCCCTGTAAGTCTAGTCCAATTATGGTACAAAACTAGTATGGTCAACTATTAGGTACAATATTCAAAAAAATTGGTGAAGTATGGACATTGTGAGGTAAATAGGAGCCCCATTTTGTTAGGTACCATATTCAAAAAATTAGCATGGTCATTGTTAGTTCGTATAGTGTTGGTGGCCTTGCATGGCTGGGGAGGGAGGGAGAGAGAGTATGATTTCCATTTTCCTCTCAACCAGATTGGACCTTCATCTTTGATTCAATCAGTGTACATTAAGGTCATATTTATTTGGACTGATTGGATTATATGGAATTAACAGTTTTAGAAGTACTAGTCTTAAGATTATCAATGTCTTCGAATTGAATATCCTGTCCTATGTTTAAATTGGCTTAGGATTATGAGGTCTGACTAAAAAAAATCTTACCAATATTACAATTTAAATAATTAATTTGAATTTCTCTTTAGTCTTTGATTTTGCATCTCACTCCCCCTCTTCAGAAATTCAATATTCTCTCATGTGGGGGGAATAATAGGGATGCATGGACTAGTTTAACCTCAATTTTGTTAGTCACACATCGAATTATATATTTTGTTGAATTATTAATCCAATTCCAAAGCATATTGACCCAAACAATGGTCATGAGGATTTAAATCATCCTGCTTAGGAAACGAAGTAATTTTTTGTTTTGAAGTTTGATTTTGTTCAAGATTGGTCTCTATTTCCAATTTATTGCTGCAATTCCATTTTTGCTTGTCTAAGTTCTGTTTGAGAATTAGTTATTTTAATTAATTTTTTATAAAAAGATTTGAAAAAATAAAAAAAATATTGTGACAATTTGACTTTTTTCCTATTAAAAATCCAATTCTCCAAATGATGCCTAAATATCATCTTGATAGAGATGTTGAATTTTTTTTTATTCTTCTTGTTTGAGATAATCTAAATAAGTATACTTTTTAACTTTTTACGAAAAGACGTATAGAAAAGTAGATATATGATATGATCCAAAAAAGAAAAAAAGATAAATAAGTGTAGTTTTTTTAGTAAATCCCAAACAATAGAGATGTGAAACAAGAGAAGTTTAGAGCAAATCGGGACAAAGTTAGGGTGGCCAATAGTCATGGCCCCCCAATTTTTTTATATTAAAATTATCAATTGACTTATAATTTAATATTATATATAGAATAATTCTTAAATTTTTGAAGATGATACCAAATTATTTAATATAATAGTATATGATCCTATTGATTTCATTATTAACTAATATAAATTTATTGATGTTTCTTCTTCTTATTTTTTCTCTTAAAGTAAATATTAAAATTTCTGTTTTACTAAAAGATTTTTTTTGCTACACTTAATTTTGTCTGCCCTAAAATAAATTTCTAATTTCATCCAAACCAAACAAATTATAATTATTAGGTAAAAGATGTGAGTCAACTATAAAATTTTGTTATCTACTTAAATATTATGTGTAATTATTAATTTATTAATTCATTCAAAAACTTAGAGAAAGGAGTACTTTTTATCTTTTTCTTCTTATTATCACCGACTGACTCTACTACAAAACTGTGAAGAAATTTCTTTGAAAGGCAAAGGTGGTTTCCCATGAGGCTAAGGCCTCGTTTGGAAATATACTATTTCAATAATTTTTTGACTTTTTATGAAAAGAATTATAAAAAAATAGACAGAGTGATGTGATAAAGCTTACCTTTAGTTTCCCAAACGAGGCCGGAGAATTGCTTACAAAGAAGTTACCTGTAGTCTCTATAGGCTAAAGCTTGACTCGCATTTTTGTATAATACTATAAATTGTAATAAAGTGAGGGTTGATTTGAAAAGTGATTTTTGTAATAATTTTTTTAATTAAAATATAAGGTAAAAAAATTAAAATACTTAGAAACAATTACTTTTATTTTTTATGAAAAAATGTGTAAAAAAAAGTAAAGATAATGAGAATTTTTAAAAAAATTTATGACTTTTTGATATATTTAATATATATATATATTTTAAATTTTTAACTAGTTATCAAACAAAGTTTGAGTTTATCAGAAAGTTTATAAATTTAGAAGAAGTGATCAGAATTTACATAGAATTTCAAGTAAATCTTAGATATTTAACTTTGTTATGAGACCTGATTATAAATAAATCTGAGCTTTTCATTACAAAATTCCGATTAGTTTTTCGAAAATTTTCTTTTGAAATTCTGAACATGCTGAACTTTTACTGTTGCTAATCTTTCCCACTTTACACCACACGTTAGTCCTCAAACTTTTACTTTTACTTTTTCTTTTCTTTCTTTACCAGAACTGACTTTAAAATTAACTTTTGGACTTTCCTTGACTTGACTTAGAACTCTTTCGACCATAACAGAGGATTCTTAGGTATGCCTTGTATACCATATCCAAGGTATATATGGTTCTTTATATATTTTATTTGTTTAAGTTATATAAGTTTATGTTAGTAGTTATATAAATTTGTATTAGAAGTTGTACGGGAAAGAAATACACCTTATCGTATAATCCTGTTGATCAAGTCTGCGCTCCTCCGTACGACGTCGCTCTACTACCTGAAAACATAAACGTGAGCTAGCCGGCGGGTGTGTGCCGGAAACCTTTCCGATGATTAAGTCAGCCAACAAGACAAATAGGCAAAAGCTCTATGTATTCAGGGAGCAAAGTTGCATTACCTCTCCAAAGGTGATATGGGTGAGCTTTTATAGGTTTCGTGTGGCACAATCCTAGTAGGACTCTTACTCCTCCATGTAGAGTCCTCCTAGGATTCATACTCCTGGAAGATAACGCTTATCCTCCAACACCCCCCTCACTGCTTAAACCAAGTGAGATGGTTTTACTTCGGAAAGATATTACATAACCGAAATAGTATTTCCCTGTCAAACCGGCTGTACGACCGAGCTAACCCATAGCTCGGATTCGCCTTCCCATGTTCTTACCTCGGCTCCTCATGCCGAGGTCGAGTTAGCCGTACCATGCATCGACCGGTCTAACGATTACATCGGTTCTTCGTAACCTTTCTCCTACCTCGGCCTCACATGCAAAAGCCGAGCTATCCATAGAAGAATTAAGCCGAGCTAACCTTTACTTAGGTTCTAAAATAGGCCCAACTTACCTCGGTTCCAAACAGCGCGACCGAGCTAACAACAATAGAAACCGGACTAAGCATCCTTATACCGGCAGCAATCTTATACTTCGGCCTGGACTACCACATGGCCCATCTTTTCAGCCTTCTCAATACGGCCCAAAGAGCGGCCCACCATCCTAGCTCGGCCCAATTTATTTGTATAAATTACCCTCTCAAAAGTTATACATTATTAACCTGCTAAGTAGGTTAACTTATAAGTAAATACTTGAGAGGGGGATTCCTTAATTTGACTTTGGACCGAACTCGTGTGGGCTGGGCTGAGTGGTCCAAGCTTGTTGGGCCAAGCTAGGTCCGTATGATCTGCGGACACCTTGGGTTAAGGATCCCGGTCCGGTTGAGCCGGAGTGACTTTAGTTCGCTAGCCCGGTGGAATAGTGCACTTCAGTGAGTTAGAAAGGACTTCCAAGTTTGGGCTGACCGGGCAGGAGAGCTGTCGGAATTAGGGAGCTCGGTGGAAGTACTGTGCGGTGGGAAGTAATCAAGGAAGCCGATCAAGAGGAACGGTTGCTCGGTAGTTCGTGGTGCTGCGCTGATAGTAGCCTGGTTGGAAACGCTGCGTGGTTGCACGACATCGCGGAAAGGAGGTTCCGTAGTTCGGTCATTAATTTAGTTTGGCGGTTTTTGTTAGGTGATGTTTAGCTGTTTTAGCGCTGACACGTGGGGAAATGTGAGAGGGGAGCAGGTCCACACGTCCCGAGAGGAATGGGCGCGAAAGCACGAGCAGAAGCCATATAAATAAGAATGCATCACCATACAGAGATGGTGAATCACTGAACTACCACATTGTAGTTTTTCTCTCCTCTCTAAAGGTGTGCTAACTTGATCGTCGGAGGGGTTTTCCGGCGACACACCGTCGGGTAGCTCACCACCGTTGTGTTCGCAGGTTAATCAGAACGAAGTGGAGCTTGGACGCGAGGAGTACGAGCCGTATCGGATATTTGCTTCCCGTACAATACTATTAAACTAATAGATTATAATATATACATATAAGTATTTTCACAAAATTACGTAAGTTAACACAAATCTGTTAAGTTTGTGTTTAAAAATGTAGAACAACTAAAAAACTAGTAAGTTTTCATAAACCACGTAAGTGATTTCATAAAAATGCTTAAATGCACACAAATCTGCGCAAGTCACTTTCCAAAAATTTAAAACAACACAATGTATAAGTTTTTACAAATTATGTAAGTGATTTCACAAAAATACATAAGTGAACATAAATACACATAAGTTAGTTTTCAAAAATTTAGATAAATACAAAATGCGTAACTTTTCACAAACCATGTAAGTGATTTAACAAAAATACATAAGTAAAAACAAATTTGTGTAAGTTATTTTTTAAAAATTTAGAGAAACGCAAAATGTATAATTTTTCACAAATCATGTATGTGATTTCACAAATATACGTAAGTGAATACAAATCTGCGTAAGTTAGATTCCAAAAATTTAGACCAGCACAAAATGCATAAGTTTTCACAAATTACGTAAGTGAACAAAAATCCGCGTAAGTTAGTTTCCAAAAATTTATACCAATACAAAATGCGTAAGTTTTCACAAATCACGTAAGTGATTTCACCAAAATGCATAAGTGAACACAAATACGGGTAAGTCGTCGGAGAAAACTTTAATTTCACAAAAACGCGCAAGTTTTCACATCTTACGTAAGTGGTTTCACAAAAAATGTGTAAGTTAACACAAAATGCGCGTAATTTAGATTTCAAAGATTATCTTACAACACAAAATGCGTAAATTTTCATAAATCACGTAAGTGATTTTACAAAAATGCATAAGTGAACACAAATACGAGTAAATCCTTGGACAAAACTTTGATTTCACAAAAATGCATAACTCTTCACAAAGTCATGTAAGTTTTCTTACAAAAATGTGTAACTAAATACAAAATAAACGTAAGTTTGCTCCTAAAAATTTTGAACAACACAAAATGTGTAAGTTTTCAAAAATCACATAAGTGATTTTACGAAAATGCGTAAGTGAACATAAATTCGCTTAACTTACTTTCTAAAAGTTTAGGGCAACACAAAATGCATAACTTTTCACAAATGACAAAATTGATTTTACAAAAATGCAAAAGTAAATACAAATCTGCGTATATCCCCTGATTTCAGTTGTGTATTGATTAATGTCTATGCTCCTAATGATGTGGATAGAAGGAATCATGTTTGGAGGGCCTTGTCCAATCTTAAATCAGAGTTTAGTGGTCCATGGTGTATAGGGGGGGATTTCAATGAGATTAGGTCTATAGGGGAAAGGAAAGGGTGTTTAAGGGTAGATAGAGGTATGAAGGCTTTTAATGAGTTTATTGAAGGTTTGAAGCTCTCTGATCTTCCCATGCAAGGTAGGCAGTTTACATGGAGTAATTCAAGTGATAGGGGAAGGTGGAGTAGAATTGATAGGTTTTTGTTATCCGTAGAGTCACTGGAAAAATTTCATTTATGTTTATGGGGCCTACCTAGAGGAGTGTCTGATCACAGTCCACTCCTTCTAATGGAGGATGGTATGGACTGGGGTCCAAGACCTTTCCGCTTCCTGAATGCATGGACTTTGCATCATCAGTTCCAATTAGTGGTGAAGAAGTCTTGGGAGGAGCTTGAGGTGTCAGGTTGGGCTGGGTTTGTGATCCAGGCAAAAATTAGAAACCTTAGATTGACTTTAAAAAAATGGAATACTGAGGTCTTTGGAAATGTCAATCTTTCTTTGAAATCAGCTGAGGAGAAGCTCCATAGTCTTGATTTGCTGGCAGAATCCAGAGATCTTGATGATTCTGCAGTTCGGTGCAGAAGAGACCTTAGAAAGGAGGTGTGGGATTTAAATAAGAAGATTGAATGGATTTGGCTTCAGAAATCCAGGCTGGACTAGTGCATGAAGGGGGATAAGAATACAAGATTTTTTCATATAATGGCATCTAAGAGGCAAAATAGGAACTTGTTAAATTCAATTTCAATGGGAGGGGAACTACATGAGGAGCCAAACAGAGTGAAACATGAAATACTCCTGCATTTTAAAAGGATGTTCTCTGAAGATTGGAAGGTAAGACCAAAATTGATTGGGCAGTTTAATTCTATTGGTCATGATGGGTCAGTTCAAGGTCTTGAAGCTATGTTTTTTGAAGAAGAAGTATGGGAGGCCATAAGAAGTTGTGATGGCAATAAAGCCCCTGGGCCAGATGGGATTAATCTGGTATGTTTTCAGAAATGTTGGAAGATATTTAAGGCTAATGTGCTACGATTCTTTAGGGAGTTTTTTCACAATGGAAAGTTAGCTGGTGGGGTAAACAACTCATTCATTGTCCTAATTCCAAAAGTTGATAGCCCAGTTACCATTTCTGATTACAAACCCATTAGTTTGATTGGGTCTCTGTATAAAATTCTTGCTAAAGTTTTAACTAATAGGTTGAGGATTGTGGTTCCTAGAGTAATAGGGGAGGTTCAATCTGCCTTCTTTGGGGGTAGAAACATTATAGATAGGGTTTTAATTGCAAACGAAGTTGTGGACTGGTGGAAAAAGAATAGGGTGAAAGGTCTGATCCTTAAGCTTGATTTTGAAAAGGCATATGATTCAGTTAATTGGGAGTACCTTCTGTCTATGTTGAGTGTGTTTGGGTTTAGGGTTAAGGGAGAAATTGGATAAAAGAGTGCTTGAATTCATCTAGAATTTCAGTTTTAGTGAATGGCTCTCCAACGGCTGAATTTATTCCTAGAAAAGGTCTTAGGCAAGGAGACCCATTGTCTCCTTTCCTATTTAATATAGTAGTGGAAATGTTGAATGTTTTGTTGCAAAGGGCTAAGTCTGCCGGTATTATAAAAGGGGCTGCTTTAGGTCATGGTGATTCAATGTCATCTATATCACATCTTCAATTCGCTGATGATACAATAATTTTTTGTGAGGCAGATTGGGAGGAAGTTGTGACAGTAAAAAGAATCTTGAGATGTTTCCGGTTAGTCTTTGGGTTGAAGATTAATTTTTCTAAAAGTCTTGTGAGTGGAGTTGGTGTGTCTGCCTAGTTGGTAGAGGAGTTTGCTAGCAGACTTCATTGTAAAAGTAAAAACCTGCCTTTCACATACATTGGTTTACCTCTTGGTGCAAACCCAAGATTGAGGAAAACTTGGAGACTAGTCATTGATAAAGTTAAGGAAAAATTGGCATCATGGAAAAGAAAGTTACTGTCATTTGGGGGAAGATTAACTCTCATTAAATTCGTCTTATCTTGTCTTCCCACTTATTACCTTTCTATTTTTAAAATGCCCAGGTCTGTGGCAAAAACTGTTGAAGGCTTGCAAGCATCATTTTTATGGGGTGGTTCAGATTTGAAGAAGAATATTCATTTGGTAAAATGGGATGAGGTGACTAAACCCAAAGATCGTGGTGGACTTGGGATTAGGAAAATTCAAGATGTGAATGACTGTTTATTGGCTAAGTGGTGGTGGAGGTTTGGGGTTGAGGATAATGCCCTCTGGAAGAAAGTTATTTGTAGTAGATATAAGCCAATTGGTGGGAGGTGGATGCTTGTGTTTAATGATTCTGTTAATCTTTCTACAATATGGGGGAGTATTCTGAGTATTTCACAGTCAAATCCTAATCTTCTGGCCCTGTTCATGGAGAACACTAAGCTTTTGGTTGGGGATGGGTCTCGAGTGAGTTTTTGGACTGACTGTTGGATTGGAAATCAATGTATGAAGCTTAGCTATCCCAGACTTTTCAGTTTGTCAAGTGAGAAGGAGATCTCGTTGAAGCAATTGGTTGAAAGAAAAGGCAGCTCGAGTGGTTAGAATCTTACGTTCCGCAGAAATTTATTGGCTTGGGAAGCAGAGGACTTGGGTAGGCTTTACACCTTGTTGAACCAATTTCTGGTTTGCACCTCTTATAGGGAAGATCAGTGGAAGTGGTTGGCATCTTCATCAGGTAAATTTACCACCTCATCTTTTTATAATCTGTTATTATCTTCGGGTGCTGTTAGGGTATCTAAGATGCTTTGGTTTAATGTGTCTCCTCCGAAAGTTTAATTCCTAAGCTGGTTGGCTTGGAAAGAGAAGTTAAAGACTTCTGTTTTCCTTCACAGAATTGGTGTATTGGACCATAATGCTTCGGTCAGTTGTGTGTTCTGTAGATCCCACGTGGAATCAGTGCCTCATGTGATGCTCTGGTGCCCTTTTGTGTGGCAAATTTGGTCTGAACTGTTGAATTGGTGGGGGGCTACAGTGGGTTGTACCAGCTTCTGTGGATGGACTTCTTCACTGGTGGAGTAGGTTCAAGTGGAGAAAGCTTATGCATAAAATTTGGAGAGTAATGCCTTTGGCAATTATGTGCTCAACATGGAGGTACAGAAATGATATTGTGTTCAACGGAAAGCAAGTTATATTGGGTGAATTTTGTGATTTGATTAAATTGAGAATTATTTTCTGGGTTAAAACTAACACAAAGGAGTGTCTATATACAGTACAGGACTTTATGTCCAATGTCACGACCCGCTCCTCGTACCCAAGGGTTAAGCATCGTGATGGCCAGTAACTGAGGTTACCTCCGGCCAATTCTTAAACAAATCAATAAACGCGAGCGGAAGTAATATTTAAATAAGGGTACCAAAATAATCATTGGAGCTTCTATTTTTATTACAAAATATATTGCCCAAAAAGGCCGATATTTACATATAAAAATATCATAAAAGTGTTGTGTGTGTCTAATCCGCAGCCTCGCATCTAAAACTTTCCAAAAGCTATTTCTGAATTGCACTGTTTTTTGAAAATTGGTAAAAAAACTATAAGCACATTGTAGAGTGAAAAATATTATACCAAGAGTATAAGAGACACGAAATAACCATGGATAGTTAGTTAGGCCAAAACATTTACATAACTCAGTTTGGTAAATACATCATTTAAGTAGCAGAAACCGAAATACATAAATTATGTAAATATATAGCCATAACCACGGTACAGAACAGAACAGAATAGAACAGAGGTCACAGGAGTGACAATTAGAACAGAGGTACGGATTCAAGAGGTGGCTCGTACGGATTCCAGAGGTGGCTCCCACAATAGTGTAGCACTTAGCTCCGCACAGAACAGAGGTACGGATTCAAGAGGTGGCTCATACGGATTCTAGAGGTGGCTCCTACAATAGTGTAGCACTTAACTCCGCACAACACTTTGCTCCATACATAACAGAGGTACAGATTCAAGAGGTGGCTCGTACGGATTCTAGAGGTGGCTCCCACAATAGTGTAGCACTTAGTTCCGCACAACACTTTGGTCCGCACAGAACAGAGGTCAATGGATCCATGACAAACAGAGGACCACAAAGTGGTCAAACAGAAGCCAATGGTTATTTAAGTCCCTCAAGGCGTGGGACTCCCGTGGTGGTACTTACAAAACATAATTGTATATAAGGTCATAGCCAAATATTCTTTAAAATATAAACAAACATATCCATGGGTTTCCTTTTAAGCAAATAGGGTTCAGAAATAAAACCACATAACTAAAATATTTATATAGTTTATAATAACTTATAAAACATAACTTGTATAAAAGAAATATGGTAAGTCAAAACATACGTAAAATACATTTTGGAGACTCAAGGTATAATATAACTCACCTTAACATTAGTACCTTACTCTTTCTTTCCACTATCAAAAACCCTTTCAACTCCCATTATTTTTTCCTTCCTTTCTTTCTTTTCTTTTCTTTCTTTTATGCAGGTTGATCAACTCCTCCCTTAAATAGGGAGGAGGAAGCCACAGCCGCTCAACACGTGGCAAGGCGTTGCTTTCACTCAGATTTAATTCATAATATATAGATTTATTTTTATCCTTAATAGATATTTAAGATAATTACCCTTTGACCCAATATTTTAATATAATTATATAATTAATTAATTTCTAATTAAATTACATTTTATCATATACCAACATAAAATTAATTATTTATTTACTACCACCCATTATTATTATATTATTATTATTATTATTTTGACCCCTAAACCTTTAATAATTATATTGTTTTACAAAATTACACATAATAATATATAATAAATTATATATTTTCCTAACTGAGATTAAATAATATTAGTATAAATTCTATAGAATAATTAAAAATCTGGTTGTTACATCCAATCTGCAATAGATTAGATATTAATGGGGTTTGGTATTAATTGTAGACGTGGGTAGTTACAGATTTGAGAGGGTATGGTAGGGGATTTTTTATGTTACTTACCTGATAAGGTGTATTGGAAGCAGAGGGTAGTTATCTGTTGTGTTTGTTGATCTCATGGGTGTTAATTATTTAGTGCATGTTGGTGTATTGATTATAAGTTATGGAGGAGTTTGCTAGGAGTGGTCTTGGCAGATATGGGAGCTGCTCCTGCGGTGTGGCTGGTCTAGTCAAGGATCTGGTGTTGTATGCTATTGTATGCTTGGTGTTTGCTGTCTTAGAATGTTTGCTGGTGGTGTTTGCTGTATTATGGCGTATGCTGCTACTGTAGGCTGTTTGTGGGCTGATGCTGTGTTGGTCTGTGTAGCTACTCTGTTGTTTTTCTGTTTTTCTGTTTTTGGTTCCTCTGATTGGCTTCTCGCCAATCTTGGGATAGTGCTCGCAAATGATTGAGCTCCCTTAGTGGTGCCAACCTAGTTGGGATTATTAAGGTTAGCATTGATGCGTTTTGCATTGTCCCTTTTTGTTGTTGTAAGTTTTGTTTGTTTTTGCTTTATTCATTAATAAAGTTTCATTTTTGCTAATCAAAAAAATACAAATCCGTGTAAGTTAGTCTTCAAAAATTTAAAACAACACAAAATATATGAATTTTCACAAGTCATGTAAGTGATTTGACAAAAATACGTAAGTGAACATAAATACATGTAAGTTAGTTTCCAAAAATTTAGACAAATACAAAATGCGTTAGTTTTCACAAATCATGTAAGTGATTTAACAAAAATGCATAAGTAAAAACCAATTTGCTTAAGTTATTTTTAAAAAATTTAGAGAAACACAAAATGTGTAAATTTTCACAAATCACGTAAGTGATTTTACAAATATACGTAAGTGAATACAAATCCGTGTACGTTAGATTCCAAAAATTTAGACCAACACAAAATGCTTAAGTTTTCACAAATTACGTAAGTGATTTCACAAATTACATAAGTGAACAAAAATCCGTGTAAGTTAGTTTCTAAAAATTTATACCAATACAAAATGCGTAAATTTTTACAAATCACGTAATTGATTTCACCAAAATGTATAAGTGAACACAAATATGGGTAAGTCGTTAGAGAAAACTTTAATTTCACAAAAACGCGTAAGTTTTCGCGTCTCACGTAAGTAGTTTCATAAAAATGTATAAGTTAACACAAAATCCGCGTAAATTAGATTTCAAAGATTATCTTACAACACAAAATACGTAAATTTTCATAAATCACATAAGTGATTTCACAAAAATGCATAAGTGAACACAAATACGAGTAAATTCTTAGACAAAACTTTGATTTCGCAAAAATGCATAACTCTTCACAAAGTCACGTAATCACAAAATGTGTAACTAAACACAAAATAAACGTAAGTTTGCTTCTAAAAATTTTGAACAACATAAAATGTGTAAGTTTTGAAAAATCACATAAGTGATTTTACGAAAATGCGTAAGTGAACACAAATTCGCTTAACTTACTTTCTAAAAGTTTAGAGCAACACAAAATGCATAACTTTTCACAAATGACACAATTGATTTTACAAAAATGCAAAAGTAAATACAAATCCGCGTAAGTTAGTCTTCAAAAATTTAGAGCAATACAAAATGCTTAAGTTTTCACAAATCATGTAACTGATTTCACAAAAATACCTAAGTGAACACAAATCGCGTAAGTTAGTATTCAAAAATTCAAAGCAACACAACATGCATAAGTTTTCACAGATCACGTAAAAGATTTCACAAAAATGCATAAGTGAATACAAATACGTGTAAGTTAGTTTTCAAAAATTTAAACCAACACAAAATGCGTAAATTTTCACAAATCACGTAAGTGATTTAACAAAAATGCGTAAGTAAACACAAATTTACGTAAGTTAGTTTCTAAAAATTTAGAACAACACAAAATACGTAAATTTTCACAAATCATGCAAGTGATTATACAAAAATGCGTAAGTAAACACAAATTCATGTAAGTGAATTTTTTAAAATTTAGAGCTATACAAAATGCGTAAATTTTCAGAAACCATGAAAGTGATTTCACAAAAATGTGTAAGTGAACACAAATCCGCATAAATTAGTTTCTAAGTGATTTCACAAAAAACGCGTAAGTGAATACAAATCCGGTAAGTTAGTTTCCAAAAATTTAGACCAACACAAAATGCGTAAATTTTCACAAATCACGTAACTAATTTCACAAAAATGCGTAAGTGAATATAAATCCGCATAAGTTAGTTTTCAAAAATTTACAACAATACAAAATGCATATGTTTTCACAAATCACGTAACTGATTTTACAAAAATGCTTAACTGAACACAAATATGTTTAAATTAATTTCCAAAAATTTATACTAACACAAAATACGTTACTTTCACAAATCACGCAACTAATTTCACAAAAAAATACATAAGTGAACACAAATTCGTGTAAATTAGTTTTCAAAAATTTAGAGTAACACAAAATGCGTAAGTTATTGCAAATCATGTAAGTGATTTCACAAAAATGCGTAATGAACTTAAATATGCGTAAGTTAGTTTTAAAAAATTTAGACTAATACAAAATGCGTAACTTTTCACAAATCACGTAAGTGATTTCACAAAAATGCATAAGTGAACGCAAATCTGCAAAAATTAGTTTTCAAAAATTTAGACCAACATAAAATGCGTAAAATTTCACAAATTATGTAAGTGATTTCACTAAAATGCGTAAGTAAACACAAATTTGCATAAGTTAGTTTCTAAAAATTTAGAACAATACAAAATACGTAAATTTTCACAAATCACGCAAGTGATTTTACAAAAATGAGTAAGTGAACACAAATCCGTGTAAGTGAATTTCCAAAAATTTGGAGCAACACAAAATGCGTAAATTTTCAAAAACCACGTAAGTGATTTCACAAAAATGTGTAAGTGAATACAAATCTGCGTAAATTAGTTTTCAAAATTTTAGACCAACACAAAATGCATAAATTTTCACAAACTATGTAAGTGATTTCACAAAAACGAGTAAGTGAATATAGTTTCGAAAAATTTAGACCAACAAAAAATGCATAAATTTTCACAAATCACGTAACTATTTTCACAAAAATGCATAAGTGAATATAAATCCGCATAAGTTAGTTTTCAAAAATTTACAACAACACAAAATGTGAAAGTTCTCACAAATCATGTAACTGATTTCACAAAAATGCGTAACTGAACACAAATACGTTTAAATTAATTTCCAAAAATTTAGACTAACATAAAATGCTTTAGTTTCACAAAATGCGTTAGCGTAAGTTAGTTTTCAAAAATTATCTTACAATAAAAAATGCGTAAGTTTTCATAAATTACATAAGTGATTTTACAAAAATACGTAAGTGAACACAAATACGAGTAAGTCCTTAGACAAAATTTTAATTTCACAAAAATGCGTAACTGTTCACAAAGTCACGTAAGTTATCTCACAAACAAGCTCTCCCTCCCTTCCTCCCTCTCACCTTCTTGTTTTTTTTAACTCTTAAACTCAAATTTTCCTTTTCAGATGATGATCATGGAGATTGAAGCATCTGCACACACTTAGATTTCCATTTCATAACAAGGTCCATTACTGCATTCTCAAGCTCACCCTCCCTCCCTCTCACCTTCTTGTTTTTTTTCACTCTTAAACTCAAATTTTTCTTTGCAGATGATGATCATGGAGATTGAAGCATCTGCACACACTTAGATTTCCATTTCATAACAAGGTACGTACATAAGAAAAAAAGAGAGTAATAATTGTTTATTTGCATAGATTAATGATTGTTAAGAGAATTTTGAGATGTTTTGAGGTGTTGTCCGGATTAAAGATTAATTTCCACAAAAGTGTGATGTATGGGGTTAGTGTTAGTGATTTGGTGGTTAATCAGTTTGCCTCCATTCTTAACTGCCACAGCAAAAAGCTCCCTATTAGTTATCTTGGTTTACCTCTTGGGGCTAATCCCACCAGGAAGAGCACTTGGCAACCAGTTATTGAGAAGGTCAAAAAGAAGTTAGCTTCATGGAAGAGGAAAGTCCTTTCTTTCGCTGGTCGACTAACTCTAATTAGGTCAGTTCTTTCTAGTTTGCCATCCTATTTTCTTTCCATTTTTAAAATACCCGTGGGAGTGGCTAAGCAGATTGAGAAGATTCAAGCAGCATTTTTGTGGGTTAACTTTGAACTCAAGAGGAAAGTTCATATGGTGAAATGGGCAGATATAGCAGCAAACAAATCACAAGGGGGTTTGGGGGTTAGAAAGTTGAGAGAAATCAATGACTGCCTTCTGCTTATGTCACGACCCAAACCCGCCCCTATGGGTTTAGCACCGTAACCGGCCAGTAATCCGAGATTACCGAAGGCCTGCTTAACAGTAATACAGTAATACAGAGTACAGGGGCTTGGCGGAAGCCAATACAGTAAATAAATAATGTCCAATGAGCTGTGACAGTCTGTATGCAAAAAGACTTTTCATACATAATTACAGAACAGTACATATACATACATGTCATTCAGTGAGACAGAGACTTAATCCCTATTATAGTACAGTACGGTGCAACATACAGTCTATACAATATTCCAAACAGTGCGGAAGGGGGAATTACTAAAACACCCCTAAGCCTTAGCATAGCAGGCTCGGAACCTCGCGGTGAGGCACATAGGCTGGCTTGACAAAACTGGAGTAACCCTGACGCCTCTAGCTTTGATCCGGTGCCTGTACACCTACATATATATATGAGCAGTGAGCTAAAGCCCAGTGAATAACATAAAGCGTAAAGAGGTTTAGAATGAATGTCCTTACAGTAATGAAAACAGTTCATTTCAATCGGTATAACAGTTGTTCAGTATAGTAAACAGTCATATGTGGTACATCCATTAGCATAACAGTAACAGTAGGTCTTAAAAGACCGAACAGTAGTGATGGCCATCAATCAGTAAACAGTAGTGGTTCCACGAGGGAACCGACAGAGATCTCTGTAACAGTAACAGTAACAGTAGGTGCTAAGGATGCCACAGTATAGTTCGGAAATAAAGGACATACATTCATTCAGTAATCAATATCAGTTCAGTAAACAGTTCGGTTCAGTATTCAAAAGATGATCATTTGAACATATCTTTACACAATTGTTACTCACAGAGTTCTGGGCTACAGTGGACTAGAGCGTCTCCTCAGAAAGCCAACCCTATACAGTTAACAGATTGAACACACTAAGCTATACAGTTGGGAAGGATAATAATTTAATCCCTAAATTGCCTAGGTGTGTTCTACATCTATATCCCCTTTAAGATGCCTTAAATATGCCCTAGGAATGCATAGGATGGAAAGAGGATGCAAAGATGTACTTTGGAACACTTAACAAATTTTGCTGAAAAGAGGGGTCTCGCTCGAGCGGAGCTTCCTTCGCTCAAGCGGACATGCAGACAAAGGAGCTTCGCTCGAGCGTGGATTCCGTCGCTCGAGCGGACTGCATGCTACAGTAAAAATGCTGGATGCTCAGCTTTTACGCTCGATGCTCGCTTGAGCGTGAGACACGACTCTTCGCTCGAGCGTAGGTCCCTTCGCTCGAGCGTACGCCTTCGCGCACCAAGATGCTGAGAGCTTGCAATTTACGCTCGAGTCACCATTTCCTCGCTCGAGCGTAGCTCAGGAGAAACGATGGTCGCTCGAGCGTAGAAGCCAAATTCTGGAATTTCCAGATTTGCCTTCCAAGCTCAAACCAAGCATTCCTAAGCTCAAAACTCGACCTCTTGGGCCCAAATTCTGGAAAACACATCCAAACTCAATATACAACAAGTTTCAAAGCTCAATTTGTGAATTTAAGGCCCAAGGGTGAATCAATTAAAACCAAATTCAAACCCATTTTCATGAACATGAAGAACATGCAAACATGCATGAATTCAAATCATTTTCAAACTTCAAAACATGCTCTAATGAGCTCCAATCTTTGAAAAACAAGATGAAATCATGGTCCTAAACATCAACATGAACATGCATGCATCATTTGCCATGAAATCAACTCAAAGTTCACCAATACACACATGCATGCATGAAATGAGTCCTAATCCAACATGCTAGAACTAATTCATGGCTCAACTCTCAAATTTGGCATGAATCCTACAAGAATCAGCCTTAAGGACAACAATGAGGGGTTGAAATTCATACCTAAGTCTTCAATTAGAAGAATACAAGCTCGAGTTTGCAATTTAGTCTTCAATTCCACCAATTGACAAGCAAAATTCAAGATGACACACTCTCCTAGCTCACTCTCTCTCTCTAAGGTTGGTTGAGACAAGGAATAGAGCTGAGGGAATGTTTTAATTCAAGTGTGATGAAGCTCAACAATAAGAATAAACTAAGGCCCACTCAATGGCAATTCCGTAAATAAGGCAACTTACATGTTTAGCTTATTTTAATCTAATTTAATCATACCTAATCACATTTTAGATAAGTATACCATTAAATCACAAAAATTCTACTGATCATGAAACACTAAACAATTTTCAGTTCGAC
Source organism: Camellia japonica (assembly GCA_030407325.1). Classification (NCBI taxonomy): domain Eukaryota; kingdom Viridiplantae; phylum Streptophyta; class Magnoliopsida; order Ericales; family Theaceae; genus Camellia; species Camellia japonica. The sequence goes on from JAPPVO010000003.1 coordinate 19,390,606, forward strand.
CGCCGATAAGGCCTTCAATTTGCAGTTTAAACATAAAAACACGAACAGATAATCAAATAATCGAAAAGATCAAAATGCATTACGCCAGATATGCTCAGTCAATTCAGTTCTAGTTTCCAATCAGTCCGTTCAGTACTTCAGTTGGTTCAATTATCAGTCATAAGCAGTCCAGTATAGCGGTAATCAGTAGGTAATTCAGTAATTTATCAGTAAACAGTATGGGGGTTATTACAGCTTAAATGGTGGTGGAGGTTTGGAGTGGAGGACAAAGTTTTATGGAAACAAATGTTGAGGTGCAAGTATGGTGAAACTGGGGGAAATTGGGTACCTACTGTACCTGCGTCTAGTAAAGTGTCCAGATTGTGGGCAGATATAATCCAGCTTGGTGCGTCTAGTCCAAAGTTAGTTGGTTATTATTTATCTAATTTTAAGCTAGTTGCAGGTAATGGGCAAAGACTCCGATTCTGGGAGGATGAGTGGTTAAATAATCTGTGTTTGAAGGAGGAATTTTCTAGGTTATATAGATTATCTGAGGAGAAGGGTAGCACAATTCTGCAGATGTATCTTCGAAGAGGATCAGTTCAAGATTGGAATTTTATATTTAGAAGATCTTTGTTAGCTTGGGAGGAGGAGGAAGTTGTAAGGTTGCATGAGGTACTTAGGGAAGCACCTACACTCACAGTAGAGTTTGAGGATTCATGTTTATGGCTGCCCAATCCAGCAGGTACATATTCTATAGCTTCAGCCTGGAAGTGGTGGGTGTTGTTGAAAGGTCCTGCTGTTGGTGTTACGGATATGCTGTGAAGAATATTGCCCCTCCCAAGGTAAAATTCTGTGGATGGTTAGCTTGGAAAGGTAGATTTAAAACTTCAACTTTTTTAAAGAGGATCAGAGTGTTGAATATGGAAGCTAGTTCGGTGTGTATACTGTGCAAAGCAGAGGAAGAGTCTGTTAACCATGGTGTGGAAATTGTGGTCAGATATGTTACAGTGGTGGGATTTAGTTTGGGTGATGCCGGGATCAGTTGAGGCATTATTGCATTGGTGGGTTGGTTTCACGTTCAAAAAGGTGGTTCATCTAATGTGGAAAGCTGTTCCTTTAGCTGTTATGTGGTCAGTGTGGAAAGTTAGGAATGAGTGCCTCTTTTATGAGAAGAGTGTTGATGGGCTTGAATTAGCTGAGTTGGTGAAAGTAAGGGTAGTACTTTGGGGTAAGCAAAGTTCTAGAGGTTTGCAGTATTCAGTGGAGGATATTGTCTGCAATCTTGATAGGATCAAATCTTGCCTGCAGTGGTGGCGGTTGGTGTGCTGCTAATCTGTGTCTGCTGCTATGGACTTTGTCCTGTTTCTTGATGCTGAGCTTCTAGGCTATGATGAGTACATATTGGTGTGCAGATACTATAAGGTTGTCCATGCTCAATGTTCTGGAATGAGTATCTGTTAAAAAGGTTGTCTCCTACCAGGGAAGATATCTGTGAGCTCATTATAGTTAGAGTGGTTGTTTCCTATCTGTGAGAAGTCCAAGTATCTGCTAAAGGGGTTGTGTGTGTCTGGTAGGCTCATGTGCGTTAGGTTTGCATTGCTGTTAGTTTTGTCCTGTTTTTGAACCTGGGTGTGTGGATTTGCAGCTATTCTGTTTCAGATTTTTTGGCTATGTTGTCATTTTCGCTCTACTTCTGGCCTTGTTTTTGCTTAGCTGTGGTCTGCTTTGCAGAAGGTTGGGCAACCATTTTGCTTTTCTTGGTCTGCTTAGCAATTGACTGTTTTGGTTGTGTATTTTATGTGAACAAGCAGGAAGTAATCAAGCAGATACAAATTTCCTAAATGCTGTTGTGTGCTGCTGTGGTGCTGAGATTGGGATCTGTCTGTGAGTAAATTTAGGCATTTTGGCTGGAATCTGATAAAGTGCATTGGGCAGCAGGGGGCAGCTTTCTTTGGTTTGTTTCTGTAGGTAGTCAGTTTTCTTTATTGATGTTTTTGCAGTATTGGGAGTTTATTACTTAGTGTTTGTTGTTTTGCTGGAGGAGTTGGCAGCCCTTACTGTGAGGCTGGGTGGTTTTTTAATCTTTTGCTTTGTATTTCTGTTGGATTGGTTTCTCGCCAATCTGTGGGTTTAGTGCTAACAGATGATTGTGCTTCCTCCTTGGTGCCAACCTAGTTGGGATTGTGGAGTGTTAGCTATGATGTTTTTTGTACTTTCCTCCTTTATTGATGTATTTCGATGTTTGTTCTTACTCTTCTAATCAATAAAGTTTTCACTCTTTCTTTGCTAATCAAAAAAAAAAAAAACAATTATCAATCTTTGGATTTATGATCTCCATTCTTACCATGTCATGCATGGCAGAGAATCTAAATCCAAAGAGTCCCCAACAGTGTTCTCTTATTTTATTGCCATTAATAAAATATTTTGTACTGAGCAAAATAAAACTATTGTCTTCTTTTTACCACAGCAATTATGTGAGATCTGGTCTGTGTGATTTCATGTTCAATTTATTTTTTCTTCTATTTGTCTGTGGTTGAAGATTATTCAGTGTGTTTGGTTTCAGTTTTCTGAATTCAGTTTTCTGGAAATTGGGTATGTTTGGTTTGGATTTGTAAAGTGATTTTGGGAAAATTGTTCTAAAAAATTTGTTTGGTTTGTAAATTTTCCAAAACAATTTCCAAAATCAATTTCTCTCTCTTACCTATCAATCAATTACTTTTTCTCTCTCCTCTCTCCTTCTCAATCACTTTTTTTCTCACACACATCTACTCAATTATAACAAAATATCAAATCATTTTAAACTTCCAAACTCCAAAACTACTTTCAAAATACACAACCAAACAAAGCAAAAAAATTTCTAAACTCTCTTCCCAAAACAATTTTTAAAAACTACTTTCCCAAAACCAAACCAAACCAAACCAAACATACCCTGAGTTTTTTTATTTTTTGTATTTTTTTATTTTTAGTGAATAGTTTTAAAATTTTAAGCAATTTTTTACTTTTTTAGATGTACTTTATTTAGATGTATCTAAATAGTAAAATATATGTGAAAAAATATTTTTTCAAATTAATAAATACACAAAAATATGAAAAATGTACTGAATTTTTTTTTTGTATTTTTGGCATTTAGTGAATTTTTTAAAGATTTTTTTCACAAATATTATAGTTTTTAAGTGTATTTATGTTAGATGCGTCTAAAAATAAAAATAAAAAATTGCTTAAAATATTAAAAAATTTAGTGAAAACAAAAAATACAGAAAACGAAAAAGTTAATTTTTCTAAAAAGTAAATTTTGAAAACTAAAAACAAACAGAGTGATTAGCGTTTTGGGAGCTTAGTTTAGATGATTTTTAAGAATATGTATGTATATATGACTCTATGTACATTTTGTTCTTGATGAAACTTCTAATTTATGAAGTTTTTTCTTCATTGACATTGAAGGGAAAAACATGTGTTTGTTCATGAATCAGACATAGTTTATGCTCTTAATATTGAAATGAAGTATTGATCTTGCTTTAATTGTTTCAATTGCTTCGCTCATGTTGTGCTCTTCTGACAATGGTTTAGTTTCAATTTTCTGTCTTCAACAGTACTTTCAAGTTCGAAAAGGCCGTGATTTTAACCCCCCTCTTGAGAAAATACCAAATCTTTTTTTTTTACCATTAGGAATCAGACTACAAAAATTTAGTCATCTCCTTCTCTATTATCAGAATCTTACTATTCACGATTCGATTAGCAATTTTTGTAAAATAGATACGAATCTATAGGTGAATCTATTTTGAAAGTGAATCTCTAGTGAATCGCATGATTCACAATCGATTCATGATTTGATTCATTTTTTATGATTCATGCAATTGTTGAAATTATTGTGTCCGACATATTTTCGACTATTTTTTTCTCTATGTTTTTAGTGAAAATGACAAAATACAACTTCTAATAGCGTTTAATACCAAAATAACTAACATATATACATAATTTGTTATTATTTTAGTGATCATGGAGTTTTTAATAGGATCCAAGCAAATTCAGTCAGACCCAACATATATTTTTTAACCTTTCTTCTCATTTTTTTTCTCTTTAAAAAATCATATAAGTGTGTTTGGTTTAAGTTTTTTGGATTAAGTTTTTTGAAAACTGAATTTTTTGATTTTCGTATTTTTTTGTTTTTAGTGAATATTTTTAAAATTTTAAACATTTTTTTTTACTTTTTTATATGCATCTTGGATGATCTAAAAAGTAAAAAATTTGTGAAAAAATATTTTAAAAAATTCATAAAATATACTGAATTCTTGTATTTTTTTGTATTTTTGGTGTTTAGTGAATTTTTAAAAGGTTTTTTTTCACAATTTTTTTTACTTTTTAGGTATATTTCTGTTAGCTATGTCTAAAATGTAAAAAAAATTGCTTAAAATATTAAAAAAATTTAGTAAAAACAAAAAAGCACGGAAAACAAGGAAGTAGAATTTTCGGAAAAGTGTTTTTTGAAAAACCTAACCAAGCAAGCTGATACAATATTTTTTAAAGATGTTTAAGATTAAAGTTATATTATGAATTATCTATTTTTATTTTATTAAATTGAATATAATTGAATATTACATGTGTGAGGTCAGTTATACATTTTCATATGTTTTAAGCTTTAAAATAAAATATTCTAAATAATTATTTCTTATTATTTGCTCACTACTGCTTAGAAAAGTATATTATGTTTAGAAAATCTTCAATCCTTACTCAAAATTTTAAACAAATTTGAGTAAAGTACTCATGAGAAGTAGTTGATCATATACATGAATTTATAGAAGGCCATATATGGACAATTCGACATGGTAATCCAATGCTTAAACTTTGTTTTGTCTGGGAACCACAAACATGGTGTTACCTTAGTGGGAAATGATGTAGATGGCTTCTAAATTTGAGTTGCATTAGTCTTTGCATCATATAATATTAGTTCAGTGAATTTGTTTTGGTGCCCCACTATGTATAATGGACATGGATGTAGGACTCCGACACAACATATACAAAAATGTCGACGCAACAAATCTTTAAAGAAAGTATGGGCACTACACGGAAAGGATACAAAACATATTAATACATTTATCTATCCTTCATGCATATTGTATAAGAAAATCATGTAATCTGATTTATTATTTATATATTTCTACTTAAAATTTTAAAATTGGAAGATAAAACTCCACAAATATGATGTATATAATGCATACTCCTGTGGTTTGCTTTCTTATTACATTTACTTATTAATTGTTAGCTTTATTTCTATATATTTATTTTTGTGTGTTAGAAGTTGTCAATTGCATACTTTATGTGGATCATGCACACGATTTATTCTTTTCTGAGAACCCATATACATTCATTTACAAAAATAGTAAATTTATTCATATGCTTCTAGCGGTTTATGAATTAATTTCTGTTTTTATTTTTCAGGTCAGAAATTTCCTGGAGAGATGCAAAATATGGTCAAAGAATTCAAGAATTTAGTTTTTTAAAGTTTTTTTCATTTTTTAATATATGTAATCACAGTTAAAAACTTTTTATTAATTCCTTTGTATATACTTTTGAACATTTAACTTTTATTTATGAAATATATGACGTTATTCCATTCAATATATGGTTGTGATTCAAAATATAATATATAGTATGTATTACATTATTCAAATATGCGTACAAAAATAATATTGATTATTTTTCAAATATGTCGAATTTTTTTTTTATCACAGGTTTTATTAGTTATTAATCACACTTAAAAGATGTGATCTAAATATTTTTAATCACACTTTAAAACTTAAAAGATGTGATCTAAATATTATTAATCACACTTAAAAGATGTGATGAAATCATTTTTTAATGACACTTAAAAAATGTGATTAAAAATGACCCCTTTTAATCACACTCCCAAATACCACACTTTAATAAAATTTAAAAGGTGTGATTAAAAAACATACATCACACAAAAAAAGTGTGATTTTTATCTATATTTGTAGTAGTGATGTATGTTTATTGTATAAATATCAAAATCGTTGTTAATTATTGTACTTTGGAAATTGATAGTTTGTCTATTTGGTTATTATCTTTATTAAAGCCTCGTTTGGAAACAGACTATTTTAATAACTTTTTGGTTTTTTGGCCAAAATATGAGATAAAAAAAAAACTAGTATGTTTGGAATGATTTTTTAGTTTTTTACGAAAAGATGTGCAAAAAGTAGAGAGAAAATAGAATCTTTGAATTTTTGGTATAGGTTGGTGGCTTTTTGATTTTTTTAGTGACTTTTCGGCTTTTAGGTTAAAAGGTAATGTTGCCAAACAAGGCCTAAGAATGGTTGATAAGAAATATCTAAAAAAGAAAAAAGGTCAGATGATGATCTTACATAGGAACCCTTGTTAACTTCTACCTATTAAACTACGTGATTATCATTCAAAATAATGTTTTCATTGATTTAAATCTAAATATTTCATATTCATAAGGTATATTTAATATCTAAACGTGCAAACATATATTTTTTAAGTAATTTATAAAAAGTGATCAAATCTTTATGATTTATGATTCGATTCGATTGGTGATTCGGTACGAAACTATTTCGATTCATGATACGAATCCCAATTTGACAATTATGATCTCCTTTAACGATAATGGATCACTCGTTTGTTTCCACCATTGCCAAAGTAATATTACAATATGTATTTGTGGAATAAAATCATAATATTTTCAATTAGAAAGTGTTATAATTTTACTTCTTTTAACCTTTTGTTTAATTCCAGAGGTAAGAATCTTTTGAAATATATACAAGTAGGGATGGCAATGGATAACCTACCATGTGGGCATCCATGGAGACCCAACCCAAATACACGAGTTTTTTCCTTTTTTCTTGTCCGTCAGGTCACATAAGTAATGTTTTTTAAATCTCCACCAGGGATGGGTACCCACTAATTTCCCCATATGTTTTTATTTTTTTTAGGTACATCGAAAAATAATTTCTCCATATGTTTTTACTACTCTGTTTACAATTAGAGTTCTAATTCTCACTCTCTCTCATCCTCCCACTATAGCAACGATGATTTGCGATAGCGACAATCTAGCAACGACAAGACTGTGACTATCGATTAAAAATGCACGATTAATCATAACCAAAACATGGAAATTAAAGACAAAAATGTACAAAATTTCAATTAAGGTGATCACTAGTTAAGATGAAAATTGAGAAATTCAATCTAAGGTTACCATCAAATCAGAGAGAAACCAATAAAACAATTGTATATGATATTGAAACAAGAAAATTCATTCTATAAATACAAATAAAAATTAAAAAGAAAAAGAAGAAGAAGATGGAAACGAGAGCAGCAACTCACCTTCAGATTATCGAAAATCAATTAATGGAGAGGAGAAGGAGATATATAAAATTAAAAAAGAAGATGAATTTTTTGTTAGGAATAAAATTTTTCTAAATAAATTAAAAAAATTCTAAATATACATAAAATTTGACAAGAATAATATGACAATGTTAATTAATGTGTATTTGATTTTGTTGTTGAGTTAAATAAAATAAAATAAGATTGAATATATATTTAGTTTTGGTTGTAAATCTTAAAAAAAATAAAATAAAATTTTGTTGTGACCCTTAAAAAAAAAAAAAAAAAAAAAGGTCAAGTTAAATTGAAAAAAATTCAAACATAGAGAGGTCCCCTGGGAAATGAAAAAAAATAATTATAGAAGAATGGGAATGAATAATTAATATCACCCCCATTGACTCCCGTTGCCATCCCTATATACAAGCCACTTAACAAGGAAAGTATACAAGGCTACCCCTTGTTCCTCGAACAAAAGCACCGGTCTACAAACTTCCATTCATCTTTGAGCTTCACGCATGGCTACGTCTTGGGCAAACGAAGCCTCTTCCTTTTCCTCTACTGTACAACACAAATACGATGTTTTCTTGAGTTTCAGTGGCATCGATACTCGCATGAACTTTAGCAGTCATCTATTAGCTGCTTTAGAGCAACATGGTTTTTACGCATTTAGAGACGACACAAAGCTCAACAGAGGAGAAGATATTGGTTCTGAACTGCTAAAAGCAATTGAGGAGTCTAGTATTTCGATTGTTGTGTTCTCAAAAAATTATGCAATGTCGAAGTGGTGTCTGGATGAACTGGTGTGGATAGTGGAGTGCAAGAAGACATTTAATCAGATTGTTCTGCCTATTTTTTATGATGTTGATCCATCTGATGTGCGGACGCAAAAGAGGAGCCTTGCAGAAGCATTTGCCAAGCATGAAGACCATTTTGGAAAGAGTTCAGATGGCAAGGTGGAGAAGTGGAGGGCAGCTCTTACTGAGGCTGCTAATTTGTCTGGCTGGGACTTGAAGAACGTGTACAACGGGTATTTTCCTCAAGCCTCTTAATGTTTGCTGAAAATAACCTAAACCAACACAAATTAGGAATAGTTTCATTTGGATGTATAAGTAGAACCTTTATTGTAGTTATAAGATTATATTTAGAATCATTTATGTTATTCATAAAAATAAACCAAACTGGTTTATCCATCAAATTTGAAATGTCATAGCACCAGATGCGTGAATTTGCTAAATACTTATTCTTGTTTTTTAATTTTGCTCAAATTGGCAGAGATGAAGTGAAGTTAATTGCTAAAATCATTGAGGAAGTTGGGAATGTAATAGATCTTGAACATCTAAGTGTTGCAGACCACCCGGTTGGACTAGAGGATCGTGTGCAGAAACTCAAAATGTTGTTGCGCATAGAGTCAAATGATAATGATGTTCGCATTGTTGTAGTATGGGGGATCGGTGGACTAGGGAAGACAACAATAGCCAAAAATTTGTATAAACTCATCCACCATAGATTTGATGGTTGCAGCTTTCTTGCAGATGTCAGAGAAACTTGGAAGAAACCAAATGGTCTGTTAAAATTACAAGAACAACTTCTTTCCGATATATTCAAAAATGAAATTCATCACATCAGAAATATTCACCAAGGAAAAGAGGTCATAATTCAGAGAGCATTGCGTCGAAAGGTTCTACTTGTTTTGGATGACGTGGATGATATCAAACAATTAAAGGAATTAGCCATAGATCGAACTTATTTTGGTCCTGGAAGTAGAATCATCATAACAACAAGAGATTTGTCATCATTAAATTTTAAACCGGACGAGATATATACACCGAATGAGTTGGATGAGGACAAATCTCTTCAACTCTTCAGTTGGCATGCCTTTAAGGAAGACCATCCCGTAGAAAACTATGTGGAGCTTTCAAAACAAGTTGTGGACTATGCTAGAGGGCTTCCATTAGCTCTTGAAAATTTGGGTTCGTTTTTTTTTCACATCCGAAGCATACTGGAATGGGAAAGTGCAATAGAAAAATTAAAAAAAATCCCTCATAATGGTATTCAAGAAAAACTTAAAATAAGTTACAATTCATTAAGTGACGAAGTGAAGGAGTTATTCTTGCATATAGCATGTTTCTTTGTTGGAATGGATCGAAATTTTATAATCAAAATATTAAAAGGCTGTAAATTATTCCCTGAAATTGGGTTAAGGATTCTGTTCGATCGTTGTCTCATAAAATATGGGCCTACAAACAAGCTTGTGATGCATGATATGCTTAAAGACATGGGCAGAGAAATCGTCAAGAAAGAATCTAATGATGAGCCTGGAAGGCGTAGTAGATTGTGGCATCATGAGGATGGTCTTGAAGTATTGAGATATGGCACGGTGAGAACCATAAGCATAAACTTCCAATTAATATTTGATGTTTAATTCTTGCAATAATTTCACATGCATATGCACATTCATAATTCTGGCAATTAAGTGATACAAATGTACTTGGCCTCATGTGTTGTCTTCCAACTAATGTAATTTTTTTGTGCCATGGGTTTTCTTATCAGGGTACTGAAGCAGTTAAGGGCCTCTCCCTGAACTTTCCTGAGTCAAAAGAAGTCCAAGTGAATGCGAAGGCCTTTGAAAATATGAACCAATTGTGGCTGCTTCATCTTGATTTTGTTCACCTAAGTTCAGGTTTTGAACATAATTTTAGGAGGCTGTTATGGCTAAGCTGGAAGGGTTGTCCGTTGTTATGGTTGCCATCGAAATTATACATGGAGAAGTTGGTTGCTCTTGACTTGCGTTATAGCAAACTGAAACAAGTTTGGAAGGGAACCAAGGTACAATTTTATTCCTTTTCATTTCATATATTGATAAGTTTAGAAGGGAACCAAGGTACAACATTACTTCTTTACATTTCATATATCAATCATGTTGTACTGATGTGAAAAATAATTTTTCTCTCTGTGTTTTTGACAGGATCTTAATAATCTGAAATTCCTTTATCTCAGCCATTGTTATTACCTAACCAAAACCCCAAACTTCTCCGGACTCGGCAATCTTGAGGAACTGTTTATTGATAACTGCATAAGGTTGGTAAAGATTGATGAATCTATTGGATGTCTCAGCAAACTTATTGTCCTAGACATAGCAAATTGTATAAAACTTCAGCAGTTGCCTTCAAGGATTTTGATGTTGAAATCTCTTGAGCATCTTGATCTCTCTGGCTGTGCCAAGCTAAGAGAATTTGCTGGATTTAAAGGATCACCATCAAAATCATTGTACACATTTTTCTCATCGTGGGCATTGCCAAGAAAGAATGTGGATTCCATTGGTTTTTCACTACAGGGTTTAAGAAGTTTGAAGACATTGAATATAGCCAAGTGCAATGTATCATATTTACCCAGTGAAATTGGCAGTTTGATCTCATTAACAGATTTGAAACTTTATGCAAACAAATTTTTGTGTACGTTACCGGATAGCATCTGTAACCTTACTCGCTTGGAGAGGCTAGATATGCAAGACTGCAATCTGTCACATTTGCCCAATGAAATTGGGAGTTTGATCTCATTAACAGATTTGGCACTTTACAGAAACAAATTTTTGTGTACGTTACGGGACAGCATCTGTAACCTTACTCGCTTGGAGAGGCTAGATATGCAAGACTGCAATCTGTCACATTTGCCTAGTGAAATTGGAAGTTTGATCTCATTAACAGATTTGGAACTTTACAGAAACAAATTTTTGTGTACATTACCAGATAGCATATGTAACCTTACTCGCTTGGAGAGGCTATATATGGGATACTGCAATCTGTCACATTTGCCTAGTGAAATTGGGAGTTTGATCTCATTAACAGATTTGGATCTTTACAAAAACAAATTTTTGTGTACTTTACCGGATAGCATCTGTAACCTTACTCGCTTGGAGAAGCTAGATATGCAAGAATGCAATCTGTCACATTTGCCCAGCGAAATTGGGAGTTTGATCTCATTAACAGATTTGGAACTTTACAGAAACAAATTTTTGTGTACGTTACCGGATAGCATATGTAACCTTACTCGCTTGGAGAGCCTAGATATGGGATACTGCAATCTGTCACGTTTGCCCAGTGAAATTGGGAGTTTGATCTCATTAAAAAAATTGGGACTTGACGGAAACAAATTTTTGTGTACGTTACCAGATAGCATATGTAACCTTACTCGCTTGGATGTTCTAGATATGGATAACTGCAATCTGTCACATTTGCCCAGTGAAATTTGAAAGTTGAACTCAACAGAAGTCTTGTATCTTAGAAGAAACAATTTACCCATACCTTACCGAATGGCATCTGTAAGCTTACTAACTTGAGACACCTCTTCTTGGATGGTTGTGCAAGGCTCCAATCAATTCCTGAGCTTCCTGAGAGCATACGTGAAGTGCATGCATTGGATTGTGTTTCATTAGAGAACATTGAGTTAAAATCGCTGGTTGGGGGTTATTCTCGGAGATGCCTCAACTTTAATGGTTGCCATAAATTAGTCGAGAACAATTTTGGAAATAATTTCATAACATCAGTCATCCAGCAGGTTAAGGTATACTCTCTCTCTCTCTCTCTCTCTCTCTCTCTCTCATTGGTATAATAATTCATACTTGAAGAATCATAGTCAATCCCGGCTATGAGGCTAGTTATATTTTTTTCCAAATCTAAGGAAATGTTAGTATATTTACCCAAAAAATAAATAAAATCCCACCCGGTAGCTCATAATTTTAATAGTACCATCATCACATAATTTGGAATGTAATTTTTATATATGAATTTAAAAATAAATAAATTAATCTTATATAAAAGTTATACAAAAATTCCACTAGAATGATGTGCTATTTTACAATTAAAAATCATCTTAACAAGTGTTTGGATATATTATTGTTGTCTCAATCTGGATTTGTGGATCTTGTCTTTCCTCTGCTACGACCTCCTCTATTATCTCTGTTCTTCATGGGGTAAATAGGGTGATCTCTCTCATTCTCTCCTACATATTGTGATTCATACTATTTTTTCCCCCCTTGAGTTCATTTGGATCAAAGATTTCAGAAGAAATTTATGAATGAAAAGGAAAAATAAAGGGGAAAATGAAGAAATAGAGCTTCTTTTTTTCTTTTCTTTTTTTTGTCTTTCCATTCCATTCACAATTCATTGATCCAAACACAGCCTAAAAATTTGTTTCAGCAGCTATCACGGGCACAAAGATTTGAAGGTGGTCGTAGCTCTCCATGGTTTTTCGATGTTTGTCATAATGCTCGAGGTCTACATTGTTGTAGGATCGGTCTTTTGCAACGTAGAGATCTACAAAAAAAAAGCCTTTTTAAGCTTGCTCATTTTGCTGCTCTTGAGGAGAAGTTTCAAGGCCTGTGGAGGTTAGAAGTGGTGTCTATGGCTTCAAAAGTTGTTAGAAGTTATAGAATATGCTGTGTTTTTAGTCTAAGGGGGCTTGTTTGTGTTTGTTCTTTCATTAGTCTACCCCCTTGGTCATATTTTTATCTTTGGAACATGTTTGTTTGGAAGTTGGAACTCTCTATCTAGGTCACTTTTGCTAAGTTGAGTATGGGTTGCTTTCTTTTAAGGCCTTGTTTGAGAAGTTGGCTATCTTAGTAAGTTGTTTTAATTGGTTAAAATTTTTGTACTTGAGAAAATAGTTAGATTTTTTTATAGTTGGATTTGATGTTTGTGAGAGAAAAATGAAATGATTATGGATTTGATGTGATATTTTATCTTATTAGCTATTGTAACTTATTTTGTCTTTTTGTAAATTTAGTCCAAAAGGTAAAATCCAACTTGCCAAACAAGGAATGTAATTCAACTCTATTATTTTCTTTATGTATGAATGATGTTTTTATGTCCAAAATCCAAAAACAAAATATGTATTTGGTTAGTTAACTTGGCCAAAGATCATTGTCATTGTTTCAAAATCTCTCTATTTCAAACCATTTATAATGATCATATAAAATTTTCAAAATATGAGAATCTCCTCGTGACATATTCAATTAGAGATTTGTTTTATTTTTTATTTGGGTCCAACTAGAGAAATTTAAAAATAGAGAACCAGCTTAGAGACAATTCTCTTTTAATACTTTTTTTTTAATAAAAAAAATTATACAATAGGAGCATAAAAAACTATGGACTTTAAAATCTATTATATATATTATAAATATTGTTAGGTCTTTTAAGTTCACAAAATATCTGAAGAAGGTTTTCAAAATTTTGAATTTATAAAATGTTAAAAAAAAATGAAAATCATTGGTTTTCTAATTAATTTGGAAATATAAACAAATATATGTTTTAATTTTATAAATATAAAAATACATGTTTTACCAATTATGGCTAAAATTTTCAAAATTCCTGTACAATTTAAAATCTTAAGAATGTCTCACAAAATAAGTAGATTTTTGTATTTGGATTTTTCTCTTCTCCATATTTCCAACCCCACTCTGCCTTTCTCAGCTCATTAGCAATCAAACTAGACAGAAATTTGAGTAATTTGGATTTTTGTGTAGTTGGTATAGTGTGGGTGGTCTTGCATAGCTGGGGAGGTAGAGAAAGAGAGTGATTTGTGTTCCTCTCTCAAGCAGATTGTACATCTGAGTATTCCAAGGGGACTTGTGTGATCTTCAGATCTTCATTTCAGTCTTGTGTACATTATTGAGGATGCAAATTTATCCAAGCCCATGAAAAATGAATTAAGGTTTTGTTTTGAAGCTTCTGATTTTGTTCAAGATTTTGACTCTTTTTCCAACTTGTGCAATTCCTTTTTTGGTTGTCCTGGGCCTCTTTGGGGGTGGCTTTGAAACTAACTTATTGATTTATTTTGATTACATCACCTCTTTTCATATTTTTTTTTTTGTAATAAATCAAAAAATTAGCTTAAAAGTCACTTTCCAAAACATCGTTAAATTTTGTGGACAAATAGGATAAAATGGGGTCTAATTTGTAAATCTTTGTTAATTTAGTGAATTAGCCAATAACCCCTACAATTTTTTTTTTGTTATTATAATGTCACAATTGAATCAAAATATAAATATAACTGTATAAATTAAAAAAAAAAAAATACTTTAATGTATTAAGCTCGTCACTATATATTTATTTATAATATTGGGTTTACCTAAGTTACTGTAATTTGATATTTAATTTGTTATTTATTTTAATATTATGTTAAATTATTAATCACTAATTCATTCAAAAACTTAGGAAGATGAGTATTTTTTCTTTTTTCTTTTAATTGTCACCGACAGACTAATGTGAAGGAGTTTCTTGAAAAGGTAAAAGTGGTTGCCCAACAATGAGATTGCTTAGAAAGAGATACCATGGTTTCAAAGCCTAAAGCTTGACTTGACCCGAGTTTTCAATTTCCTTCTACATTTCACCGAAACAAGGTCATTGACAAAGACTTTTATTTTAGAAGGAGCAATTTTATAGCTCATGGGGCTAAAGAAAATGTTGTGAAGAGCAGTAATATTTGTCTCAAAGGCTTTGAGATGGTTCCTTTCAATCTGGATTGTTTCAAGAACCATCCTTCTCTTATAACTACTCCCTTGAGAGAAAGAAAAGCTTGATCATATGCTTGATAGTTGAGTTGTATAGTTAATAACTGTTGGAATATGGAATGTTGGAATATGGAATATTGTATATTTAATTTAGGAATTTCATTTTAGGGTTTAATCGTGTAATTATTTAATTCCTTTTTCATGTATCTTATATTGATTATATATAGACATGGTCTCACCCAAATGAGGTAAACCAATATTTTTTAACTCTCTTCTTAGTATCAGAGCGAAACCCAATTCCACACCGTTGTACGTAATGTTCGTTCTGATAATGGGGGGAGTACATCTCTGATGCATTTCGCTCCCAACTTAATCAGCAAAGAATTTTGCAGCAACTCACTTGTACTTACACCCTTGAACAAAATGGGATTGCTGAACGTAAAAACCGTCATATTATGTCTGTTGTCCGGTGTCTTCTTTATGGGATGAATGTCCCTAAGTCCTATTGGCATATGGCTGTGCTTATTGTTGTTTACCTCATTAATCGAACACCTAGTCAGATTCTTCATGGGTCGACCCCTTTCAATTACTTCGACCAGATACTGTGTTATTTCCTCTTGTGTCTCGTGTGTTTGGTTGTACTTGTTTTGTTCAGGATCGTAGTCCAACTCGGACCAAGTTAGATAACAAGTCTCTTAAATGCATATTCTTGGGCTATTCCGCTCTCTCTAAAGGCTATAGGTGCTATGATCCGTTGTCTTGTCGTTTTTATCATTATATGGATGTCACATTTTGCAAAGCTCTGCCATTTTTTGGTTCTAACCCTGTGTTTCAGGATTCCGCCTCGCATGCACCGCCTCCTGCTATGTCACCGAGTGCTCACCCTGTTCCTATCCTTGATTCATTTGCTCATTCCTCATCGCATGTATCTGTACCTGCTAGTCCTCGCCATTATCGACATACTCTCGTCGCCCTCGTGCTCTGCCCCCTCCAGCATCTTCTTCGTCCTCCGGCCCAGGTACACCCTTTTCTATTCTCTCCCCAGCTCCTTTCCGGTATCCAACCCGTGAACATTGTCCCCCTAATCGGTTTGGTTGGTTTAGTAGTACTAATTACCCTATTTCCTAGTTTTTATGTTATGATGCCCTTTCAGCTTCTCATCGGTCTTTTCTTGGCCAACTTGAGTCGGTCTCTATCCCGCGGTCTGTGTCTGAGGCTCTCCAGAATCACCAATGGGTTGCTGCTCTGCAAACTAAAATGGCTGCTTTGGAGCATAATCACACTTGGGATCTTGTCTCTTTACCTTCTGGTGAGACGACTATTGGGTGCAAGTGGGTTTTTACTGTCAAATATTTGGCTGATGGTACCGTAGACCGCTATAAGGCTCGTCTTGTTGCTAAGGGCTTTACACAAGTTCCTGGCAAGGACTTTGGGGCTACGTTTGCACCGGTTGCTAAATTGACCATTGTTCGTTTACTTATTTCCTTGGCTGCCTCTTCTTCTTGGCACCTTTATCAACTTGATGTCAAGAATGCTTTTCTTCATGTGGACTTACTTGAGACGATCTACATGGATCCTCCACCCGAGTTTCGGGCTGAGGGGGAGTATGCTGGCAAGGTCTGTCATCTGTGTAAGTCTCTCTATGGCTTGAAGCGATCTCCTCGTGCATGGTTCCATCGTTTCAGCTTTGTTATCCTATCCATGGATTTTACTCAGTGTCACTCCGACCATACATGCTTCATTCGTCATCAGCCCACTGGTCGATGTATTATTTTGTTGGTCTATGTTGATGATATCATCCTTACAGGAGATGACACCATTGGTATTGCTAAGGTAAAACAGGAGCTTAGTCGAGTTTTTGACATCAAGGACTTGGGTCCTCACAAATATTTCTTAGGGATTGAAGTAGCTCGTTCTCGCAGTGGGATATCATTGTCCCAACGGAAGTATAATTTGGATCTTCTTCAGGACACCGGTATGATAGGGTGCAAGCCTGCCTCTACTCCTATGGAGCCGAATTTGAAACTTTCGGCTGAGTCTGGTGAGTTGCTTTCTAATCCAACTGCTACCAGAGATTGGTAGGACGTTTGATCTATTTGACTAATACACGACCAGATTTGACATTTGTTGTAAGTGTGGTTAGTCAGTTTATGCATTCACCTCGTACTGCTCACCTTGATGCTGTTCACCACATCTTGAGATATCTCAAGTCATGTCCAGGTTTGGGTTTATTCTTCAAATGTGGGATTCAGATAGGATTGTCCTGTTTTACTGATGCAGACTATGCCGGTTCATTGACTGATAGACATTCCACTTCTGGGGTATGCACCTTCCTTGGTACCCATCTTCTGTCATGGAAAAACAAAAAATAGGCAGTTGTTTCTCGATCCTCTACTGAAGTTGAATATCGCGCCATGGCTCATGGGACATGTGAGTTACTATGGCTTCGGTCCATTCTTACTAAGTTAGGCTTTGAAGAATAATTCCTCCAAGCTATTTTGTGACAATAAGTCTGCCATCTTACATGCCTCTGACTCTGTGTTTCATGAGCGCACTAAGCATATTGAGGTTGATATTCATTTTATCCGGGAAAAAAGTTCAAGCTGGCATTGTATGTCCTTCATTTGTTCCATCTTCTGATCAAACTGCCGACATCTTCACCATATCTGTAGGACCATCCCTACTTCGATCTTCCATTGGCAAGCTGGGGTTGGTTGACATCTTTGATCCAGCTTGAAGGGGAGTGTTGGAATATGGAAGTGTTGGAATATGGAATGTTGGAATATGGAATATTGTATATTTAATTTAGGAATTTAATTTTAGGGTTTGATTGTGTAATTATTTAATTCATTTTTCATGTATCTTATATTGATTATATATAGACATGATCTCACCCAAACGAGGGTAAACCAATATTTTATAACTCTCTTCTATAACCACATAAATTTGTATATAATTTTAGTGATTTCTGTGTAGTTTGTAGAGAAGGGGGTGGTTGTGTTTCTCTCTTACCAGATTGTACATGGAAGTCCATGTGGGCTATGTGTTACCCTAAGATCTTCAATTCAGTCTTTGTACATTATTGAGGATTTAAATTTATCCAAGCCCATGAAATGAATTAAGGTTTTGTTTTGAAGTTTCTGATTTGTGTTCAAGGTTCTTCACTGTTTCCCTCCAAGTCCAATTATGGTACAAAACTAGTATGGTCATTATTGGGTACCATGTTAATTGTTTTTGATAAGTGTGGTCATTGTGATTCAAGTGGGAGTTCAATTTTGTATAATGTGTAAATAAAATACAAGTTTTGATTGGTTCAAAAAATATATAATTTATAATTTTAAGTGAAGCCAGTACATTTTTTAAATTAGAGACTTACTATTTTGAATCAATCAAATTTTGTGTATTGTACTCTTAAAGTGTATGAACAAATTTATTTTCCGTTATGTAGACTAGTAAATATGATCAATTTCGTTGGAAAGTGTTACATTGTGATAAGTTGAGTCAAATTTAATAGTAAGTAGGGTCAATTTCAATGATAAAGAAAGCCACAAAAATCACCATTTTTTGGTTGAGAAAATCACATTGTTTTTGTATTTTGTTTACTCGTTACTAATCAATGCCCGATAAAAAAAAATTACTCATCATTTTTTTTTTTTTTTGTATCATAGAAAAATTCTATATGAAAGGATTCAAGAGTAGCAAATTAATTTTCTTTGCATGCAGTGACGTGGGGCGGGTAGGGGATGGGTGGCCACCGGTGTGAGGGTGGGGAGGGAGGAGGAAGAGAGACAGTCTAGTTTTTTTTTCCTTGGGCTTAAGCAAAACGACATGGTTTAGTGCAAAACAATACTGCAGGAATACTCCAGGGAAGGAGTACTCTAGAGGATTTTAACACTCCTTCCTCTCCCCTTCCTCCTCATTGACATAGAGACAAAAGCTATGCAGGAACTTCATAGAACCAAAATGTCAATGCCCTCCTTTGCATAATGACAACGCCCTCTTATTATATATACAACCAATCGTCTCTGCCCAGTACCCACCTCACTCACTATGCATTTGTCTCTTATTATATAAAATCGATTCTCTATGCCCAGTACCCACCTCCCTCACTACTGCCACTACCACCAGCTACATTTCCTTTCCCATCACCCGTGAGGGATACCAAGCAATTCACAAACCTATCCATTACTGCATGCTCAAGCTCTCCCTCCATCTCACCTTCTTTTTTTTCACTCTTAAACTCAAATTTTCCTTTGCAGGTGATGATCATGGAGAATGAAGCATCTGCACACACTTAGGTTTCCATTTCATACAAAGGTATGTACATATGAAAAAAAAAACTGTATACTTAAAAAACTTTGGATCCGGCTTTTCTCTCTGATAATTGTTTATTTGCATAGATTAATGATAGTTAAAGAGTCAATAAATATATTTTAATTTTAAAATCAGAAACAATTAACATAACAATTATCGATCTTTGGATTTATGATCTCCATTCCTACCATGTCATGTAAGGTAGAGGATCTAAATCAAAAGAGTCCGCAGCAGTGTTCTCTTATTTTATTGCCATTAATAAAATATTTTGTACCGAGCAAAAGAAAAACAATTTTCTTCATTCTACCACAGCATTTCTGTGAGATCTGGTCTGTGTGATTTCATGTTCAATTTATTTTTTCTTCTATTTGTCTCTGGTTGAAGATTGTTAGTGTTTTGGGAGCTTAGTTTAGATGATTTTTAAGAATATGTATGTATGTATGACTGTATGTCATGTTGTTGTTGATGAAACTTCTAATTTATGAAGTTTTTTCTTCATTGACTTTGAGGGAAAAGCATGTGTTTGTTCATGAATCAGACATAGGTTATGCTCTTAATATTGAAATGAAGTATTGATCTTGGTTTAATTGCTTTCAATTGCTTCGCTCATGTTGTGATCTTGTGACAATGGTTTAGTTTCATTTTATGTCCTCAACGGTATTTTCAAGTTCCAAAAAGCCATGATTTTAAGCCCTCTCTTAAGAAAATACCAAAATCTTTTCTTTTACCATTAGGAATCAGACTACAAAAATTTAGTCATCTCCTTCTTTAACGATAACTTGTTTGCTTCCACCACTGCCAAAGTAATATTACTATATGTATTTGTGGACAAAAATCATAACATTTTCAATTAGAAAGTGTGATTTGTAAGAATTTTTCTTCTTTTAACCCTTTTTTTTTTTTCCAGAGGTAAGAATCTTTTCAAATATATACAAGGCACCTAAGGAGGAAGAAGTATACAAGGCTATCCCTTGTTCCTTGAACAAAAGCACTAGTCTACAAACTTTCATTCCTCTTTGAGCTTCACGCATGGCTGCTTCTTGGGCAAACGAAGCCTCTTCCTCTTCCTCCACTGTACAACGCAAATATGATGTCTTCCTGAGTTTCAGTGGCATTGATACCCGCTTGAAATTTACCAGTCA
This sequence comes from Camellia japonica, assembly GCA_030407325.1. NCBI lineage: Eukaryota > Viridiplantae > Streptophyta > Magnoliopsida > Ericales > Theaceae > Camellia > Camellia japonica. Next base: position 19,410,907 of record JAPPVO010000003.1, read on the forward strand.
TCTGTTAGCTGCTTTAGAGCAACATGGTTTTTACCCATTTAGAGACGACACAAAGCTCAACAGAGGAGAAGATATTGGTTCTGAACTTCTAAAAGCAATTGAGGAGTCTAGCATTTCTATTATTGTGTTCTCAAAAAATTATGCGATGTCGAAGTGGTGTCTGGATGAACTTATATGGATCATGGAGTGCAAGAAGACATTTAATCAGGTTGTTCTGCCTATTTTTTATGGCGTTGACCCATCCGATGTGCGGGCGCGAAAGGGGAGCCTTGCAGAAGCATTTGCCAAGCATGAAGAACATTTTGGAAAGAGTTCAGATGGCAAGGTGAAGAAGTGGAGAGCAGCTCTTACTGAGGTTGCTAATAAGTCTGGTTGGGACTTGAAGAACGAGTACGGCGGGTATTTTCCTGAAGCCTCTTAATGTTTGCTTGAAAATAATCCAAAACAACACAAATTAGGAACAATTTCATTTGGATGTATAAGTAGAATCTTAATTGTAGTTACAAGATTATATTTAGAATCATTTACGTTATTCATAAAAATAAATCAAAACTAGTTTATCCATCAAATTTCCAATGCCATAGCACCAGATGTGTGAATTTGCTAAATCCTTACTTTTGTTTTTTAATTTTTCTTGGCAGAGATGAAGTGAAGTCAATTGTTAAAATCATTGAGGAAATTGGAAATGTAGTAGATCTTGAACATTTAAGTGTTGCAGATCACCCACTTGGACTAGAGGATCGTGTGCAGGAACTCAAAATGTTGTTGCACATGGAGTCAAATGATAATGATGTTCGCATTGTTGTAGTATGGGGGATTGGTGGACTAGGGAAGACAACAATAGCTAAAAATCTGTATAAACTCATCCACCATAGATTTGATGGTTGCAGCTTTCTTGCAAATGTCAGAGAAACTTGGAAGAAACCAAATGGTCTGTTAAAATTCCAAGAACAACTTCTTTCCGATATATTCAAAAATGAAATTCATCACATTAGAAATATTCACCAAGGAAAAGAGGTCATAATACAGAGAGCATTGCGTCGAAAGGTTCTACTTGTTTTGGATGATGTGGATGATATCAAACAATTGAAGGAATTAGCCATAGATCGAGCTTATTTTGGTTCTGGAAGTAGAATCATCATAACAAGAAGAGATTTGTCTTCATTAAATTTTGAAGTGGACGAGATATATACGCCAAAGGAGTTGGATAAGGACAAATCTCTTCAACTCTTCAGTTGGCATGCCTTTAAGGTAGACCTTCCCATAGAAAACTATATGGAGCTTTCAAAACAAGTTGTGGACTATGCTAAAGGGCTTCCATTAGCTCTTGAAATTTTGGGTTCCTTTTTGTCTCGCATCAGAAGCATACCGTAATGAAAAAGTGCAATAGAAAAATTGAAAAAAATCCCTCATAAAGGCATTCAAGAAAAACTTGAAATAAGTTACAATTCGTTAAGTAAAGAAGTGAAAGAGTTATTCCTGGATATAGCATGTTTCTTTGTTGGAATGGATTGAAATTTTATAATCAAAATATTAAAAGGCTGTAAATTATTCCCTGAAATTGGGTTGAGGATTCTGTTTGATCGGTGTCTCATAAAATATGGGCATTTTGACACGCTTGAGATGCATGATATGGTTAGAGACATGGGCAGAGAAATTGTCAAGAAAGAATCTAATGATGAGCCTGGAAGGCGTAGTAGATTGTGGCATCATGAGGATGGTCTCAAAGTGTTGAGATATGGCACGGTGAGAACCATAAGCATGAACTTCCAATTAATATTTGATGCTTAATTCTTGCAATAATTTCACATGCATATGCACATTCTTATTTCTGGCAATTTACTGATGCGAATATACTTGGCCTTAAGTTTTGTTTTCCAACTAATGTAATTTTTTTGTGCCATGGGTTTTCTTATCAGGGTACTGAAGTAGTTAAGGGCGTCTTCCTGAACTTTCCCAAGTCAAAAGAAGTCCAAGTGAATGTGAAGGCCTTTGAAAATATGAACGAATTGTGGCTTCTTCATCTCGATTATGTTAACCTAGGTTCAGGTTTTGAACATAATTTTAGAAGGCTATTATGGCTAAGCTGGAATGGTTGTCCCTTGGTATGGTTGTCGTCGAAATTATACATAGAGAAGTTGGTTTCTCTTGACTTGCGTTATAGCAAACTGAAACGAGTTTGGAAGGGAACCAAGGTACAATATTATTCTTTATATTTCATATGTCAATAAATTTGGAAGGGAACCAAGGTACAATATTATTTCTTTACATTTCATACATCAATCATATTGTACTGATGTGGAAAATAATTTTTCTCTTGTGTTTTTGACAGGATGTTAATAATCTGAAATTCCTTGATCTCAGTCATTGTTATTATCTAACCAAAACCCCAAACTTCTCTGGATTCAACAATCTTGAGGAACTATTGATTGATAACTGCATAAGGTTGGTAGAGATTGACGAATCTATTGGATGTCTCAACAAACTTATTGTCCTAGACATGTCAAATTGTAAAAAACTTGAGCAGTTTCCTTCAAGGATTTTGATGTCAAAATCTCTTGAGTATCTTGATCTCTCGGGCTGTTCCAAACTAAGAGAATTTGCTGGATTTAAAGGATCACTATGAAAATCATTGTACACATTTTTCTCATCTTGGGCATTGCCAAGAAAGAACGTGGATTCCATTGGTTTTTCACTACAGGGTTTAAGAAGTTTGAAGACATTGAAGATAGCCAATTTCAATATGTCATATCTGCCTGGTGAAATTGGGAGTTTGGCCTCATTGACACATTTGGATCTTAGTGGAAACAAGTTTTTGTGTACGTTACCGGATAGCATCTATAATCTTACTCGCTTGCAGAGATTGGACATGGTAAACTGCAATGTATCATATCTGTCTAGTGAAATTGGGAATTTGATCTCATTAACACATTTGGGTCTTAAAGGAAACGATTTGTGTACCTTACCGGATAGCATCAGTAACCTTACTCGCTTGCAATCATTGAACATGAAAAATTGGAATGTATCATATTTGCCTAGTGAAATTGGGAGTTTGATCTCATTAACAGATTTGGATCTTACAGGAAATAATTTGTGTACCTTACTGGGTAGCATCGGTAACCTTACTCGCTTGATTCAGCTAGGTATGAACAACTGCAATTTACATACCATACTGAATGACATCTGTAAGCTTACTAACTTCTCCAATCAATTCCTGAGCTTCCTAAGAGCATACGTACATTGACTGCAGTTGATTGTGTTTCATTAGAGAACATTGAGTTAAAATGGCTAGTTGGGGTTCATTATGGGCTAATCCTGAGATTTCAAGGTTGCCATAAATTAGCCGAGAGCAATTTTGTAAATAATGTCATGAAAGCAGCCATCCAGCAGGTTAAGGTATACTCTTTCTCTCTCTCTCTCTGTGATTGGTATAATAAATCATTCTTCAAGAACCATAATCAATCCCTATTTATTCTCAATTAATACCATTGCTAATGTCTCTCATTCATCTATAGCTTTGTTTGGATCTTGAATTTGTGGAGGGGAAACAAAGAGAAAAGGGAAAATTGCTTTTTCTTTTATTTTTCCCCTTCACTTTTGGCTTTTTATTTCTTTTTCCTGATGTCACATTGGATTTTATTTTTTATTGCATATCTTAGTAAGAAAAAGAGATTTAGTCTGTACTTTGACTAATGCATCATCTATTGGAACAGGATTTTCATGCACTTGAGAGTCCTGCAATCTATCGTTTTGTAAATCATTCTGAAATCCATCTTCCATGGGGTGAGGTTCCTAGATGGTTCGAGTACCAACGTGAAGGATCATATTTATCTGTCAAGGTGCCGTCCCTTACAAATAATAAAATACGGAGCTTGGCTGTATGCGTAATTTACATTGTATCCAATTCCAATGGAAAATGCAAGCAAACAGGCCCTTTTTGTCTTGAATACCATATAAACAAAGTCCGGAGATCAAATTCATTTTGTTGTCCCGTTGAAGGTTTATGTAGTGAAGACCAGATGTGCCTCAATTTTACGTCAATGAGTAAATTAGAAGGCGGTGATAAAGTGGAGGTCTTCATAACAGAGTGTAAGCAGATACAGATAAAAAAGTGTGCGGCTAAATTAATTTTTGAGGTTGATGAGAATAATGCAGATACGAATGATGAAGCATTGGCCGACTACATCTCATCACCTTCCCCAAGTGCCATTCAAGAAGAAGATGAAGAAGTTGATTATCCAACCAAAAGAAGAAGAGGAAGTTGATTCAACAAATTAATAATAAAACTTAAAGCATCGGAAGCAAAAGGTATGTATAAACTTTTTTGCTAGAGGTATCAAATCCATGCGCCTCATTTGGAAAGTTGACTATTTTAATAAATTATTTTAGTTTTTGGTTATTTAGGCTAAAATATTTATGTTTAAAAATATAATTGATTTTTTTATAATTAGATATAATATTTGTGAGAGAAAAAATCAAAAGATTATTGATTTGATGTGATATTTGTCTTATTAACTATTTTAGCTAATTTTATCTTTTTATGGATTTTAGCCCAAAAAGCAAAAACAACCTTTGTCAAACAAGGCCAGAGGGATTGCTATTTTAGACTAAAAATAAGATCTAATTTTCAAACTTAATGATGTAGTAAATAATTAGAATATCTTAAGCAATTCTCTCTCATATTCAATTTCTAAACCCAATGACATGTAAGTGAAATGATTCGTTGAAGATTAAACAAAAAGGACATGGCTTCTGTCCAGTCCTTAATCGGATTGGACCATGCTGTTGGGCCCATGGAGGCCCATCACGGGTCCCGTTTTGATAATCTGAACCGTTCAATGTGTAGAACTCGTCGAGTACTATATGCCTGTAAAAAATCACGTTAATCGGATATTGATAGCTATGTGATCAAATCAGTTTTGTATAAAAAAAAAAATGGACGGTGAATAAATTAACGGTTGACAAAAATCTGTTTTGATCATATAGCTATCGATATCCGATCAACGTGATTTTTTTACAGGCATATAGTACTCGACGAGTTTTACACATTCAACGGTTCAGATTATCAAAACGGGACCCGTGGTGGGCCCCCACAAGCCCAACAGTACGGTCTAGTCTGATTAAGGACTGGACAGAAGCCATGCTCTTTTTGTTTAATCTTCAACGAATCATTTCACTTACATGTCATTGGGTCTATAAATTGAATCTAAAACGTTAGCCTATATATCATATTTCTTTTTTATTTTTTTTTTTGAGCAATGTTACAAAATTTTCTACCAAATTTTATATCAAACACTTACATGGTAGAAAATTGGAGTGTCTTGGCATTTTTGATACTTTTTTTTTTTTGACAAAATGTTTTTTTTTTTTTTTTTTAGTGACAAAAAATACTACATATAATTATATTTCTTACTTCTTTTTCTCATTTTCCAATACATAAGCGAATAGGTTTCATATGCATTTATGAATATGAATCCCATTATTTTGTGGTTAAGAATGAGAAATATAGATGAAAAATATAATTATATACAATATTACTCTTTTGCAAATAATTTTTGTATATAATCTTCATAAGTAATTATCTTTTTTTATATATTTTTTTTAGCTTTTCAGTCAAACAAAAAATAAAGGTAAATTGCACTAACCTCCCCTGAGGTAAATTTGAGATAAATTTTAGCTATGTGTTTTGAGATAAATTTTCACAAAAAGATTTTGGGGAGAAAGTTTACAAATTTTTTTGGTTTGTTTGGTTATATATTTTGAAAATAGTTTTGGAGTTTGAAAGTTTGGATGATTTGATATTTTGTTATAATTGAGTAGATGTGTGTGAGAGAAAAAGTGATTAAGAATGAGAGAGGAAACAAAAAAAAGTGATTGATTGATGTGTAATATAGAGAAAAGTAATTTTGAAATTTTTTTGAGAAAATTTGTAACCAAACATGTTTTGGAAATTTTTTTCCGAAAACATGTTTCAAAACACAAACCAAACACACCCATCATATTTCACAATTTTGGCATAATTACATTGAGTTTCTTTAAAGTTGTATGTCATATAACAATTAGCCCCATTTTTATCAATAATTTTATAGACATATGGATGGAAAATGATATTGTCAATATCTTTTACACTAAATTATATATTTTTCTTTATTTATCATGTGTGTCTTCACAATATTTGTATTAGTTTCGATCATTTTAGTCTTATTAAACAAGAAATAAGTGTACTTGTGACAAAACTATAAAGCTAGTTGTATTTTCTCCAAATCTAAGGAAAAGTTAGTGTAATTTACCCAAAATAAATAAATAAAATTCCACCCCAGTAGCTCATAATTTTAATAATACCCATCATCACATAATTTGGAGTAATTTTTATATAAGAAATTAAAAATAAATAAATTAATCTTATATAAAAGTTACACAGAAACTCCACTAGAATGATGTGCTATTTTACAATTAAAAATCATCTTAATAAGTGTTTGGTTATCTTATTGCTGTCTCAATCTGGATTTGTGGGATCTCGTCTTTCCTCTACCACGGTCTCTTCTGTTATCTCTATATTTCATGGAGTAAATAGGGTAATCTCTCTCATTCTCTCCTACATATTGTCATTCATACTATTTTTTTTACCCCTTAAGTTGCATTTGGATCAAAGATTTGATAAGAAATTTATGAATGGAAAGGAAAAATAATGCGGAAAATGAAGAAATAGAGCTTCTTCTTTTTTTTTTCTTTTTTTCTTTCCATTCCCTTCACAAATCATTGATCCAAACGCAGCCTAAAAATTTGTTTCAGTAGCTAGCAGGGGCACAAAGATTTGAAGGTGGTCGTAGCTCTCCATTGCTTTTCGATGTCTGTTATAATGCTTGAAGTCTGCATTGTTGTAGGATCGGTCTTTTGCTGTTGGAAAAAAATGGTGTTTTATAGGCATATTTTGGACCGACTTTGAGGCCAAAATTGAGTGGGCCCCAAACGTTGTTTGGGGTGGGTCCGAAGAGGTGAAGTGTTCCTTGCCGCGTGGCAAGTCACACGGTGAAGACAGAACGTCAAAACCATTTATGAGTGAATGGGAAGTTGACGTCGTTTTCGAGTCTAACATTAATTTTTTAGATAAATAAAGTAATAAAGTAAGAGGTACAAATTTTAGGAAACCAGTTAGGAATCCAAAAATTTGAATTTAGAATTAAATTAAATTCCTACAATAATTTTTTTTATTGAAAAAATTCAAATGAATTTTATCTAAAAAATTAATGTTAGACTCGAAAACGACGTCAACTTCCCATTCACTCATAAATGGTTTTGACGTTCTGTCTTCACCGTGTGACTTGCCATGCGGCAAGGAACACTTCACCTCTTCGGACCCACCCCAAACAACGTTTGGGGCCCACTCAATTTTGGCCTCAAAGTCGGTCCAAAATATGCCTATAAAACACCATTTTTTTCCAACAATCCCCCACATGAATGGAATTTGACGGAGAGAAAATGCAACAACATGATCTAATTACAGAGAGTACAGAAATTGGAAATATTCTGCAAAGGATAGGTAGCTTTTGGCTTTGAACCTTCCCTTGTGAGACACTATCGGATTTACTAGCTAACCAGTGAACATGATGTCTTGAACTGTTCAGCCGTTTGTGTAAACCAAGACAATAGAACTCACACAGTATATTCCCAGACACAGTTTAGTTCTCACTATTGTGTTCATTTTGGCCCTGAACAACCTGGTCTTCATGAGTGCTCTAGAAAATTGTAGCCCTTCACAAATCTCACAGAACCGGCCCAGTTCACACTCACATAGGTGATTCTTATGAAGAGTATCCTGCCATACTCCACTAGGTTTACCTAGATATAAAAATCATTAAAAGTTTTAATTAACCTAAAACGCTGCAGACATCACTATTTCATCAAAGAAATGGGTAGGAGTTAGACTCCCCAGTAATCCTTCTGAGTCATTCACAACTCGGTTGTCCCTTTGAACCTAGATCTTGGGATCTCCAGTCAACTAGGTTGGGTTGCCGTTGTGGTAACTCTTATTTAATAGGCTTAAGTCCCATTCCCCTCAATGAATTCTCAACTAACTCTCTTGCTAACCCTTTGGTTAGTGGATCCGCTATGTTGTCTTTAGACTTAACATATTCTATGGAAATAATTCCATTAAAGAGTAGTTGTCTCACGGTGTTATGTCGACGACGAATGTGTCGTGACTTACCGTTATACATATGACTCTGTGCTCTACCTATAGTTGATTGACTATCACAATGTATGCATATAGCAGGCACCGGTTTTGGCCATATTGGAATATCTTCAAGAAAGTGGCGAAGCCATTTTGCCTCTTCCCCTGCTTTGTCTAAAGCTATGAATTCAGATTCCATAGTAGACCGAGCAATACAAGTCTGTTTGGAAGATTTCCAAGATACAGCCGCCCCACCAAGAGTAAAGACATACCCACTGGTGGACTTCGAGTCTCTAGTATCCGATATCCAATTTGCATCACAGTATCCTTCAAGTACTGCTGGATATCTAGTATAATGAAGCCCAATGTTACGAGTAAATCGGAGATATCTTAGAACCCTTATAATTGCTTTCCAGTGTTCTACTCCCGGATTACTCGTATATCTACTTAATTTACTTACTGCATAAGCTATATCTGGGCAAGTGCAGTTCATCAAGTACATTAAGCTTCCAATAATTTGGGCATACTCTAATTGAGAAATACTTTCCTGTATATTCTTAGAAAGATACAAATTAACATCTACAGGAGTTCTAGCAAGATGATCATCATCTTTGCTGAATTTGTCAAGTATTTTCTCAATGTAATGAGATTGTGACAAAGTATAACCTTCTGATGTTTTGGTAATTTTCATACCAAGAATTACATCAGCAATGCCCATGTCTTTCATGTCAAAATGTTTATTCAACATTTTCTTGGTAGTTTTAATCATGTCATTATTACTACCAATGATGAGCATATCATCTACATAAAGACATACAATGACATAACCCTTATCTTGTTTTTAATATAAACACATTTGTCACACTCATTAATTTTAAATCCATTTGACATCATTGCCTTGTCAAATTTCTCATGCCATTGCTTTGGCGCTTGTTTTAAACCATATAATGATTTAACCAATTTACACACTTTCTTTTCTTTCCCTGGAACAGAAAACCCTTTTGGTTGTTCCATGTAAATTTCTTCATTTAACTCACCAAGATGATTTTCAACTTCATTCTTATATTGAATGAAAGTTTCCAAAGCTTCATCCTTGGTTCGAATTAAATAAATATAACTATATCTAGTATAGTCATCTATAAAAGTGATTACATACTTTTTCCCACCTCTGGTTTGAATTGGTTTAAAATCACAAATGTCACTATGAATTAATTCAAGTGGTTCCGTACTTCTTTCAATTGAATGAAAAGGAGTTTTAGATAATTTTGCCTCAACACAAATTTCACATTTATGATTTGAATCAATGTCAAATTTAGGTAAACATTTCATATTAATTAATCTACGCAAAGATCCAAAATTAACATGTCCTAGTCTACCATGCCATAAATTTGAAGACTCAAGCAAGTAAGAAGAAGATGTAGTATTATTAATAACTGAGGGTACAACGGTCATTACATTTAACTTGAAAAGGCCATCAGACATGTAACATTTTCCTACATACATTCCATTCTTAGTAAGTACAAATTTATCACTCTCAAATACTAGCCTAAACCCATTCTTACTCAACAAAGATCCGAAAACAAGATTCTTGCGAATGTCCGGTACATGCAGCACATTCTTAAGAGTGAGTTCCTTTCCTGATGTCATCTTGAGAACAATCTTTCCTTGTCCTTCAACTTTGGAAGTTGAGGAGTTGCCCATAAAAAGTTATTCACCATTGTCCACTGTAGAGTAAGATGTGAACATCTTTTTGTCGGCACAAATATGGCGAGTAGCACCAGTGTCCACCTACCATTCTTTAGGATTTCGACAAGATTTGCCTCTGAAACAACTGCAGAAAGATTGATGTCATCTACACCATTGGAAATTTTGTCCACTTTAGTCATATGGGCTTGAGCAGGCTTCTTGCTTGTTCTTCTTTTGCTTTTGCCTTTGCTATGGCAATCTTTGGCCCGATGTCCCTCTTTGTCACAGATGTAACATTTGCCATTAAACTTGTACTTTTTATTATCCCCCCCTTTAGAGCCTTGTGATGAACTTTCTCCAGAAGACTTACGTTTCTTGGTTTTTGAAGCATGTTCCACCACATTTGCCTTAGACTCCATAGGAAGCTTACCAGCCCGCTTTTCAGAATTGCGGTTGTCCTCCTCAATCCTCAAACGCACAATTAACTCATCCATAGAAATTTCTTTACGCTTGTGTTTGAGGTAGTTCTTGAATTCCTTCCAACCTTTTGGTAATTTTTCAATTAAGGCTGCAACTTGAAAGGATTCACTGAGAGACATACCTTCTGCGTGAATGTCATACAGAATGAGTTGGAAATCTTGAGCTTGGCTGATCACAGTTTTTGAATCAACCATTACAAAATCCAGAAATCTGTCAACCACAAATTTCTTTGAGCCGGCATCTTCCGTTTTGTACTTTTTCTCCAGCGATTCCCAAAGTTCCTTTGCTGTCTTGATTGGACTGTAGATGTTGTACAATGTGTTGTCAAGTCCGTTCAAGACGTAATTCCGGCAAAGGAAATCGGCATGTTTCCAAGCATCAACCGCAGCAACCACTTGCTGATCGGTTTCATCCTCTTTCAGGATAGGAGCATCTTTACGGAGGAAACGAGCCAGGTTCAGAGTTGTAAGATAGAACAACATTTTCTATTGCCATCTTTTAAAGTTAGTTCCTGAGAACTTCTCTGGCTTTTCACCATGATTTACCGGTACTGTCATCACAGGAGAGGGGGTTGGTGCAATTGCAGCCACCACAGCAGTACTTGTTTGGGCATTAGTTTCAGTAGCCATCAATTCTAATATATAAAACAAAATTATAATTAGAATTTACACTACACAGAAAATAAAACCAAATTCACAGACTTAAATTCTGTAAAAATAAAAGAAACAATAATGTAGCTTTTATTTTCCAATTAATTTGAAAATAAAATAAAATTTTATTTAAACAAATTAATTCCACACAGAAAATTAAACCAAATGCACAGAATTAAATTCTGTAAAAATAAAAGAAATAAGAATGTAACTTTTATTTTCCAATTAATTTGAAAATAAAATAAAAATTTTATTTAAACAAATTAATTCCACACAGAAAATAAAAGAAATAAAAACTATAACTTTTATTTTTCAATTAATTTGGAAATAAAATAAAATTTTATTTAACCAAAATAATTCCACAGAAAATTAAATTATGTAAAATAAAAGAAATAAGAATATAACTTTTATTTTTCAATTAATTTGGAAATAAAATAAAATTTTATTTAACCAAATTAATTCCACACAAGAAATTAAATTCTGTAAAAATAAAAGAAATAAGAAAATAACTTTTATTTTTCAATTAATTTGGAAATAAAATAAAATTTTATTTAACCAAATTAATTCCACACAGAAAATTAATTTCAGTAGCACTTCAAAAATTAAAATACTAAAATAGAATTTTAATTAATGAAAACTTAGAAAACAATTTCTAAAATCCAAAATTAATTTCTGAAAAAATTTCACAAAAATATATTCTGAATTGTTAATGACACCAGTATCGTACTACTAGTTGTTGTCAAAGAAAAGAGACAATATATTACTACTATCTATCAAATAGTATATAATCACTATTTGTTTTTCCAACCAGAATATTATTTTGTAAATTCACAGAAAATAATTTTCTTTCGAAATTATTTACGAAGAAAGAAAAAAGGAAACAAACGAAAAATTATGTAAACAGAATAATTCGAATCTGTCTTAAGATTGTAGGAACAATCTTCTGTGTAAATAAAATAACTTGAAATAAATTCAAACAAAATAAATAAATAACATACCGGATTTATTTATCGAACCAAATAAAAATTACAAGACCAAGTCGAGTGTGTGACACTCTGTCCTTAAGACAGATTCGCCCCGCTATGGTGCTTACGGTTGAGTGGCGTCTATCTCCCAGAATACAATGATCTTTAATCAATTTGTAGTAGCACTCCAAAACAAATTGTTCGGCGAACCAAACCTGTGATCTAACTCTCTGAATATTAATTCTAAAACTAGAATGAAGAAAAATGCAAAAGACGAAATATCTGGACAGCAAAGAGACCAAATTTAGACTGATTTACGGATAGGAAAATTGGAACCCCAAGACTGCCGGAATGAACGGTATATATAGACACAAAGACACAGCCCGAACAGGTGTTTTCCGAAGTGAATAGGTGCAACACTTTGGACAGATTCAGACCGTTACCCAACAACACTACAATTTTATATATTTGAAATAGTTATTACATAAAGTTCCAAACAGTTGGTGTGTTGGACCAACGGAACATCTTTTCAAATGTTTGAAATTGTAGTGTTGTTGGGTAACGGTCTGAATCTGTCCAAAGTGTTGCACTTGTTCACTTCGGAAAGCACCTGTTCGGGCTGTGTCTTTGTGTCTATATATACCGTTCATTCCGGCGGTCTTGGGGTTCCAATTTTCCTATCCGTAAATCAGTCTAAATTTGGTCTCTTTGCTGTCCAGATATTTCGTCTTTTGCATTTTTCTTCATTCTAGTTTTAGAATTAATATTCAGAGAGTTAGATCACAGGTTTGGTTCGCCGAACAATTTGTTTTGGAGTGCTACTACAAATTGATTAAAGATCATTGTATCCTGGGAGATAGACGCCACTCAACCGTAAGTACCATAGCGGGGTGAATCTGTCTTAAGGACAGAGTGTCACACACTCGACTTGATCTTGTAATTTTTATTTGGTTCGATAAATAAATCCGGTATGTTATTTATTTATTTTGTTTGAATTTATTTCAAGTTATTTTATTTACACAGAAGATTGTTCCTACATTTGCAACGTAGAGATCCACAAAAAAAAAAAAAAAAAAGAAGCCTTTTTAAGCTTGCTCGTTTTGCTGCTCTTGAGGAGAAGTTTCAAGGCCTGTGGAGGTTAGAAGTGGTGTCTATGGCTTCAAAAGTTGTTAGAAGTTTTAGAATACGCTGTGTTTTTGGTCTCAAGAGGGCTTGTTTGTGTTTGTTGTTCTTTAATTAGTCTAACCCCTTGATCATATTTTTATCTTTAGAACATGTTTGTTTGGAAGTTGGAACTCTCTAATCTAGGTCTCTTTTGCTAAGTTGGTATGGGTTGCTTTCTTTTAAGGTTTTGGGTGGGAAGTTGGCTATTTTAATAAGTTATTTTAGTTTTTGTCTATTTTAGTAAGTTAAAATTTTTGTATTTGAGAAGGTAATTAGATTTTTTTGTAGTTGAATCTGATATTTGTGAGAGAAAAAGTGAAATGATTATGGATTTAATGTAATTTTTTTTCTTATTAGTTATTGTAACATATGAACCTTGCTTCAGACCCCCAGTGGGGTCGCACCCCAGTGACGTGGCGCTGCGCCATTGGCTGGAAAAAAAAAAAGTAGTTTTTTTTTTTTGCCCAATCAAGGGGCTACACGCACGACCCCCAGCACCCCCACTGGGGGTCGAAGGCATTTTCCGTAACATATTTTGTCTTTTTGTGAATTTTAACCCAAAAGAAGGTAAAATCTAACTTGCCAAACAGGAAATGTAATTCAACTCTATTATTTTCCTTATGTATGAATGATGTTGTTTTTATGTTCAAAAACAAAATATGTATTTGGTTAGTTAACATTGGCCAAAGATCATTGGCATTGTTTCAAAATCTCCCTATTTCGAATCATTTATAATGATCATATAAAATTTTCAAAATATGAGAACCTTCTCGTGACATATTAAATTAGAGATTTTTTTTATTTTTTATTTGGGTCCAACTGGAGAAATTTAAAAATAGAGAACCAGCTTAGAGACAATTCTCTTTTAATACCATTTTTTTTAATAAAAAAAAATTATACAATAGGAGCATAAAAAACCATGGACTTTAAAATCTATTATATATATTATAAAATATTGTTAGGTCTTTTAAGTTCACAAAATATCTGAAGAAAGTTTTCAAAATTTTGAATTTATAAAATGTTAAAAGAAAAATGAACATCATTCAGTGTGTTTAGTTTTAATTTTTTGGATTAAATTTTTTGAAAATTGAGTTTTTTTATTTTTCGTGTTTTTTTGTTTTTAATGAATATTTTAAAAAATTTAAGCATTTTTTTTTATTTACTTTTTTAGATGTACCCTACGTAGATGTATCCAAAATGGACTTTTCTTAAGTGTGCCTTGCATATGGTATGCAAGGCACTTACACCCTTGTATTTTGCGTTTACACATTTATATGTATTGGGTTATATCAAAATATTTGAAAATTTACACATTGGTGACCTGCTAGGCAGGTCACTTTCCAGGTAAATTAATAAAATAATATATTATATGACTAAAGGTGTAAATGGTCGCAAAAAATGTATAAGTTTTCACAAAAGCCGTATATTTTCAAGAAAGGCGTAAGGAATTTCAGAAAAAGGCGTAACTGATTTCTGAAAACTTACGCCTTTTGTAAAAACTTACACCTTTTCTGAAAACTTACACCTTTTTATGAGTACTTACGCCTTCTGTGAAATAATTTACACCTTTTATGAACACTTACTCCTTTTGTAAGTTGACTTACCAACCAAAGATGTAGACAAACGAAAACTTACACCTTTTGCTTAAGCTTATACCTTTTTGTGGAAATGCTTATATTTTTTTTGAAAAGTTATTCCTTTTGTGTAAGAATTTTTGGCACAACATTTATACTTTGGGTCGAACTTACACCTTTTGTGGAAGCCCAATTTAAAGCTTTTTCGGAAGTCAGTTATACCTTTTGTGAAAAAATAAATTCATCAAATTTACACCTTTTGCTTAAGCTTATACCTTTTCGTGGAAGTGCTTATATTTTTTTTGGAAAGTTACTCATTTTGTGAAATAATTTTTGTCATAAGATTTATACTTTTTCTTCAAACTTACACCTTTTGTGAAAGAGTATATAAGCACAAAAGTACAAATGTTATGCCAAAAATTCTTACACAAAAGGAGTAACTTTTCAAAAATGGTGTAAGTATTTTCACGAGAAGGTGTAAGCCTAAGCAAAAGGTGTAAATTGGATGAATTTTTTTTTTCACAAAAGGTATAACTGACTTCCGAAATAGCTTTAAGTTGGGCCTTCACAAATGGTGTAAGTTCGAGGAAAAAGTGTAAATCTTATGCCAAAAATTCTTACTCAAAAGGAGTAACTTTTCAAAAATGGTGTAAATATTTTGACGAAAAGTATGAAGGAGAAACATTTCAATGTGTTCATAACGACAAAAGGAGTAACAAAGGGTTCATTTCAAAATGTTCGTAAACACAGAAGGAGTAACATATGTTCATTTCAAAGTAGTAAACACAAAAGGAGTAACATTTCGAAGTGTTCAAATTGAGACAACCACTGAACAAATCAAAGGGTTCGTGACCCCCGCTGACCACCCAAGCGTCGGTGGGCTCCGATGCTCACAGGCTTCTGAGATCGGCACCTCCACGGCACCGGCGCCGCAAATCAAAGGTTTTTTGAAAGATTGGCTATCGATCTTGGTCTCTTTGTGTCGATGTCGGCCTATTCTCCGTCGATGTCGGTCTCTCTCTGTCGATCCCTGTTATCTCGGTCTGTCTCCAGCGATCTTGGTCTGTCGGTGTCCATGTGGGTTCTTCTCTGTCGATCCCTGTTTATCTCGATCTGTCTCCAGCGATCTTGGTCTGTCGGTGTCCATGTGGGTTCTTCTCTGTCGATCTCTGTCGATTTCGGTCCTTCTGTCGATCATTGTCCATCTAGGTCTCTATGTCCGTTGATCTCAGTCTATCTCTCTATCTCTCTCTCTCTCTCTCTCTCTCTCTCTCTCTCTCTCTCTCTCTCTGTCCGTTGCTCTATATTAAAAACGGTTCTCTTTTACATTGACATACTTGGTTGGATTTGGACTCGGAGTCGCTATTCCAAGCCCTCTCAGACTCGTCTTCTCTGAAACGGAGTTGTACTGGGAGAAAGGCCAAGCCCTCCGAAACGCCCTTCTCTCTCACATTGCCACAAGACAAAAACAGTGTGATTGGATTTTAGGAACTTACAGGTTTTCGGGGGAAAAAACGGAACTTAGACGTTTTGCGAAGTTACTTACATCTGTTTGTCGCATAAGATTTATACTTTTTCTTCGAACTTACACCGTTTGTGAAAGCCCAACTTTAAAGGTTTTTCGGAAGTCACTTATACCTTTTGTGAAAAAAAAATTCATCAAATTTACACAATTTGCTTAAGGTTACACGTTTTCGTGGAAGTGCTTATACTATTTCTGAAAAGTTACTCCTTTTGTGTAGGATTTTTGGCATAACATTTATAGCTTATTTTCGAACTTACACCTTTTGTGGAAGCCCAACTTAAAGCTTTTTCGGAAGTCACTTATACCTTTTGTGAAAAAATAATTTCATCAAATTTACACCTTTTGCTTAAGCTTATACTTTTCGTGGAAGTGCTTATATTTTTTTTGAAAAGTTACTCCTTTTTGTCAGAATTTTTTTGGCATAACATTTATACATTTTCTTCGAACTTACACCTTTTGTGGAAGCTCAAGTTAAAGCTTTTTGGGAAGTAACTTATACCTTTTGTGAAAAATAAATTCATCAAATTTACACCTTTTGGTTAAGCTTATACCTTTTCGTGAAGTGCTTATATTTTTTTTGAAAAGTTACTCCTTTTCTGTAAGAATTTTT
Organism: Camellia japonica; assembly: GCA_030407325.1. Lineage (NCBI taxonomy): Eukaryota > Viridiplantae > Streptophyta > Magnoliopsida > Ericales > Theaceae > Camellia > Camellia japonica. The sequence continues at coordinate 19,427,731 of JAPPVO010000003.1, forward strand.
GGCATAACATTTATACCTTTTCTTCGAACTTACACCTTTTGTGGAAGCCCAACTTAAAGCTTTTTCGGAAGTCACTTATACCTTTTGTGGAAAAATAAATTCATCAAATTTACACCTTTTGCTTAGCTTATACCTTTTCGTGGAAGTGCTTATATTTTTTTTGGAAAGTTACTCCTTTTGTGAAATAATTTTGTCATAACATTTATACTTTTTCTTCAAACTTACACCTTTTGTGAAGAGTATATAACAAAACTACAAATGTTATGCCAAAATCTTACACAAAAGGAGTAACTTTTCAAAAATGGTGTAAGTATTTTCACGAGAAGGTGGAAGCTTAAGCTAAGGTGTAAATTGGATGAATTTTTTTTCACAAAAGGTATAACTGACTAATGTTATGCCAAAAATTCTTACACAAAAGGAGTAACTTTTAAAAAATGGTGTAAGTATTTTATGAAAAGGTGTAAGCTTAAGCTGAAGGTGTAAACGAATGAATTTATTTTTCACAAAAGGTATAACGACTTCCGAAATAGCTTTAAGTTGGGCCTTCACAAATGGTGTAAGTGCGAGGAAAAAGTGTAAATCTTATGCCAAAAATTCTTACACAAAAGAAGTAACTTTTAAAAAATGGTGTAAATATTTTGACGAAAAAGGAGTAACATTTCAAAGTGTTCATAACCACAAAAGGAGTAACAAAGGGTTCATTTCAGAATGTTCGTAAACACAGAAGGAGTAACATATGTTCATTTCAAAGTAGTAAACACAAAAGGAGTAACATTTCGAAGTGTTCATAAAGAAATTGAGACAACCACTGAACAAATCAAAGGGTTCGTGACCCCCGCTGACCACCCAAGCGTCGGTGGGATCCGGTGCTCACAGGCTTCTGAGATCGGCACCTCCACGGCACCGCCGCCGCAAATCAAAGGTTTTTTGAAAGATTGGCTATCGATCTTGGTCTCTCTGTGTCGATGTCGGCCTATTCTCCGTCGATGTCGGTCTCTCTCTGTCGATCCCTGTTTATCTCGGTCTGTCTCCAGCGATCTTGGTCTGTCCGTGTCCATGTGGGTTCTTCTCTGTCGATCTCTGTCGATTTCGGTCCTTCTGTCGATCATTGTCCATCTAGGTCTCTATGTCCGTTGATCTCAGTCTATCTCTCTCTCTCTCTCTCTCTCTCTCTCTCTCTCTCTCTGTCCGTTGCTCTATATTAAAAACGGTTCTCTTTTACATTGACATACTTGGTTGGATTTGGACTCGGAGTCGCTATTCCAAGCCCTCCCAGACTCGTCTTCTCTGAAACGGAGTTGTACTGGGAGAAAAGCCAAGCCCTCCGAAACGCCCTTCTCTCTCACATTGCCACAAGACAAAAACAGTGTGATTGGATTTTAGGAACTTACAGGTTTTCGGGGAAAAAAACGGAACTTAGACGTTTTGCGAAGTTACTTACATCTGTTTGTCGCATAAGATTTATACTTTTTCTTCGAACTTACACCGTTTGTGGAAGCCCAACTTTAAAGGTTTTTCGGAAGTCACTTATACCTTTTGTGAAAAAAAAAATTCATCAAATTTACACAATTTGCTTAAGGTTACACGTTTTCGTGGAAGTGCTTATACTATTTCTGAAAAGTTACTCCTTTTGTGTAGGAATTTTTGGCATAACATTTATAGCTTATTTTCGAACTTACACCTTTTGTGGAAGCCCAACTTAAAACTTTTTCGGAAGTCACTTATACCTTTTGTGGAAAAATAATTTCATCAAATTTACACCTTTTGCTTAAGCTTATACCTTTTCGTGGAACTGCTTACATTTTTTTTGAAAAGTTACTCCTTTTGTGTAAGAATTTTTGGCATAACATTTATACCTTTTCTTCGAACTTACACCTTTTGTGGAAGCCCAACTTAAAGCTTTTCGGAAGTAACTTATACCTTTTGTGGAAAAATAAATTCATCAAATTTACACCTTTTGCTTAAGCTTATACCTTTTCGTGGAAGTGCTTATATTTTTTTTGACAAGTTACTCCTTTTCTGTAAGAATTTTTGGCATAACATTTATACATTTTCTTCGAACTTACACCTTTTGTGGAAGCCCAACTTAAAGCTTTTTCGGAAGTAACTTATACCTTTTGTGGAAAAATAAATTCATCAAATTTACACCTTTTGCTTAGGCTTATACCTTTTCGTCGAAGTGCCTATATTTTTTTTGAAAAGTTACTCCTTTTCTGTAAGAATTTTTGGCATAACATTTATACCTTTTCTTCGATCTTACTCCTTTTGTGGAAGCCCAACTTAAAGCTTTTTTGGGAAGTAACTTATACCTTTTGTGGAAATATAATTCATCAGATTTACACCTTTGGTTAAGCTTATACCTTTTCGTGGAAGTGCCTATATTTTTTTTGAAAAGTTACTCCTTTCAGAAGGAGTAACTTTTCAAAAATGGTGTAACTATTTTCACGAAAAGTATGAAGGAGTAACATTTCAAAGTGTTCATAACCACAAATGGAGTAACAAGGCGTTCATTTTAAAATGTTCGTAAACACAGAAGGAGTAACATCAAGGGGTGTTCATTTGAAAGTATTCGTAGTAAACACAAAAGGAGTAACATTTCGAAGTGTTCATAAACAAATTGGGACAACCACTGAACAAATCAAAGGGTTCGTGACCCCCACTGACCACCCAAGCATCGGTGGCCTCCGGTGCTCACAGCCTTCTGAGATCGGCACGTCCACTGGCACCGCCGCCGCAAATCAAAGGTTTTTTTCTCTCTGGATATCGATCTTGGTCTCTCTGTGTCGATGTCGGCCTATTCTCCGTCGATGTCGGTCTCTCTCTGTCGATCCCTGTTTATCTCGGTCTGTCTCCAGCGATCTTGGTCTGTCTGTGTCCGTGTGGGTCTCTTCTCTGTCGATCTCGGAGTGGCTGCTTTGTCGATCAGTGTCCATCTAGGTCTCTATGTCTGTTGATCTCAGTCTATCTCTCTCTCTCTCCCTCTGTGTGTCCGTTGCCCTATATTAAAAACGGTTCTCTTTTACATTGACATAGTTGGTGGATTTTGGACTTGGAGTCGCTATTCCAAGCCCTCCCAGACTCGTCGTCTCTGAAACGGAGTTCTACTGAGAGAAAGGCCAACCCCTCCGAAACGCCCTTCTATCTAACATTGCCATTATTTGAACAAGACAAATACAGTGTGATTGGATTTTAGGAACTTCCAGGTTTTGGGGGCAAAAAACGGAACTTACACGTTTTGCGAATTTACTCACATCTCTTGTGAAAAAACTTACACTATTTGTGAAAGGTTACACATTTGTGAAATATTTTATTTTATAAAATTTAGACCTTTTTCGTTGAAATACTTAAACCTTTTGTGAGAAGTTACTACTTTATTAAAAATCATGTCTATTAAAAAATTTACACGTTTTATTGGAACTTACATTTTTTCTGAGAACAGAACTTACACCTTTTTTGAAATAAGTTACATCTTTTCTGAACATGCTTAGACCTTTTATGGAAATCTGAATTATAGTTGCCTAAAATTTAAACCTTCAATGGGAAGTTACACCATTTGTGACATAACTTCATGTTTTGTGAAAACTACATACATGTTTTTGAAAATATACACCTTTCATGGAATGAGTATTTGAATAAAATTTATACCTTTTGTTAAAAACATATACCTTTTCTGAATGATTACACCTTTTTGTGGGAATGCTTACACCGTTTCTGAATGGTTACTGCTTTTGTGAATAACTTTTTTCATCAAATTTACACTTTTTAGGGGATATTACAACTTTTCTGCCAGCAAAACTTACACCTTTTTATTAAATTTACACCTTCTATGGAAAATATGTTTTCATCAAGTTTACACCTTATTTTAAAAGGTTACACCTCTTCTAAAAAGGTACTCCTTTCGTGAAGCAAACATGTTTAAAAAAATTTACACCTTCTAAATAGGAGTTACATCTTTGGTGAAGACAGTTAGACCTTTTTTGAAAATTTACACTTTTTATGGAAAATAAGCTTTTCATAAAGTTTGTTAAAAGAAATTATTTGAGAAAAGGTATAACCTTTTCAAATATGGTGTATGTTTGTCCGAAGAAGGTGTAAATTACCATAGAAAAGATGTAAGTTTTGTTTTTCACTAAAGGTGTAACTTGAAATAATAAGTGTAAATTTTATGAAAAAGGTTTTTCCACAAAATGTGTAATTTTTCAAGAAGTTGTAAATATTTCCGAGAGATGGTGTAAATTTTTAGGAAAGGTGTAAAATTAATTTAATGGTTGTAAATATGTTCCCAAAGAAGACCAATCATCGAAGCTGAATGTTTCGTTTTTACAAAAGATATAAGTTCCCAAAGTAGACCAATCCCAATAAAGGTGAATGTTTCGTTTTTAGAAAAGATATAAGTTCCAAGGTGTAACTTTTATGAAGAAAATTAATTTAAAGATATAAGTTCCAAGGTGTAACTTTTATGAAGAAAAATAATTTATAAATGATGTCAGTTTTCATTAAAAGGTGTAAGTTGTCAGAACAAGTATAAAAAATGCCGAAGTGTTCAGAAGAGGTGTAAGTTCCGTCGGCCCGTCCGTCTCTCTTCCATCTCGGACCTCTCTCTTTGTTTGTCTTTCTCTCTGCCCGTCTCTCCGTTGTTCCATTTCCCCGTAGCTGTAGGGTTTTACAGAGAAAAATATTTGAGGGCCGAGCTTAAGTTCTTGGGAAGGCTAGCCATGGAAGTGGATGCATAAATACTTTTTTTAAGTTGATTTTTGTCGGTGGAGCACAACCGCAAGGGTTAATCGAGCACCACCGTCGGTTCGTCTGATCAGGTTGGTATTTTCTTTATTTCGTGCTGGTACATTATCTGTCTCCTTGTTTGTCTTCTATCATTCGCATATACCTTCACACCCAACCCAAAATCGACCCCATAGGAACTATTTTGTACTCCATTTTCGTATTTTGTGCTATTCGAATAGGAACTCTTCCCTCTGCTAACCGAAATGGACCCAATAGGAACTGTTCTGTACTCGATTTTTGTATTTTCTCCCTTTCGAATAGGAAGTCTTCCCTCTGCTATTAGTGCTGCAAGTTGAACATAGGAATCATAGTAGTTAGCAACAAGCATAAAAGGTGTTCTGCATTTACATGGCGAACTTGTTCCGTTGGGTTATATATAACGAAAGAAGACTTGAAAAAAAATTTGTGTAATGTTGGCACGAGAAAAACAATTTTTTTTTTTTCAAGTAGCCAAAAAAGGAAAAATAAGAAACTCGATAAACAAACAATGACTAATCTTGTTTCCGCAACGGGTAGCACACTCGGTTGAATTCTGCTTTCAATTTTGTACTACTCGCTGATTTTATATTGCTCGAACTTATGTTTAGAAACAATCTGTGTTACACGGACTCTTCAAAATAGATCAAATACCTGTGTCGGACACCTGAGAGTCGGACAAGGGTATGGGATATGTGTCGGATACTTTTCAACGGACACTTGTTATATAATTGTATATAACACAATTATTATATGTGCAAATTATTGTGAAATTACTATAAATGTGATTTCGACACTGTGAGTTACATATAGTACCATTTTGTCACATATTAGACTAAAAATATGATATTTTTTCCCCACACCGCGTACCATTGAATGTAGGGTTAAGATTTAATGAGTCGGACCTGTACATACATACCGCACCGGGCACCCGTACCCGAGTCCGTGTAACACAATAAACAACTCTTTCTTTCAGTGCTGAATTTCATGCATAGTTGACGGTATTCAACTTAAAACATAGGAAAGCCAATTGAAAGAGTTGAAATGAGGATGACGCTTTCCAAATTTTGTAGAGAGCTATTCGTTCCCACACCCAATTCTGAATCAAGAGTTGAAGCGTTCACTTTTATGGCTAGCCTTTCCAACAACTTAAGCGGCCAGAGACGATGGCGGAAAACCAATACCTTCTCCCCACCTGAGTCGGACAACCGTAACAGATTAAGGAAGAAGTTTGCCTTCAGTCCTTCTCTAATATCCAACTTTTCTAAGATGTGGTCCATCCGGGCATCGTCAATGCCCTCTGTTTCTGTGGTTGACGTGTCTGTAGGTGAACTCTTTAGGAGGTATTTGAACTGTGTGTGCACATACAGTGTGCTCCCATCCCAAGTGATGTTCAACTGCTTAACGAAGTTGTTCAGTTCTTCAACTTCACGAACTGTTGTAAGGGTGAGGTTAAGAAATTCAGATAAGTCAAGAAGCCCAGGCAATTCACGAAGAAAATCTCCTTCGTAGAAATGGATAACCTTGCCTGTCATTGCACGCAACTTTTGAATGACGGTTACCTTTGTCTTGAAGTTATCATCTTGCATATATATATAGCAGTTACATTTGAAGAGGAAGGTAGCTGTCATTCATGAGTTGCGGGCTGTCTGGACTTTATTGAGCGAGTTCATGAAATGCGTACTCTCATTTGTCTTTTTTATGACATTCGTGCAGAATGAGAATGGATGGGTACGTTAGTAATATTTGTTGGCAGGCAGTGGGTGGCAGTCTTGCTTGTTTCATTGTCACATACAATTGATGAAACTTGCTTGTACGCCCGGAAAAGTATTCTTCTCTGATCTGGCCACTGTCTGAGCACCCGAAGGTAATGGAGCATGGGCCAGGATGCAGCCACCTCGATTCTCTGCAACAAAGTTGCTCAGTAGGAAATTGAAGCCCTCAACTTGATGGCTGGCCTTTCCAACAACTTAAGCGGCCAGAGACGATGGCTGAAAACCAATACCTTCTCCCCACCTGAGTCGGACAACCTAACAGATTAAGGAAGAAGTTTGCCTTCAGTCCTTCTCTAATATCCAACTTTTCTAAGATGTGGTCCATCCGGGCATCGTCAATGCCCTCTGTTTCTGTGGTTGACGTGTCTGTAGGTGAACTCTTTAGGAGGGATTTCAACTGTGTGTGCACATACAGTGTGCTCCCATCCCAGGTGATGCTCAACTTCTTAACGAAGTTGTTCAGTTCTTCAAGTTCACGAACTGTCGTAAGGGTGAGGTTAAGAAATTCAGAAAAGTCAAGAAGCCCAGGCAATTCACGAAGAAAATCTCCTTCGTAGAAATGGATAACCTTGCCTGTCATTGCACGCAACTTTTGAATGACGGTTACCTTTGTCTTGAAGTTATCATCTTGCATATATATATAGCAGTTACATTTGAAGAGGAAGGTAGCTGTCATTCATGAGTTGCGGGCTGTCTGGACTTTATTGAGCGAGTTCATGAAATGCGTACTCTCATTTGTCTTTTTTATGACATTCGTGCAGAATGAGAATGGATGGGTACGTTAGTAATATTTGTTGGCAGGCAGTGGCGTGGCAGTCTTGCTTGTTTCATTGTCACATACAATTGATGAAACTTGCTTGTACGCCCGGAAAAGTATTCTTCTCTGATCTGGCCACTGTCTGAGCACCCGAAGGTAATGGAGCATGGGCCAGGATGCAGCCACCTCGATTCTCTGCAACAAGTTGCTCAGTAGGAAATTGAAGCCCTCAACTTGATGGCTGGCCTTTCCAACAACTTAACCGGCCAGAGACGATGGCGGAAAACCAATACCTTCTCCCCACCTGAGTCGGACAACCGTAACAGATTAAGGAAGAAGTTTGCCTTCAGTCCTTCTCTAATATCCAACTTTTCTAAGATGTGGTCCATCCGGGCATCGTCAATGCCCTCTGTTTCTGTGGTTGACGTGTCTGTAGGTGAACTCTTTAGGAGGGATCTCAACTGTGCGTGCACATACAGTGTGCTCCCATCCCAGGTGATGCTCAACTTCTTAACGAAGTTGTTCAGTTCTTCAAGTTCACGAACTGTCGTAAGGGGGAGGTGAAGAAATTCAGAAAAGTCAAGAAGCCCAGGCAATTCACGAAGAAAATCTCGTTCGTAGAAATGGATAACCTTGCCTGTCATTGCACGCAACTTTTGAATGACGGTTACCTTTGTCTTGAAGTTATCATCTTGCATATATATATAGCAGTTACATTTGAAGAGGAAGGTAGCTGTCATTCATGAGTTGCGGGCTGTCTGGACTTTATTGAGCGAGTTCATGAAATGCGTACTCTCATTTGTCTTTTTTATGACATTCGTGCAGAATGAGAATGGATGGGTACGTTAGTAATATTTGTTGGCAGGCAGTGGCAGTGGCAGTCTTGCTTGTTTCATTGTCACATACAATTGATGAAACTTGCTTGTACGCCCGGAAAAGTATTCTTCTCTGATCTGGCCACTGTCTGAGCACCCGAAGGTAATGGAGCATGGGCCAGGATGCAGCCACCTCGATTCTCTGCAACCAAGTTGCTCAGTAGGAAATTGAAGCCCTCAACTTGATGGCTGTCCTTTCCAACAACTTAAGCGGCCGGAGACGATGGCTGAAAACCAATACCTTCTCCCCACCTGACTCGGACAAGCCTAACAGATTAAGGAAGAAGTTTGCCTTCAGTCCTTCTCTAATATCCAACTTTTCTAAGATGTGGTCCATCCGGGCATCGTCAATGCCCTCTGTTTCTGTGGTTGACGTGTCTGTAGGTGAACTCTTTAGGAGGGATCTCAACTGTGCGTGCACATACAGTGTGCTCCCATCCCAGGTGATGCTCAACTTCTTAACGAAGTTGTTCAGTTCTTCAAGTTCACGAACTGTCGTAAGGGGGAGGTGAAGAAATTCAGAAAGTCAAGAAGCCCAGGCAATTCACGAAGAAAATCTCGTTCGTAGAAATGGATAACCTTGCCTGTCATTGCACGCAACTTTTGAATGACGGTTACCTTTCTCTTGAAGTTATCATCTTGCATATATATATAGCAGTTACATTTGAAGAGGAAGGTAGCTGTCATTCATGAGTTGCGGGCTGTCTGGACTTTATTGAGCGAGTTCATGAAATGCGTACTCTCATTTGTCTTTTTTATGACATTCGTGCAGAATGAGAATGGATGGGTACGTTAGTTTTGTTGGCAGGCAGTGGCAGTGGCAGTCTTGCTTGTTTCATTGTCACATACAATTGATGAAACTTGCTTGTACGCCCGGAAAAGTATTCTTCTCTGATCTGGCCACTGTCTGAGCACCCGAAGGTAATGGAGCATGGGCCAGGATGCAGCCACCTCGATTCTCTGCAACCAAGTTGCTCAGTAGAAATTGAAGCCCTCAACTTGATGGCTGTCCTTTCCAACAACTTAACGGCCGGAGACGATGGCTGAAAACCAATACCTTCTCCCAACCTGACTCGGACAAGCCGTACAGATTAAGGAAGAAGTTTTCCTTCAGTCCTCTCTAATATCCAACTTTTCTAAGATGTGGTCCATCGGGCATCGTCAATGCCTCTGTTTCTGTGGTTGACGTGTCTGTAGGTGAACTCTTTAGGAGGGATCTCAACTGTGCGTGCACATACAGTGTGCTCCCATCCGGTGATGCTCAACTTCGTAACTAAGTTGTTCAGTTCTTCAAGTTCACGAACTGTCGTAAGGGGGAGGTGAAGAAATTCAGAAAAGTCAAGAAGCCCAGGCAATTCACGAAGAAAATCTCATTCGTAGAAATGGACAACCTTCCTGTCATTGCACGCAACTTTTGAATGACCGTTACCTTTCCTTGAAGTTATCATCTTGCATATATATATAGCAGTTACATTTGAAGAGGAAGGTAGCTGTCATTCATGAGTTGTGGGCTGTCTGGACTTTATTGAGCGAGTTCATGAAATGCGTACTTTCAAGTGTAAGTTTTTTATGATTCGTGCAGAATGAGAATGGATGGGTACGTTAGTAATAATTGTGGCTTCCAGTTGGCAGTCTTGCTTTTCATTGTCACATACAATTGATGAAACTTGCTTGTACGCCCGGAAACGGTTCCTTTCTCTGATCTTACCCACTGTCTGAGCACCCGAAGGTAATGGAGCATGGGCCAGGATGCAGCCACCCGATTCTCTGCAACCAAGTTGCTCAGTAGACTGCCACTGGAAGCAAAATTATTACTAACGTACCCATCCATTCTCATTCTGCACGAAGGTCATAAAAATTACACTTGAATGTACACATTTCATGAAATCGCTCAAATAAAGTCCAGACAGCCCGCAACTCATGAATGACAGCTACCTTCCTCTTGAAATGTAACTGCTATATATATATGCAAGATGATAACTTCAAGAGAAAGGTAACCGTCATTCAAAAGTTGCGTGCAATGACAGGCAAGGTTGTCCATTTCTACGAATGAGATTTTCTTCGTGAATTGCCTGGGCTTCTTGACTTTTCTGAATTTCTTCACCTCCCCCTTACGACAGTTCGTGAACTTGAAGAACTGAACAACTTAGTTACAAAGTTGAGCATCACCTGGGATGGGAGCACACTGTATGTGCACGCACAGTTGAGATCCCTCCTAAAGAGTTCACCTACAGACACGTCAACCACAGAAACAGAGGGCATTGACGATGCCCGGATGGACCACATCTTAGAAAAGTTGGATATTAGAGAAGGACTGAAGGAAAACTTCTTCCTTAATCTGTTAGGCTTGTCCGAGTCAGGTGGGGAGAAGGTATTGGTTTTCAGCCATCGTCTCCGGCCGCTTAAGTTGTTGGAAAGGACAGCCATCAAGTTGAGGGCTTCAATTTCCTACTGAGCAACTTGGTTGCAGAGAATCGAGGTGGCTGCATCCTGGCCCATGCTCCATTACCTTCGGGTGCTCAGACAGTGGCCAGATCAGAGAAGAATACTTTTCCGGGCGTACAAGCAAGTTTCATCAATTGTATGTGACAATGAAACAAGCAAGACTGCCACTGCCACTGCCACTGCCTGCCAACAAATATTACTAACGTACCCATCCATTCTCATTCTGCACGAATGTCATAAAAAAGACAAATGAGAGTACGCATTTCATGAACTCGCTCAATAAAGTCCAGACAGCCCGCAACTCATGAATGACAGCTACCTTCCTCTTCAAATGTAACTGCCATATATATATGCAAAATGATAACTTCAAGACGAAGGTAACCAGCATTCAAAAGTTGCGTGCAATGACAGGCAAGGTTGTCCATTTCTACGAATGAGATTTTCTTCGTGAATTGCCTGGGCTTCTTGACTTTTCTGAATTTCTTCACCTCCCCCTTACGACAGTTCGTGAACTTGAAGAACTGAACAACTTCGTTAAGAAGTTAAACATCACCTGGGATGGGAGCACACTGTATGTGCACGCACAGTTGATATCCCTCCTAAAGAGTTCACCTACAGACACGTCAACCACAGAAACAAAGGCATTGACGAGACTGGGAAGGCCACCATGAAGTTCAGGGCTTCAATTTCCTTGCTTGTTTCATTGTCATATACAATCGATGAGACTTGCTTGTACGCCCGGAAAAGTATTCTTCTCTGATCTGCCCACTGTCTGACCACCCGAAGGTAATGGAGCATGGGCCAGGATGCAGCCACCTCGATTCTCTGCAACCAAGTTGCTCAGTAGGAAATTGAAGCCCTCAACTTGATGGGGTTTCATCTGGTTTTGTGGCTGGATGAGCACCAATTCTCTGACAGCGGAATCGTGTCCAGATTGTTTAACCCCGTCATGAAATAGTTCAGTTGCTTCTGTGTCCTTTGTAGTCGGGCCTTCATAAAAGTATGTGCGTGTAGTCCTACAGCCGTAAATGAAAAACAAAATGTAGTCCTTCCTCTGCAATATTTGCGAAATTATGCATTTATCGCTTGTACACATAATTATTTTAATTGTAAGCTGTGTGAACTAAATGCAAAATTTGGATTTCTGTCCTTTCTTTTGTCCATTTCAAAATCTATATATGTGTTGGGAAATTCTGCGTGTTGTTGTCTGTGTTTATGCAAAATTTTGAGGTTAACAGCCACATGTTGCAGCCGTTTGTTTGTGTTCTTGTAAATATTGATTCGAATACTTTGCGGGAGTTGTCGTCATTGCATCTGATGGATATTGGTCACCTCACACCAACAATGTTAGTTTTCTCCTTAAAGACTTCCTACTACTTGGTTTCGTACATATGTTTGTAAACAAACGCAATCGATCACCAAGGAATATGCTGATTTTTTTCCCGGATCAATTCTTACAGCAGCCCGTGTACTTTTGTGTTTGTGTTATTTGTTTTCCACAAATTTTGAATGGCCTCGCTTTGCAGCATCAATTTTGAACTTTTGTTTCAATTACGTTCATTTGATTACAACTCTTCACTGTTTTGTATCAGAAAATATGCATATACGTGCCAACTACTTTTTGTTGTAGTCAACTTATAACTTTACTGAACTTACATAATCTCAATCAATTGACATTACAATCTTTGTTTTAAAAATCACAAACGGCATTAGCAATTGACCGAAAATGTCCAGGAATTTTGAAATGGACTGTCAGAATTTAGGTAGTTTAAAGTGCATCGATCCAAATTAGACAACGGACAAAATGTGTACACCACCCCTGTAATTTTCCCTTCAATCTAATTTGTATGATTTGCTCTTTCATAAAGGGGAAGGAAAAGATTGAAGACAATTGCCGAACAACAAATCCAAATGTCTGACACTATCGCTGGCTCTTGTCGAAAGCGGCCAGTTGCATCATTCATTTGTTACAGGTACTAGTTGTTTATTTTGACAATATGGAATTACATTTTTCGTACTGAAATTACGCGCCTCGTCGAAGTTCAGTTTGTGATGTTTGAAATTGGTTTTGTTCCGCATGTCTGAAAATGTTTTAAATTGGTGTCGATTAAGTCCCGGATGTACGAAAGCTGTATTATGCCGATTTCGGGGCCAGCTTGACATAAAAACTTGCATATATATATGTATTCATATTTAAGATTTAGTGATAATAAGCTTCACGATGCTTGCATGCAGCCAACAACAATTCAAGGAAACGCAAGGGCCAGACTACACTGGACAAAAAATGGTGAGTGTCGAAATCTGTATTCTGTATAATACACTATGATGGAAACACATCGCTGGGTTGCTATCCACACGTTGTATTGA